>CM044966.1:5078093-5208544 GCA_024516035.1 Bactericera cockerelli
ACATTCTAACCCTCGTGATGCCGGCTATATCTGGCCCCATTCAGGCTGGGTGAGTTTAATGCTCGTTTGTGAGTTTCCACGAGCAAATGTATGTGCATTACTTAACTTCATTTTTTTATCGTGGTATGATCATGCAGTTGAAAGCGACGTTCAACAAAAAAATAAATAAAATCACCTTTTTAATATCAGATTTTGATATCTTGTCAAATCTCAAGATACTATCTCCATCCTTCCCCCTCTTCTCTCTCTCTCTCTCTCTCTCTCTCTCTCTCTCTCCCTCCCTTTACCTGTTCCTCAATATTATTATTTTTATCTCTGATCTCCCTCTCTCTCTCACGGTCTCAGGTACAATAATAGAATCATCAAAAGGCGCGCTTAGTTCAAAGACAGAAAGAAAGGGAGAGAGAGAGAGAGAGAGAAAGAGAGAGGAGGGGAGAGAGAAAGAGAGAGGAGAGAGAGAGAGAAAGAGAGAAGAGACAGATAGAAAGAGAGAGAAAGAGAGAGAGAGTGAAAGAAAGAGAGAGAGAGATAGAGAGATAAAGAAAAAAACTGAAAGAGAAAGGGAAAAAGATAATAAGAAAGAGAAAGAGAGATGTAGAAAAAGACGGAGGATGAGATAGATGATATAGAGCCAAAGAAGAGATAGAGGAAAAGTAAAAAGAGAGAGAGACCTCTCTTCCTCTCACTCTTACAGTCTCAGAGTGAGAGGGAGAGAGGTCACGTGTCACCCCACCCCCCTAACTTACCTTTGTTTTATTAAAAGCTCGCCTCTATGGGGAACGAAATAAAAATGCACAAGTTTGATTTTAATACCTTTTGTATTTTATTTGTACCAATAAAATTGAGTTGCTTTTTATTAAGGTAGATATTTGTGGAACGTGTGTGCGTTTGATTCATTACAAACTTTATTTTGAGATTGATAATTGATAAAATTGCATCCAGTATTCTTGGAATTTTTCTTCCCAATCCCTCTCTGGTCTACACCTACCAACTTTAATATTATGTTTGTTGTTTCACGTATAAAGAGCTATTATGCTAGATTGATAATTTCATTTGTAATTTGCACCAGTGGGTCTGTTTAGAGTGTTTAGTCCCAATGCGGGACTGTTTAGTCCTCATAAGGGACTGTTAGTCCTAATGCGGGACGGTTAGGTTGAATGCGGGTTTGTTTGTCCTTATACGAGACTATTTGTCTTCATGCGGGACTGTTGGTCTTCATGTGGGCCCGTTAGTCTTCATGCGGGACTGTTAGTATTCATACGGGACTGTTAGTATTCATGCGGGACTGTTAGTATTCATGCGGGACTGTTGGTCTTCATGTGGGCCTGTTAGTCTTCATGCGGGACTGTTAGTATTCATGCGGGACTGTTAGTATTCATGCGGGACTGTTAGTATTCATGCGGGACTGTTAGTATTCATGCGGGACTGTTAGTATTCATGCGGGACTGTTAGTATTCATGCGGGACTGTTAGTTTTCGTGTGAGACTGTTAGTCTTCATGCGGGACTGTTAGTCTTCATGCGGGACTGTTAGTCTTCATGCGGGACTGTTAGTATTCATGCGGACTGTTAGTCTTCGTGTGGGAATGTTAGTTTTCGTGTGGGAATGTTAGTTCAAATTCGGTATAGAAGAAACAACGCATTTTCCTCGCGATAAAATACAATACTATGTTCTGTTTATCTTTTACTAGCCGTTTGCCCGTGCTTTGCAACGGGACTAAATTTCAAATTTACTATGGCATGGCCGTACTGCTGGACAGCAATGCCTTTTTGAACTTTTTATAATTTTTCTGGATAAAGCGATAATGGTTTTGGGGGGGTTAATTCTGAGACATTTTTCGCTATCTCTTACCGTTTGGGCTAAACAACTCCGGACAAACAAACAAAGAAACAAACAAACATAGGTAGGTAGGTAGTCCTTTTTTCTGTTTTATATATCAGAGATGATTGAGACTAATTTTGTTTATTTTTATTTATTTTTTTTTCATACACATAAAAACACAGTCATAATATTTTTGTTCCCCTATAAGTAGATAGATAGTTGTGTAGTTTTGGGGAATAAATTTATCTCACACAGCCAAAAGAAAGTCTGCTTATTGGTGTTTAATGAAGAATATTTATACCGACTTTTATGTAGGTATTATATAAATATAATACTAAATTTATATATCTATAATAATACTTCAGTTTTTCATAATGTACCTTCCGTTTGCCGTACTTCAGAAAAGGACTAAATTTCAAAATCAAATGAATTTTGCACTGCGAGTGGTTGATGATTTATTTTTTGGCCAAAAATTCCACGTATTCCACTCGACATCTTCTTCCATGATTGTTTATTATTATTTATAACCATTGACCATGTAAAAATTATCCACCTAACACGGTCAAAAAGAAAGTATATACCCACCAAGGTTAATGCAGTTTTGATATGTCAGTATAAACAGAAAAATGAGAAGTTGTACTAGATGTACATGAATATCAGAACATACCTGGACAGCTGTTTTGAGCTTATTTGATCTCATCAGCAGGTAATAGTTCTGAGTATCCATGCCATCAACTAACCCTTCTATTTTAATCAGTATAAACAGAAAAATGAGAAGTTGTACTAGATGTACATTGTACATGAATATCATATATCAGAACATACCTGGACTGCTGTTTTTCTTTTACAATGAGTCTGGCCAATTTTTTACCCACAGCTACGGCCCTGGTATTAGGTAGAATGCTCATATAGGTAGGACTGGGTAGGCGTATGCAAAAATTAATATAAATTCAAAATAATCAAACACAGGAGGAGGTAAAAGTTAGGAAGGAGGGGCACGTGTCAAACTAACCTCCACTGTGCACGTGGCAACAGGGCCTCCGGCATCCAGTGCCGTCAGATGGGTGGTCCAGGACGTCCAGTGCCGTTAAAGGGGTGGTTCTAACTGTTCTGATCAGGCTGGTGCCGTCAGATGAGTGGTTGGATACAGTGCCGTCAGATGGGTGGTCCAGGACGTCCAGTGCCGTTAAAGGGGTGGTTCTAACTGTTCTGATCAGTCTGGTGCCGTCAGATGAGTGGTTGGATACAGTGCCGTCAGATGGGTGGTCCAGGACGTCCAGTGCCGTTAAATGGGTGGTTCTAACTGTTTTGATCAGTCTAGTGCCGTCAGATGAGTGGTTGGATACAGTGCCGTCGAGAACGTGGATCGGGACAATTTAGGGGTACTTTTCTTTTGGATTAAAAAAAAAAATATTCCAGGTTCGATATTTCCAAATATTTCCATTTTATTCCTAGGTCAACTTCAACACATTCGTGAAAGAAAAATTCGTTTCGGTACTTTTAAAGATAAACAATGGACTTAACCCATGAAAAACTAGAAGCAAGAATTTTCTACTTCCATTTTTATTAGTTAAACTGGAGGAAGGAAGAAGAATTTCCTCTTCCAAAAGAAAAATGACTTGCTTCCAGTTTGGTTCATTTTATTCGCGTTGCATCCACTTTGGTTAGAAAGAAAAATACGACTTTTTGATGAGTGGTTGGTGATGGTGTCGTCAAGAAGGTGGTTCAGAAAGTCCAGTGCCGTTAAATGGGTGGTTCTTACTGTTCCATACAGTGCCTCCAAGAGAGTGGTTCGGGACGGTTTGATTTCATCAAATGAGTAATTAGACATGTTTTTCATGTTGATAACAAAAAATTAAAGATAACCATGGGGGAAATCAGAGTTAATATCTACAGGACATATAAAATAGAATATGTAAATAATTGTACTTCATCAAGAATGATTTTACAATGGTTGACAAGTTTACACATCAAAAATAACTCAGACACTAAAATAAAACTTACATAATGCATACTAATATTGGCAAAGAATTGGTAAAGAAAAAATGGAGTTGGGCAGGTCATGTAGCCAGGACATCACCAGAGAAATGGACCAAACTTGTTCAAGAATGGTATCCTAGAGATGGAAGAAGAAATCGAGGGCGTCCAGCAACCAGATGGCAAGACTCCATAAGGAAGACAGAAGGAATACTATGGACACATGCTGCTCAAAATAGAATACAGTGGAAGAAACTAGGAGAGGCCTTTGCTCCGGATGGGGACTGATCAGGCTAATAATAATAATAAATAAAAATAATAATAATAAAAATAATAATGCATACTAATATCATTGAACTGATAGCTATATTTATCTATGAGAGCAGAATATTGAACCCTATTATAAGTCTAAATAAACTTGTAAAATAAATTCAGAAAAAAAAAACAGGAAAAATTACAGAAGAACCAAAAAAAAAAAAAAAATTAACATTTGCTGGGCATATTACAACAGAAAACACAACATTATTATATCATCTTTTTTTTCTACCTTCTCTTTTCCTTTATGGAAAGCAAATTTATTTTAATTTTAATTTATTTATTTATTTTTAAGTGCAATACAAAACAGATGTATGTCAATTACAATGAAATTTGACATACACCCAATTACATTATAATACACTGTTAAGAAGGTGATAGAAGAAGAATGATAATAATCAAATAAAATAAATAATGGGTGAAATACAATATATATAAATTAAAGAATTTCATTTGCCATTCTAACTATATAAAAAAAAACAGTTTACTTTTATACATCAAAATTATCACATATACCTTTTTTTAAAAAAATTAGAGAAGTTTAACCAATGTTAATTCTTTCATCACATCAGAAAATTTCATTATGTTTTGGCTAAAGTCAAAATCAATAGCATTAATTGCCAGTTTGTTACATGTAAACATGAACCTATTCAAAGGGATTAATGGGGAAAGATTGCCTAGATTAGGATAAAAAGGAGGCTTTTTCCGTGATCGAATATTTGGAATGTTAAAACATATCATTTGCTGGAGATATGTACTATCAATTATATTGTTTAACAATTTGTAAATAAACAGAACTTCTTTATATTTACGCCTTTGTTCTAATGTGGCCATGTTATACATTTTTAATGATTCATTATAATGTAAAGAGTGTCCAAATAGTTTGTAAGTTAACTTTCTAAAAAACAATCTTTGTACAACATCAATTTTGTCACAGTTGGTGATGCCTAGATCACCCCAAACCTCAGAACAATATTCGAGTTTGGAACGGACTAAAGAATTGTATAATGTAATGTTGCTCCGCGGTAGTAGGAAACCCCTTGAAACCCAACTAATGACAGATGATGTTCTCCTGGCTTTAGCAACAATTGTATCAACATGATCATTAAAAAGAAGCTTACTATCAAAGCAGACTCCTAGATCAGTATGCACTGATTTCCTAGCTATCACAACATTATCAATTTTATAGTTATAGGTTATCTGTAGTTTTTTACGTGTGTATGTAACCGCATAGATCTTGTCTTTGTTATATTGCATACCATTATCAATACACCATTTTGAAATTAAATTGATGTCTCTTTGCAACAAAACAGCATCTTCAACAGAGTTAATTTCACGTGCAATTTTAAGGTCGTCTGCAAAGAGGCCAAAATGACTGTTGATGCTATTTTTAACATCATCAAAAAATAAAATAAATAATAAAGGGCCAAAATTAGACCCTTGAGGGACCCCACAAGGTGAAAAAAATGTGTTAGAATAAAATTTACCAACTTTAACCCGAAATTGTCTATTCTCTAAGTAACTCTTAATAAATTCTAAATATATGGGGGAAAGACCAAATTTACCAAGTTTTTGTATAAGTAGTTTATGGTTTACAATATCAAAAGCTGAAGACAGGTCAAAATAAATAACATCTACTTGCCTTCTATTTAAAACTATGGGTGAAACAAACTGAAGAAAAGATATCAGATTGGTTACAGTTGATCGACCGGAAAGGAAACCGTGTTGATTAGGGCTTAAAGTCGACTTGACATAAAATGTAAGATGTTTGACAATTATTTTTTCGAATATTTTAGAAAAAACACATAGCAAAGATATAGGTCTAAAGTTAGTCACAAGTGATAAGTTACCTTTTTTAGGTACAGGAACAGTTTTGGCAATTTTCCAACTACTTGGGAAAGTACCCTTAGAAAGACAGAGGTTAAACAGTCTACATAATACAGGTGCAATAATATGCATACAACCCTTGATAATAAATGATGGAATTCCATCAGGTCCGCAAGTTAAAGAGGGCTTTAAAGATTTGATTGAGTTTATAACATCATTGATAGCAATACATGGAGGTAAAATCAAAGGTTGATGACCTACATCAGTGTCATTAAAAAAATTGATTTTCTTAGCTAAATCACTACCTTTCTCATAAACAGAGGAAAAATGAGACGCAAACTTATCAGGTACAAGAGTAGGATCTACAATTTGACTATTTTCAACAATATTTATCTCATGAACATCTTTATATTGTAATTTAACAAAACGCCAAAATGATTTGGGATTAAAGACTAAGTTACTCTCAACACGTCTATTATTGGCTCGTCTATCACGAGCAAGGAGCTTCTTACAAAGCCTTCTAAAGTGACAAAAAGAAGATATGAAAAAACTATTGTTTGGTTTTTTCTTCAACTTTTTATGAAAATTTTCCTTTTTGTGTAATGCTACTATGAGTGAACGAGAAAACCAAGTGGGATACTTAGAGGGTTTAACTGTAATAAAAGGTACATTAGTATCAATAGCATTATTAATAGTATCTGTTAAGTCAGATACAATTTCATCAATAGAATCAGAAGTACTATACTTATGCCTAGTCACATAGTTATATAGACTAAAATAGTCACCTTTAGAGAAGTTCGGTTTGGTGAATGATTCAAAATGGTCACTGAATACATGACATGGAATAGAAACAATAGTCAGAAGGCCCGGATGTTGATGATCAACATTGACCAGGGTATCATATGACCTGTGAATTTCTAATTCTTCATTAAAATTAGTAAGCACAAGGTCAAGTAAGTTATCGGTAGGATTGATTTTAACATTATTTCTTTGTTCTAAATTGAGAATAGACGATAAAGAATACAACAATTCTGATCTCTTTTTTATATAATAATCAGTGCTACCACTGACTCCCAATTGCCAGTCAAAACCAGGAACATTGAAGTCACCCAATAAGATAACTTTAAATGACAGAAAGTCAATATTGGCCTCTAAAAAATCACAATATTGCTGAAAAGTATTAACTGACACATGAGAGGCAAAATAATGATTTCCAATGAGAATAGTACATTCAGAGTTTAGTTTTATCTGTAACCAGACACATTCAATATTACCAAAATCAAGATCAAAACGTCTAAATACTTTCAAAGATTTTTTTACAGAAATGAGACAACCACCACCCATTGTGAGGTTAGGTGTGTATACTCTATCTTTTCTGTATACATAATAGTCATTAGTAAAGTAGCTGTAGCTATTATGATGGGAGTCCAACCACGTTTCTGTTAAACAGATAACATCAAAATCGCAACCAATAATATTAGAATAAAAAACTGAACTCTTGGTCCTAAGACCCCTACAATTCTGGTAGTATATACTCAAATCCATTATAAAAGTGTTTGTAATTAAAAGGTTGTAAGTACAAAAAAGAGACCATTATTTAGTTTGCTCATTTACATCGAGCAAAGTTTCAGGTAGCAATCGTCCATGAAAACATTTCATTAGACAACCATCTGGCCATATGTCCTCATTATCCACCTTAGAGAACTCTGAAGACAGGACCTCAACATGAAATGAGGAATACAGGTCCAAGTGTCGTGTTTTGAGCTTGGACACTTTCAGATGAGACAAGGGAGAAGAAGAACATGCGTCTTGAACCATTTTTTCTATATCTTGAGAGGTTTTTTTTTTTTTTTCTAGCAGGTTAAATGGCTTTTTTTATGAAAGAGAGAGAGAGAAAGAGAGAGAGAGAGAGAGTGAGAGAGAGAGAGAGAAAGAGAGAGGGTGAGAAAGAGAGGGAGAGAGAATAAAGATTAAATTTGTATTCATGAGCCGGTGTAATAAATAAGGATTAGGAGGAAACAGGGGGCGGCACAAGTCTTGTGGCCGAGGTGTCCCTTACCTCATGAGGAAAAATGAGTAGTAGTAGTAGAATATTTCTTTTATTTATATATTTTTTAAAATTATTTGTGTTCATCATTTTCGTGATGTCACAACTACTGAAACTCGCTGAAAACCACCGACCTCAAGGGTACAAGTACGCTGCCTTATCGATCAAGCTACTGAGGTCGGTTAATAATAATAGGTAATAATATTAGATAATAATATCGCATTATTTATACTGCCCGATTCCAGCAGTAAGCCCAAAACGTATTATGTGGTACAAATCTCAATATTGGGAGGATAACATGTCATGTCCCAGCTGGGTTTCGAACCCGCGACCCCTGGAATGTCTAGATTCTCAGAGTGCCGCCTTTACCACTGAGCTACCCGGACAGACGTAAAAATGCAATAGTACAACGTGTGTACTGTGTATGCATAAAATATCACTGCCAACTATGGACACAATACTTCCTCGTGCTAAATCACTTGCATCTCCAAAACAGCTTAACCGATTTTCTTCAAATTTCTTTTAATATGGTAGAATACCGTTTTATTTACATTCTAGATGCTACAAAAAAATGCACTTTTTTGACAAATTTTTGGATTTTCTTTTATATCAGACCTTCTTATATATCGTTTTTTACAAAAACGAACACAATACTTCCGATTTCTAATATTAGAAATTTTAGGAAGTAATAAAAAAAAGACTCTTGACCCCTCCATATTATCAGAGACACAAGCCGCGCCCAGACACATCAGCAGAGCATTAGCGGGGATTACACGACGGGGGGGTGGCTGGGGGAGGTGGGGGGAGGCAATTTTATTGCAAATAACAGTAGTCAATATTTTGTGTATTTATTATTTCACAAGGGACTCTGCGAGGGACCGCGTAATAGTAGAATGAGTCTACACCAGGGCTGCCCAACCGGTCGATCGCGGAGTGATTTTGGGTCGATCACGTCCAGAGAGGTGAGATGACGTTCTAAAAAAAGTCTAGATCTCTAAAGTACAAAATGATTGTGAACGAGGCTTTCTGGCTTCTCACACAAGTGAAAATCCGAGATCTCCTTTCTGAACTCTTTGACTGCCAGAGCTAATCTTGACATGTTTTCTACCCGGCCAAGCCAAATACGTGTACACTTCCCCACCGGCCAAATGTAGTCTAGTCTGACACAACTCGAGTTGTGCCGTGGCCCTGGAGGTGTGTGTTTTGTAAATTTGCTTCCTCACAGGGCATGGCACAACTAATGGTATTTGACAAAATAGATTTAAAAACAGTTCTGGAATCCTCAAGACACAGGATTTCTGGATATACTTAAAAGAAATCTGTAGTGACACAACTCTAGTTGCGACATCGACCTAAAGATTGCATTTTCAGCACAACTCGAGTTGTGCCATGGCCGGGGGGGGGAAGTGTACTGGCACAACTCCAGTTGTACCATGGAAAATTTGGTTGAATTCTTCATTAACCCTTCAAGCCCAGAATGAACATTGAATCACGTTGATTATCTCAGACTTTATAGTAGATCTTCTTCTATAAAGGTTGGGCACCCCTGGTCTACACAGTAAGTTCCTGAGATTGTGTTGTGGGTTTTTGCTGTCGGTTTTTCGTTGTTGGATTTTTATTAATGGTTTTTGTTGTTGGTTTTTAGTTGTTAGTTTTTTGGTTTTTGTTGTTGTTTTTTTGCTGTCGGTTTTTCGTTGTCTGTTTTTTTTTTTTTTTTTTGTCGGTTTTTTTTGTTGTTAGTTTTTTGCTGTCGATTTTTTCGTTGTTGGTTCTTTGCTATCGGTTTTTTGTTGTTGGTTTTTCGCTGTCGGTTTTTTGTTGTTGGTTTTTTATTGTTGGTTTTTTGTTGTTGGTTTTTTTTTTTTTTTTTTTTTGCTTGCTGTCGGTTTTTATAGTTGTCGGTTTTTTTGTTGTTGCTTTTTTGTTGTTGGTTTTTTGTTGTCGGTTTTTTGTTGTTGGTTTTTTGTTGTTAGTTTTTTGCTGTCGGTTTTTTGTTGTTGGTTTTTTATTAATGATTTTTGTTGAAAAAAAACCAATATGTTATTTATTTATTTTTATCTCTAAATCTCTCTCTCTTTATCTCTCTTGCTCTCTCTCTCTGTCTCTTGCTCTCTCTTTATCTCTCTCTCTCTCTCTCATACTCTCTAAAAGGGGTACTCATACTTGTGGGTAAAAGATGGAAAAATTCTACTGAAGAAGACCGACACATCAGATACTATTATTAAAATCAAGTGTCTCGCTGACCTGGGTAAAATTTGATAATCTAATATATTCATTGTAATTATAATTATAAGATTTTCATACCTAAGATATTATTTTATGAATAGTTTAATACCTGCCCCCTGTTAATTATTTATTGATATGATTATTGATTTATTGATTATTTATTGATATGAACATCAGAAGTATGAGATTTAATTGGGCTGTGCTAAAACCAGCATATGCTAAAATTTGCTAATATGTGCTAAAACCAGCAGTGTATACTAGTAAAAATAGATATACTAATTTTTACAGAAATAAACTAAAGATAGATAGATAGGCAATTAAAGTTAGCCAACTGAGGAAAATTATTACCTAGCCATTGAAGAAATTTTATTACTGTTATTATTTATTTATTTATTTTCACTTTTAGAAGTTTATAAAAACCCTTGTATTTCATAAAATTATGTAGTAGAAGTTTCACATATAGAAGAAGTTTTAATTAAGATAAGGTCTGTACAATATTTAATTTTGAGTATTATATAAACATTGGGAAGACATCATGGGCGTAGCCAGCATCCGCTCTAGGGGGGGGCAACTAAGATATCCGTGTCGAAAGTGGGGGGGGGGGGGGGGGGGGTGTGGGGTCCTTTGGGTGCGGAAAAAGGCAGTGGAAGCGATTTGTTGTTGTTGTTGTTGAAATCCAAAGGTCCCACAAGAAACTGAATATATATTTGTAATTTGTACCTACACATACAACGATTACAGACAGCTTTTCTTCTCTCTCAATAATATTTTAGAACAGGCTTTTTATTTATTGAATGGAATACAGGTAACAATGTTATTGAAACTTATTTGATGCAAAGTTAATTTCAAAAAAAAAAAAAATTAAAATCGAAAGCGCATTACTTTTGAGGTTTTTTGAGTATAAATCTCGATTCGTCGCGAGGACATAAACTTTCTTATACATATTTAGAACCGCAATTTTATTGCGAATCTAAAACTGTGCCGATCGTAACTATTTGGGTAGTACTTTTTGAGCGAGGAGCCTTTTTGTACGGTCGAAACGTTGAAAATTGCCGTAACGAAAAATCTTTATTGACCTATATTGACCCTACCTTGACCGATTTAAGAAAAAAAAAAGTTACTACTAATTTCAACTGTAGAGACAAAGCTTTTAATATGCAACACATTAGGTCAAAAGGTCAAAAAGTTTCAAATAATTAAAAAAAAAATTCAAATGAATTAAAAACATGGTTAACGATTAAAATTTTCAAATTTTTTTTTGGCAAAAATGTAGGAAATCACATGGAGAATTTATTATCTCTCTTGCCAAACCTTCAATCCCCTTTTTTCAAAAAGCCGAAAAAAACGTCTCCTTCTGCCTTAAAACGGCGTTTGAAAAAACCGTTTTAATCGTCGCCTTGAAATTAATCGATTTTAAGGCTTAAGGCGGTAATGCTATAACTTTTTAGATTTGCGTCGTCAAGGCAAATCGAACGATATGTAACATCATTTGCTTGCGACACTTTATCGGTGCATAATCACCGATTGAAAAAAAAGCAGCCATTTTTTGACATATGTCAAACTTTTGACATATCAGTTTAAACTTTAAGCTGTTTTTATGACATATTCTTGAAGCCCTCGTCTGTACAAACCTAACGCAATAAATTTCAGCCTTTCGTCATTAACACATCCAGAGTTATGGCGAAAAAAACGCAAAAAATTCAAGCACCTCTGCGCCGCTGGCGCAACCAGATGAAGCGTCGATTTCCTGACAAAAAATGTTCATCTTGTATTAGAAAAGATATTCAGATGACCAAATGGCGTCCAGAGGCTACCAAAGTGGCAGGGCAAAACTGGCAGGAAAAAAATCTCTGTTCTGCGCATAACTCGTGAACGGCGCGCGCCACCAAATTTTGGTACCACTAAAAGGTGCGCCTACACATTCTACACATTTCATATTCTATACATGTTTGCTTCATCTGCAACACAGAAGGAGTTAGAGCGGCATATATGGTTTTCCAAAAAGGCCCTAATATGGCCCTAGTAGGTGACGAAAGGCACTAACACTAACCCTAGATAGGGGCCATTTATACCTGTCGGTGGAACCCAGTTTGAACCTGATCGGCACCAAAAGGCCATTTGCTCGCCCCGATTTTCCATTGGAGCGCCTCACTAATTATAGTGCAAGGGAGAGCTTTGATATTTTTTTTTAGGGTCTACTTGATATTTTTACCCTTTTAAAAATCCTTTGATTTTTGATTTTAAGGTTTTTCAATGTTTTTTTTTTTCTCGAAAAATATTTTTCAAAAAATATCCTATGTAAATTGTTGCCCCTTCCATGTTGCATACTATTGAGGTTTCTCTAGGGGGGGGCAGCTGCCCCCCCTGCCCCCCCCTGGCTACGCCCATGGAAGACATCCGTCCCCAAAAAGTTAGCATTAGCTTAGGGGATGTAATTTTTGTATTGAAAATTAATAAAATATTTATAAATGAATTTTTTCAAAATTAAATCAAATCAAAATCTGTCTCTCTCTGTGTCTCTTGCTCTCTCTCTGTCTCTTGCTCTCTCTCTCTCTTTCTCTCGTTCTTTCTCTTTCTCCTTTTCTGTCTGTCTATCTCTCTCTCTCTTTCTTTTTCTCTCTCCTAATTTTAAGTTAGCTCTTAGCTTAGGGGAATTATGTTGTAAATATGAAACCAATAAAACAATTTATAATATTATCAATCAAATAAAATTTCTTTCTCTCTCTTTTTCTCTCTCTCGTTCTTTTTCTTTCTATTTATATCTCTCTCTCTCTCACTCCCTATTTTTCTATCTCTCTTTCTCATATTTATTTAATATCCTGTAATTTCTGCCTGGCTCTCTCTCTCTATATGTCCCTTTCTCTCTCATTTGATGACGTAAAAATTGCAATAAAGTGAAAAATAAAGTTTATAAAACAAATACCTAAAAGGTTTGCTAGTAAAAAAACTCTGTAGAAAAAAAGAGCGAGAGATAAGGATAGAGAGAAAGAAAATAAGAGAGATAGAGAAACATACAGTTCAAAAAAAGAATTAGTGAGAAACAGAGAGAGACAACCCAGACAGCACGGCAGGTGACTTCCAGTCTGGATTTAAGGTGGAAATATCCAGGTGTATAAAGTCAACTGGACCTCCAGCTGTCCCGACAGCTGGATTTTTCCATTATGGATTAAATCAGTTGACCAGCCACCTGGATATTTCCAACAAAAATCCATCTAGACTCAGTCACCTGGGCAGTCAGCTGGAAGTATAACGAATCTCTCCAGCTAGGACATAAATAGAATTTAGTCAGTTGACCAGTCAGCTGGAGATGCTCCACATTTCTCCAGTTCAGTTAAAACGCGCTCTCGGATAGATTCGGGTTTCACACGAACTTTACCGAGAGTGTTCTTGTTGCATTCGCCATCTTTAATCTTTGAATAATTTTTTAGAGAAATTCCGTTTTTGTGATTCTCGATTATTGTGAGTTGTTTTAATTCTTTTTATAATTGGTACCTATTTCAATTAGTTTTTGAACATTTTTATAACTACTGCAAGTGTTAATTCTAACTGAACTTCAAATTTGATTTCGAGAAAGTGTTCCCCTTAAACAAAAAGGTGTCTCTGATCTACTAACTCCGATATAGTAGTCTCGGAGATTGATACGAGAGAGTAAAAACAGCGTGCTCGGAAACATCTTTCTCTGGGAGTGCTGCGGGAATGGATTGGAACTCTCCCGGAGAATGTTTAACCAACTTACTCGGAACCTATCCCGGATCTATGCCCGAGCTAACTCGGGACAAGATCCGAGCTAACTCGTCCCGAGTACATGTTCTCCGAACCGTCTCGGAACGAGATCCAATACCCTGTGGCAACACCGGAAATTGAAAGTAAAATTTGCAAAACATTTTCAAAATCGAGTGAATTCCGAAATTTGAATAGATTAATTAGTTTTCCTGAGATAATTAGTAAAACTCAAATACATAAAAGGTAAAGATATTTTATACAGTATTTTGAGAAACTACCGTCAATATGTGTAATCTCATTCCTAAGATAAAGTAACTTCATAAGTAATTTCACATCAGTGACTTCTGCTCATCCAAATAAGTGATTTAATAAAACGTGTTTTAAGTAATGGTCAATATGTCTGCAAACATAATATCTTTTTAAACTGGACCTAGCATTTAAAATAATTATGATCTATGGAGGAAATCCACATGATATTTTCCACCTGTTTACATGTATTGTGCATCCAATCCAACATAGCTTCAACCTGAAGATACCTATTCAAGCTGCCTCCCTCCTCAAACATATTGAACCTGACATGGGATAAGTGAAAGTGACTACAAATTGATGATTTACACAAAATAATTATATCTAACAATTTCTGATAAAAGTCCAACAAGTTGATTCTTCTAAAGTTCCTACATCATAGTTTTAGGGTATAACTAAAAAGAAATTTTTCTCTACTTTAAAAAGTTTACTGTTCTAAAGTGTACCAATTTCCATGCATTAATCATAAGTGAGTTTTACACTCCAATTAGTGGGGTAAGCAATATCTAAACAATATCTTACATTTTACATTGTTTTATAGTCAAACCAGGATATGTATGTGGAAATGCTGGAGATTAACCTGTTCCAGATATACCACTTAATCAGAATCACACTCTTGACAGGTGTCTGACTGGGGGATTTTAAACAGGGAAAAGACCAGTGTTTTGCTAGACAACTATGAACAGAGAACTGACTAGCTAAAGGCTTTTTAATAGGTTCACATTATTGAAGATTTGACTATACTGTTCCATAATCAATAGATCCTGTGTTCAATTCACAGTTTTTTTTTCTTTCAAACAGCAATTCTGTTCCCTTTAAAAATGAGGCATTTCTAGCCCTTATCAGGCTAAGTGAGGTTAATGTGGGTAGCTGGGACTATTCCCAGTAAATTCAGTATACAACCCCCATTTTTATTTTAAATAAATCTGTTCTCCGAAGATGTGAGGCTGGTATATCTAGCCCTACTCAGGCTGAGTGAGGTGAATGTGGGTATCTGGTACTGTTCCCATTAAATTCAGAATGAAATTCCCATCCTCACTATCTCAAATCAGGACAGGGGTTTTTCATGAACCAGCTATAACATAAAAAAAAAAAAAATATTGTAAGTTTAGAAGAAGTATTAAATGTTGCAAATTTAGACATTTTTTTTACTTGTAATAAGTACATTTTTTACTATAATGTGATCATTAATTTTAATTTTTAAAACAGTAGCTTGCATTATTCAGGATTTGACTACTCCCCGTAATCTAAAGATTTTGGTTCATTTTTGTTGTTGTGAAACAGATAATTCTCCTTCTTTAGAAAATATGAGGCTGACATGTGTATACACAGCCTTTATCAGGCTGGGTGAGGTTAATGTGGCTACCTGGTACTATTCCCAGTAAATTCAGAATAAAATGGCCCAACCCAGGCTCAGTGAGCTTAATGTGGGTAACAGGTTTGTGAGTTTCCTGCAAATGAGGGTAAAACCTTGGTCATGATATGACTATGCAAGTGAGGTTAAACCCACTTTAATCAAACAAAAAAAAATCTGGAAGACTGTTCTTTTTTTATGAATGCCATATTATAGTCAAAATTCTCTCTGGGTTCTATTTCCTAATTTCATCTTTAATAATCTCAACTTCTGTTCTGGTATTCTTTGTCTTCAGGCAGCCTGCTGCTGGGCAGGAAGATGGCATTTCAGCACATCTCTCTCTTAATTACCTATATGTATAATAGATTTAGATTAATTAAGTCCACTTGGCTTAATTTATCTTCTGATTCTATGTATTATATTCTGTTTGTTTCATGTTTTTGTTTGTTACATATTTTTGCTTTTAATTCTTTTACCATGAAAATGGAAAAATATAAAACTGAAAAACACAAATTGTCTTCTTATTTATTAATGTTAGCATTTCATCAACAGCTTTTCATCATTGTAGAACCAAATTGCCTTGAAATAGTATATTTTTCATCAAATCCAAATTAATTTTAAAAATTTCCTGTGAAATCACAATTTTCAAATTTTTCCGGGCAATGGCGGTGGTATGAAATTCAATATGGAGCCCCTTAATTATTAATTAGGTATTCAATTTCCAAAACCTTGTAAAAATAAGCTTAATAAAATGCTCAGGGGGAGGAAATAGTAAGCTTATAAAAGTGTTTCTAAAATGTTAAGCCTTGTCAAAATAAGCTTTATAAAATGTTTGAATCTTGTCAAAATAAGTGTTTTTAAAATCTTTTTAAACACTTTCTGTGCCGTCTGGGTAGTCTGCTGTGACTAAAGATAGAGATACTTTTAAGATGTGAACTTATGTGATACTTTTATTTTCATGTCAATTTTTTTTCTAATGTTTCTAAATTGATTGCATAAATATATTGATACCTTAGATTCCTTGGGTCAAATAAGCATGGATTATCTCTATCAACTAGGGGTCAGAAATGGACCCTAACTGAGTTAGAACTGACTTAAACTCGAAAAATTAATATTAAAAATTGAATTCGTATCCAATGTCCTATACATATGTCCTAACTAAAGGGCGGGGTTATTGGTTATTGCCTATGGCAATCTCTTTATTCCAATTGTTTCTAGTCTCTTATTGGGATTTTTCATTCTTTAAGGTTTATTCTTCTTTTTTTTTTGTTTTGTTCTTAATTATTTTATTTTAAATTTCACAATAAAAAATATGTTCTATTATAAAAATGTGTCGTATTATTTTAAGGTGGTTTTACAGCTAAAATTCCCAGGGTATTTAAAACGGTCTCTGGTCTAGAAGAGACAGTCCCCGAGAATGTTCTCGGAGACGGTTCCGAGAAGGCTCGGAGACAGTCCCCGAGAATGTTCTCGGAGACGGTTCCGAGAAGGCTCGGAGACGGTCCCCGAGAATGATCTCGGAGACAGTTCCCGAGACCGATCTTGGAGCAATCTCGAGCACCAGCAATCGACGCTACGGTGCGGACGTAGACTGTCCCGTAGCAGTCTCCGAACGGTCTCCTAGGTGTCTCCGATATCATTTTTTGGGATCCGAGACAGGACGATACAATCTCGTTCCTAGATCTCGGAGATGGTTCCGAGACTGTTTTTTGTTTAAGGGGTTAATTCTTACTGAACTCCATATTTGATTTTGAGATGTCACAGAAGGAGTTCTTTGGTTTGTCTAAAATTCTAAATCGTGAATCGTGACAGAAGAAAAGGAAAGGACAACAAAAAGTTAAAAATGGATAACATTCTTCATTGGACAATACTCCATGCACTTGGACAATAATGAACTTTCTGCACTCTACTGTTCCTGGACACTGGACAGTCAAACTAGCACAGGGGTTCAACACCATCAATTCACTTGGAATTGTACCTTAAAAAAGGTCCTGGGTCAAGCAAGGAAACAGCTGAATTATCTGATGTATGGTGCTAGATAATGAAAATTTTCATTCTGTGGATTTTATTTAGATATGCAATACATAATATTTTATTATAAAATGAATTTTTCACTCGTACGTGCTTCTGCCACACTAAAAAGATGATGTAGTGTATACTTTTTTACATGCTTCCTGATTATTTGACTCAAAATTAATTAGCCAATCTTCTGTGCACTGTCTCTAATAATAATATTAACTATTCAGCTTTCTAAACCACCTTATTACTATGAAGCCCCTCAAATTTTGTGTTCATTTTATATCTATTAAAAAAAAGTGTTCCACACTATTGTGTTTTATAATTTCACTAGTCTTAACAATTAAGTCAATTTTGTTTTAATTTAAGTATAACAATGCTTTTTTGGTAATAATTCTCAAAGCAAACAACCCAGCAATTCTAATTAACCACAGAAGTATGTAAATTGTCATGAAGGATTACAAATACATAATAATATTCACTAATCCATGTTCCACCACGTTAGACATTGCTTAACTTTGGCTATTTCATAAAAACTGGTGTATTCAATGCTTCATCATCATTTTCTGCTGGCTATTAGTTTATTTCTTTGTTATTTTTGGTTTCACTGAAGAAATATATTTTCATTTACATAGTATTATTATTTTATTGTGATTATGTACATGGTATGAGCATATTTTATAATTGGATATCATTATTTTATTTCTATACTAGCTAAAACCTGGCATTTTGTCACCATTAAGGTTTTTTCTCATGGCCGGTGTCCTAATGAAAATAATAATAACATTTTTAATTGGAAGGTAACCACCAGGTCAGGTTATGCTCAAAGCATTTTCTACCACCTAGCCCTCAGAGTCTTATTATTATGTGGTCACAACCATAATGAGGAAAAAATTGAAACAACGGAACCCTACGCTAAGTGGATTATCTGACTAGCACGTTAACCACTTGATTACCAGTGCACTTGAAAATTGTATTACATATTTTTTATTGTATTACTGCCGTGCTGTCTGGGTAATCTCACCTATCCTAGCCAAGCCAATGTAGGACCATGAATGCTAGTCTCATGTGTTAAGGGAAACAGAATTTCTTATGCTCAAGATCTCTTGACCATAGGTTGGCTAAAAAATGGTTCTGGTTCAAGCAAAGAAACAGCTGAATGCATAGATTGCATAGTGCTAGATAGTGAAATTTTTCACTCTGTGGATTTTATTTAGATGTACAATACATATTATTATAAAATGAATATTTCACTCAAAGGTGGTTCTGCCACACTAAAAAATGATGTTTACTTTGTGACATGCTTCCTGATTACTTGATTTAAAATTAATTGGCCAATTTACTGTGCACTGTTCATAATAACAATAATAACTATTGTGCTCTCTCTACCACCTTATTACTATGAAGCCCCTTGAATTTTGAGTTAATTTTATATCTATTTAAAAAAAGTGTTCCACACTATTGTGATTTATAATTTCACAAGTCTTAACAAGTCAATTTTGTTTTAATTTAAGTATAACAATGTTTTTTGGTAATAATTCTCAAAGCAAACAACCCAGCAATTCTAATTAGCCACAGCAGTATATAAATTGTCATGAAGGATCACAAATACATAATAACATTCACTAATCCATGTTCCACCATGTTAGACATTGCTTAACTTTTGCAATTTCATGAAAACTGGTGTATTCCATGCCCCATCTTCACTTTCTGCTGGCTATTAGTTTATTTCTTTGTTATTTTTGGTTTCACAAAAGAAATATATTTTAATTTACATAGTATTATTATTTTATTGTGATTATGTACATGTTATGAGCATATTTTATAGTTGGATATCATTATTTTATTTCTATACTAGCTAAAACCTGGCATTTTGTCACCATTAAGGTTTTTTCTCATGGCCGGTGTCCTAATGAAAATAATAATAACACTTTTAATTGGAAGGTAACCACCAGGTCAGGTTATGCTCAAAGCATTTTCTACCACCTAACCCTCAGAGTCTTATTATTATGTGGTCACAACCATAATGAGGAAAAAATTGAAACAACGGAAACCTACGCTAAGTGGATTATCTGACTAGCACGTTAACCACTTGATTACCAGTGCACTTGAAAATTGTATTACATATTTTAATTTTGATAATTTTCTAGTATATTGAAGGTGGCTTAGGGGGGGTGAACTCTCAGTGAGAGTACCGTTTCGTATTGTAACCCCAAGAGGACATAGTCAGCCAGACATGCACAACTTTGAGTATTATATATAGAGATTATACCTACATAGGAAATACTTGTGATACATTGGTACAAGGTCTTGTGACATGGTGGAAATTTGATAGTGCATTTTACACTTTTGTGACAATTTTTTTATTAATAATAAACACTCTTATTGTAAAATATAATCATGTTAAAGAGTCTTATTTGAATTGTGTTGTTTAAAACAGATTAGTTATTTTCTTTTTCTTTCCAAATTTCTATATATAAAAAAAAATTCCCAAATTTGTGTGTGTGTATGTGTTAAAAAAAACCTATTTAAAATTTATTACCTACTTTATTTTTATACAAAAAAAATATTCTTCATGAGATTTGAATGTATGGCCTCTAAATTAAATAACTGAAATTGAATTTATGCCTAATATACATTTGTTTCTAGTATTTGTATTACTATTATTATTATTTTTTGAAGAAAAAAAAAAAAAATGCATATAATGGGATTCGAACCCACGACCTCAAAACCAAGAGTAGCATTTGATTATTATGTAGTATAATGTACAGTATAGGTAAATAGGTATGTCAACATTGTGGTAGTGAGTTACTACCCATCCACTAGAGAGCGCTACAAGTAGCTGGAAATAAGTGGAACAAATCCAGTTGACTTTGGGCAACTGACTTCCAGTTAAAAGTTGGGTTACTTTCCAGTTCATTTCCAGTTGATTTCCAGGTGGAGGTCAGGTGGAAGGTGGAAATCTCCAGCTGATTTCCAGGTGGGCAAGTAGACTTTTTCCACCTAACAGTATGGTATACATCCAGTTGACTGTGCTGTCTGGGATGTGTTAAGGGAAACAGAATTTCTTATGCTCAAGATCTCTTGACCATAGGTTGGCTAAAAAATGGTTCTGGTTCAAGCAAAGAAACAGCTGAATGCATAGATTGCATAGTGCTAGATAGTGAAATTTTTCACTCTGTGGATTTTATTTAGATGTACAATACATATTATTATAAAATGAATATTTCACTCAAAGGTGGTTCTGCCACACTAAAAAATGATGTTTACTTTGTGACATGCTTCCTGATTACTTGATTTAAAATTAATTGGCCAATTTACTGTGCACTGTTCATAATAACAATAATAACTATTGTGCTCTCTCTACCACCTTATTACTATGAAGCCCCTTGAATTTTGAGTTAATTTTATATCTATTTAAAAAAAGTGTTCCACACTATTGTGATTTATAATTTCACAAGTCTTAACAAGTCAATTTTGTTTTAATTTAAGTATAACAATGTTTTTTGGTAATAATTCTCAAAGCAAACAACCCAGCAATTCTAATTAGCCACAGCAGTATATAAATTGTCATGAAGGATCACAAATACATAATAACATTCACTAATCCATGTTCCACCATGTTAGACATTGCTTAACTTTTGCAATTTCATGAAAACTGGTGTATTCCATGCCCCATCTTCACTTTCTGCTGGCTATTAGTTTATTTCTTTGTTATTTTGGTTTCACAAAAGAAATATATTTTAATTTACATAGTATTATTATTTTATTGTGATTATGTACATGTTATGAGCATATTTTATAGTTGGATATCATTATTTTATTTCTATACTAGCTAAAACCTGGCATTTTGTCACCATTAAGGTTTTTTCTCATGGCCGGTGTCCTAATGAAAATAATAATAACACTTTTAATTGGAAGGTAACCACCAGGTCAGGTTATGCTCAAAGCATTTTCTACCACCTAACCCTCAGAGTCTTATTATTATGTGGTCACAACCATAATGAGGAAAAAATTGAAACAACGGAAACCTACGCTAAGTGGATTATCTGACTAGCACGTTAACCACTTGATTACCAGTGCACTTGAAAATTGTATTACATATTTTAATTTTGATAATTTTCTAGTATATTGAAGGTGGCTTAGGGGGGGTGAACTCTCAGTGAGAGTACCGTTTCGTATTGTAACCCCAAGAGGACATAGTCAGCCAGACATGCACAACTTTGAGTATTATATATAGAGATTATACCTACATAGGAAATACTTGTGATACATTGGTACAAGGTCTTGTGACATGGTGGAAATTTGATAGTGCATTTTACACTTTTGTGACAATTTTTTTATTAATAATAAACACTCTTATTGTAAAATATAATCATGTTAAAGAGTCTTATTTGAATTGTGTTGTTTAAAACAGATTAGTTATTTTCTTTTTCTTTCCAAATTTCTATATATAAAAAAAAATTCCCAAATTTGTGTGTGTGTATGTGTTAAAAAAACCTATTTAAAATTTATTACCTACTTTATTTTTATACAAAAAAAATATTCTTCATGAGATTTGAATGTATGGCCTCTAAATTAAATAACTGAAATTGAATTTATGCCTAATATACATTTTGTTTCTAGTATTTGTATTACTATTATTATTATTTTTTGAAGAAAAAAAAAAATGCATATAATGGGATTCGAACCCACGACCTCAAAACCAAGAGTAGCATTTGATTATTATGTAGTATAATGTACAGTATAGGTAAATAGGTATGTCAACATTGTGGTAGTGAGTTACTACCCATCCACTAGAGAGCGCTACAAGTAGCTGGAAATAAGTGGAACAAATCCAGTTGACTTTGGGCAACTGACTTCCAGTTAAAAGTTGGGTTACTTTCCAGTTCATTTCCAGTTGATTTCCAGGTGGAGGTCAGGTGGAAGGTGGAAATCTCCAGCTGATTTCCAGGTGGGCAAGTAGACTTTTTCCACCTAACAGTATGGTATACATCCAGTTGACTGTGCTGTCTGGGAAGGAAAGAGAAAAATAGAGAAAGAGAGAAAGAAAGAGAAAAAAGGAGAGAACGCGAGAGAGAAAGAGAGGAAAGAAGAGAGTAAGAGAGAGAGAGAAAAAGCAAGAGAAAAAAGAGAGAAAGAGAGAGATAAAGAGGCAGTGGCGGCTCGTCGGGTGAAGACACTGAAGACATTTTCACCTAATTTTGAACAGTGAAAACACTACTCATAATCCCTTGAACATGGCACAATTGATCCAACTCAAAGAAAAAAAAAAAAAAAAAAAGAGTAAGCTTTGTGTAAAATAGATCAATGCTGCTTAACATTTCATGTTACTTTCCAAGGAGAACACCAAATGTGAAGACAATTCGAAATTGTCTTCAGTTGTCCTTGAATCAACCAATCAGAGTTGAGTATTTCCAAGTAGGTATCATGAAATATTAGGCAAGAACTATATCTATGTAATATGCTACTGAGGACAGTCTTCAGTTGTATTCAGTTTACATTATCTACACGACGTCATACGAAATGTCACGAAGCCACCATGTGCGATGTCATGTGTTTTTGATATTAACATTGTTGCCAGTAGCATTATGCCAGACCTAGGAAACCAGTCAATGATTTAGCCTCCCATATCTAGCACAATCTTGTAATATTAAAAAAAAAAAAATAATAATAACGTAGGCGTTAGGAAAGCAGGATTTTGTGTCAGGAATTTTGGATATTATTTCTCATTTTTTGGGTTCTAGTTTTGTACATAGTTACTAAACGATAGCCGATACCAATAAATTTTAACTATTTATGTATCTTGTCAACTATAGTCTTAAAAAGGACATCTCGATTGAGGTCAAATCTCGGAGATAATTATTTAATGTAGGTACCGAAATTGAGCCAAATAAGATAATCTGGTATCTAGTTGTTCCAAGAAGTTTTTAAATAGGGACAATGGTGGTCCTGTTTAAGATCCTGACTATGGAACCACATTAAAAAAAATCATGAAATGAGACGTGTTGAAATGAAATTCTCAAGAGAAAATTCTGTTCAGGCGGTGTAGTATTATTTTTTAAAATAAATATACGTCTTACATGATTTGAGGGATTTCTTTAAATTTAAAATATAGCTCTTGAAGTTTGTAGAAATTTAGCTATGAAATTAACTTGGCAACATTGTATCTCTTATCTTTAGAATGTAAACAAAACAAAAAGCGCACTTTTCAAATTTTATTAGAATATTTTCAAATCTTCTCAACGGTAATTAAGTGACTTTTAATTGGTGTAACTAGTTAATAAAGTTATTTCCCAGTATTTGATACAGGATAGAAACATTATTCCTACCTGATCTGACCTGTGCTTTTCATAATAAGTTGAATATGAAGTAGCTATGTACTTCTTTCAGTGTCAGAAATAACATTATAATTATGCAGGTTGCAGGTAGCTAAGCACACAGCTTCCAGTGAAGTACTTAAAATTATAAGGCAATATCTGTGTTTTTCATAAATAGTCATTTAAACATCAATGGTAACACAAATTTAAGCTGATTTTATATTTGTAGTAAGTATGTTTTCTTAGATTTATTTTGTAATCTGGTGGTGGATTTTCTTCCAGTTTTGGATTGTAATTTTTAGTCTTCAACTAACTTTCTTTCCTTCCCAGTTCTAACCCCTCTTTAAAATGTTGTACCTACCTATCTACTGAGGTATAATCCTAATATTTTTATTTTAATTCCTTTTTACCAACTTTTAGTTAATAATTTTTATTAAGATGAATACCTAAATATTTTTTATTAAGATGAATAATTAATAACAACATTTCAAAGAAACAATGAGATTCCCACAAAATCATGGGGTTCAAACATTAAAAGTAACCCCATTCAGATTAAGAAGTAATGAGGATATGAAAGATATTATGGTTACTGGATGTCCAATTTCTAACCACCACTAAAAAAGTAAAGCAAATGCCTGCCCCACAGCCATACAGTTCAAGCCTGAATGGCTTATGAAAAATGAATGGCTGTGTACCAGCTCAAGTGTTGACAAATTGTTCTGCTGGCCTTGTTTATTTATTAAGTACCAAGTGTTCTCCAAAAAAAGTACCTATAAAAACTTATATGATGCAAAACTGGTATGAGAGAAAATCATGCTTTGCAGGGAAACAGCCATAACTTACAATGGGCTGTGTTTATGAGACCATAAGAACTAAGATCTGATAAATTAATAATTTTATTTTTTCAATACTTCTGGGTATAATTTGTCTTCACCTAGTCTTGAAGTCAGGAGCCGCCACTGTAAAGAGGGAGAAAGTTAAAGAGGGAGACAGAAAAAGAGAAAAAAAGAAAGATGGAGAGAGACACAGAGAGATAGAGAGAGGGCCCTTTCTCTCTCTCTCTCTATGAAAGAAAGAAAGAGGGAGAGAACTGAGAGGGGGGGGGATGAAAAATAAAATCAAGAAAAATGTTGGTACAACGAATTGCACTTGGATTTGAAAATATTTTCCCCTCCTCCTCCTGTCCCAAAGGAATATTTCCATCCCCCCCCCCTCTCTCTCTCTGATCCCTGGGGATTTTTTACTTTTGATGAGGGATTTTTCACACCGAGCACACTTTGGGACAGGCTGATGCCACAGGAGACGGCGGGATGGTCACACGGCTTTCTCTCCTCGTCCCATTTGAATGCAAGTTCTCACCTCGCTGCACGTTGCTTAACTTCAGGAACAGAATCGACAGGCATTCCAGGAAAAAATAGGCCAGGAGTACGAAAAAAAAATTGTTATGCCCACCTTCCGCTGTGGAAACTCACAAACGAGCATTATCCTCACCCAGCCTGCGTGGAGCCAGAAATAGCCAGCATCACGAGGGTTTAGAATGTGAATGGTTACCCATGCAAGTCCTAAACTAGCTGAACGTTACTTAACTTTAGAGGCAGAACAAGAGCTGGTGTGATGCGAAAGCGGTTCCGGTGTAACACAATTAAAACTTTTAAAGTTATCAAATTTGTGTTGCTCACTTTCATATGGTATCACAACTAATATAACTAGCTTTACTAAATCAATATGTTGAAACCGGGACTTGAACCACCGACCTCCAGGTGTCAAGTCCGCCGCCTTATCCATCAAGCTACTCTGGTCGGGTGAAAAACCTTTTTTTCCAGTGGGAAAGAGGGAGATATCAAGATAGCTTTCAACTGCATGGTCATATATTAAGGGTTGGGTGGAAGAGATTGCCATAGGCAATAACCCCGCCCTTTAGTTAGGACATACGAGTATATTTATTTTGTTTTTTTTTTTTTTTTTTTTGTTTTTTTTTTTTTTTTTCTTCTTGTGAATATTATTAATATTGTCAAACTTATATTTAATTTTTACCATTATTTGTCTGTATATAATTACTTACTTACTTACTTACTTATCCGTGGCTAGGGCCTAGACGACCAAACGCCTGCTCAACAGCTTGCCTCCATTGAATTCGATTCTGAGCTATATCAGTCCATGTTTCTGGTTTGATTCCAGCTTCTTCCGCATCTTTTTGAACATTGTCAATCCATCTGGTTTTTGGTCTTCCTCTTGTTCTGTGTCCATCCACTTTGTTGTTGAAAACTATCTGCGATAATCTGTGTTGTTCATTCTGGCCAAATGGCCCGCCCAATTCATTCTTCTATTTTTCATTAGTTGTATTATGTTTGGATGCTTGTAACGTTCATTTAATTCTCTATTTTTAACCTATTGCACTCCAGTGAAAAAAAATTGGAACTGCCCATACGGTCCAGTGCATGTCCCACATGCAACCATAGAAACGCCGCTACACTCCAGTATAAAATTCACAAGAACAGTCCTTAACCCTAGCACTCCCAAGCTTTGTTAGGTAACAGATACTCCCAAGGGGGGGGCACAAAGTACCCACATAGAAAAATAAAGAAAAATCTTGATTTATTTAAAAGTTTCAATTGTTTCTCTTTATTTATGAATAATGAAAAAATAAAATCAGGTTTTTACACTTCTCTTTTACTAATTTCTTAATTTGAGGCCAATTTAACGGCTTTTCCTAATTTATCAATTCTGAACAAATGAAATCAGGTTTTTACACTTCTTATTTACTTATTTCTAAACTTTGAGTAAATTTCTCTGTAGTAAGTAAATTGTTTGAGCCGACCTCCGTGGTCTAGTGGTTAGCATGCTTGACTACTGACTCGTAGGTTGCGGGTTCGAATCCCGGCCGGAGCGGAATTGCGGGTTCGAATCCCGGCCGGAGCGATTTGGTCGGACAATTCTGACAAACATTGAAAAAAATCACGTTGTCGTTTGAAAAAAAAACTACACTAGAATATGAAAAACAATATTTCTGACAATTACATGAAATTTCAGCCAAATTGGTATTGTATTATCAAAGTTACGAGCATTTTTTCTAGGTGTGGGTACTTTGTGCCCCCCCCTTGGGAGTGCTAGGGTTAAGGTTCAGTGCATGTCCCACATGCAACTTTTAATAACGCTCTTACGGTCCAGTGCATGTCCCACATGCAAGATTTCCCTCCACTTTATTCGATTTCATTTTATATTTTCCTTTAATTATCAGCCTATCAGATTTATTCTAGTCGATTCGTGATATTCCGTAGAATATTTACGAACAAGTCAAAAGTGTCTAAAATGTAAGCCGGCTGTGTAAACAAACATTATTATCAATGCAACCTGCGGAAGATTGGTTCAGTGTAGTACCTGTTCTATCGTCTTTATTTCTGTGATAAAAATGTCTAAAAGAAAACTGTATAGTTTTATACGTGAAGAAGAAGCAAAGAAAATTCGAAATTTACTTTGTGGTAAGTAATTTATTTTCTTTATATGTTTATTTGAGGGTCAAAGATACCTCTGCAAAGTATATCTCTGCCTCTTTCTAGCACACTTGTTGGCATGAGTTAGACAAAGAAGGATGATGTCTGATACAGGGTGGCGTTGTTAGCATTGATTTCACGACCCTCTTCAACACATTGTCTTTTTGTACTTCCACTACCTACCTTTTTTTAACAGTGTTTTATACCTAATTATTTACCATTTTTAGCTCCCATATCGCTAATTGGGGATCTATTGTTCTTTTTACAAAGTCAAAAGTTTGGGTCGTCTACAAACACCCTGTATACAAGGTCTGTAATTTGAAAGAAAAAATCTACTGGACCGTAGCGCTTCGTTTCTTTCCGAAACAACTCGACCTGATGAACAAACAAAACAATGCATGTGGGACATGCACTGGACCTTAAGGACTGTTCTAGTGAATTTTATACTGGAGTGTAGCGGCATTTCTATGGTTGCATGTGGGACATGCACTGGACCGTAAAAGGCTAAGTATCCTCCATTGCTGAGAGACAGGATCTTTAATGGGGCCGTAAATTCTTCTTAATATTTTCCTTTCGAAAACAAGGAGCTTCTGTTCATCAATACTACGGAAGGTAAGATCCTCACATCCGTAAAGTACGACAGGTAGGACTGAGGAATGGTAGAGTCTTATTTTGAAAGATTTGGAGAGTGAACGTTTTTTGAAGACTTGGTGTAGGCTGAAGTATGCTTTATTTGCATTTGCTAATCTTGCTTGGATTTCAACATCTTTTTCATTTTTACTATTGATTATTGTACCCAAGTACTTGAAATTTTCAACTTGTTTGAAAGTTTTGTTGTTAACTTGTAAAGGCTCTGTATTTCTTCTTTTGTCTCTTCTAATCCACATGTATTCAGATTTATTTATGTTCACTTGTAAGCCAACTTTTTGTGCAACTCTGCAATAAGTGTCTGTTAACTTGCAAGACTTTTTATATACAGAATATACAGAACATAATTATATACGGAAAGTCTGTATATAATTATGTTCTACTAATAAAAAGTTTGTAAACAAATGAATAAAAAAATATTATGACGACTCGAGTTTTAACAAGTAAAGCCCCAAGGTTGTTTTTGAGAAATTTTTTCGTAGATTTTTTTTAAAAAGTCGCAGGAAGATCCTATCTCAAGATCAAGAACAGGAAAATACTCTCGCGGACCAAACTAAATAACTCCCCATAAGAAATACCAACACAGAAGAGTGTATTATTATTATTATAGTAAGCTTTATTATGTCGAACAAAAATATACAGTAAAATACAATGAAATTATAAAGAAAAACAAAAAGATTGAGAAAATATACAAGAATAAAAAAAAAGAGAATGAAGTCAATGTCCCACCTGAATGCCTGGGTTATTTCCTGTGGCAATCTCTTCCACTCAACCCTTGAGTGCACAGTAGGTCGACACATCTGGTCATAGAAAACGGTCATAATTTCATGGTCATATGACGAGTGGAGTTTCAAATTTCAATGAGGTCAAAAAAGTTGACCAAAACTAACGGCCTCCTACGGCGTGAACACTGCAAGATTTCTAAAGCATGGCGGTATTAGTTGAAGCTTGCTTTTCTTCAAATCAAAATTCAATGAGAAATTGTGTGTAACGTTCAGTAGATCCACGTTTTGTATCTCAGTTTTATAACCGGGGGCACTTGCTGTAACATTATATCTACCCTGAAGCAATGTTATTCTGTATTCTCCATTTACTACATCTAACTCATTGTTCATTCCAGACACTTTGATGACAGCTTCATCCACAGGTTTTTTGTTTCTGCCCAGCACTGTACCATACAAAAGTACATCTACAAGAGCAAGTAAATGGAAATCATGTTCAATAGGCTTTTTGCATGGGCGTAGCCAGGGGGGGGGCAGGGGGGGGCAGCTGCCCCCCCCTAGAGAAACCTCAATAGTATGCAACATGGAAGGGGCAACAATTTACATAGGATATTTTTTGAAAAATATTTTTCGAGAAAAAAAAAAACATTGAAAAACCTTAAAATCAAAAATCAAAGGATTTTTAAAAGGGTAAAAATATCAAGTAGACCCTAAAAAAAAATATCAAAGCTCTCCCTTGCACTATAATTAGTGAGGCGCTCCAATGGAAAATCGGGGCGAGCAAATGGCCTTTTGGTGCCGATCAGGTTCAAACTGGGTTCCACCGACAGGTATAAATGGCCCCTATCTAGGGTTAGTGTTAGTGCCTTTCGTCACCTACTAGGGCCATATTAGGGCCTTTTTGGAAAACCATATATGCCGCTCTAACTCCTTCTGTGTTGCAGATGAAGCAAACATGTATAGAATATGAAATGTGTAGAATGTGTAGGCGCACCTTTTAGTGGTACCAAAATTTGGTGGCGCGCGCCGTTCACGAGTTATGCGCAGAACAGAGATTTTTTTCCTGCCAGTTTTGCCCTGCCACTTTGGTAGCCTCTGGACGCCATTTGGTCATCTGAATATCTTTTCTAATACAAGATGAACATTTTTTGTCAGGAAATCGACGCTTCATCTGGTTGCGCCAGCGGCGCAGAGGTGCTTGAATTTTTTGCGTTTTTTCGCCATAACTCTGGATGTGTTAATGACGAAAGGCTGAAATTTATTGCGTTAGGTTTGTACAGACGAGGGCTTCAAGAATATGTCATAAAAACAGCTTAAAGTTTAAACTGATATGTCAAAAGTTTGACATATGTCAAAAAATGGCTGCTTTTTTTTCAATCGGTGATTATGCACCGATAAAGTGTCGCAAGCAAATGATGTTACATATCGTTCGATTTGCCTTGACGACGCAAATCTAAAAAGTTATAGCATTACCGCCTTAAGCCTTAAAATCGATTAATTTCAAGGCGACGATTAAAACGGTTTTTTCAAACGCCGTTTTAAGGCAGAAGGAGACGTTTTTTCGGCTTTTTGAAAAAAGGGGATTGAAGGTTTGGCAAGAGAGATAATAAATTCTCCATGTGATTTCCTACATTTTTGCCAAAAAAAAATTTGAAAATTTTAATCGTTAACCATGTTTTTAATTCATTTGAATTTTTTTTTTAATTATTTGAAACTTTTTGACCTTTTGACCTAATGTGTTGCATATTAAAAGCTTTGTCTCTACAGTTGAAATTAGTAGTAACTTTTTTTTTTCTTAAATCGGTCAAGGTAGGGTCAATATAGGTCAATAAAGATTTTTCGTTACGGCAATTTTCAACGTTTCGACCGTACAAAAAGGCTCCTCGCTCAAAAAGTACTACCCAAATAGTTACGATCGGCACAGTTTTAGATTCGCAATAAAATTGCGGTTCTAAATATGTATAAGAAAGTTTATGTCCTCGCGACGAATCGAGATTTATACTCAAAAAACCTCAAAAGTAATGCGCTTTCGATTTTAATTTTTTTTTTTTTGAAATTAACTTTGCATCAAATAAGTTTCAATAACATTGTTACCTGTATTCCATTCAATAAATAAAAAGCCTGTTCTAAAATATTATTGAGAGAGAAGAAAAGCTGTCTGTAATCGTTGTATGTGTAGGTACAAATTACAAATATATATTCAGTTTCTTGTGGGACCTTTGGATTTCAACAACAACAACAACAAATCGCTTCCACTGCCTTTTTCCGCACCCAAAGGACCCCACACCCCCCCCCCCCCCCCCACTTTCGACACGGATATCTTAGTTGCCCCCCCCTAGAGCGGATGCTGGCTACGCCCATGGCTTTTTGTTAAAATGCATTATAAATACTTGACTTCTATATTTGGGGGCACTTGCTGTTAAATTAACATTCGGTCGACTTGGGCTCAGTATCACCGAATATTGTCCATTGTTTTGAACCTCAACCTCTTTCCCATCAGCACTCTCTTGATATGTTTTCACTCTAAGAACAGAGCCTTCAATAGGATTGCCATATGCGTCTGTGATTTTACCGTAGAGACTAACAGGCCACAGGATTATTTTGAGTCTACAATAGGGCTCTATCCATGTCACACTAACATTATATTTTGTAAAAGCTACGTAACCAGGAGCACTCGCTTTTAATTTATAATTTCTTAGGTACACCAGCTCTGAAGAGAACCTTCCCTTTTTTGTAACTTTCACTATTTTCCCATCCAATTCGATAACAGATTCTTTGATAGGATTGCCTTTCACATCTTTCACTGTACCAAAAACACTTTGACGAGAACGTGTCAGATTGAAATCAAGTTGAACATATTTCTGAACCGTCAAATCCACAGTTCTTGTCAAATCTTCGTATCCAAGAGCACTTGCTGTTACATTATAAGACCCCGGCACCAGGAGTCTCCAATATTCTCCAGTTTTAGCGACCTCAATTTCCTTGTCATTTCCTTCCACTGTGATGACTGCATCTGCAACACGGTTGCCTTCTGTGTCCTTTACCAGACCGTAAATTCCTTGATGGACGCTATCTATGAATTGCAGCATGGATTCCAAGTTTGCCCACCAGTGCTCGGGAAGTTCAGACGATGGCAGATCTTTTCGACAGCTGAGGTAGAGACTGATTTCGAAGCAGTTGGTTAACCTGTAATTTATGTCTTGCATACCTGAGGGACAACCAGAAGTTAAACCTTAATTAATTCTTCAGTACAAAACAAACCTGAAAAGAAACTATAAGGACTAAATGAATAGACAAAATCAATAGTACAATTTCCAGACGGAACTTACATTTCCCCATTTCCAACAAAACACAATTCTGGATTAAAGTTAACAGAAGTATTGCAAAAAGTATATCTATTAATTTCGCTTTAAAGGAAGCAAGAAGAATGTTACAGTGCAAGAAAAAGACTGGAGTCCCTGGACTCTCACAGTCTAAAACAAAAAAAAGTCTCATCTATTGGTACATATTATTTCCCTAATTTCTAACAGCCAAACAAGCGGAACTAAAAAAGTGTCTGAAATATAAAGACCTACAAAATCTCTATGATTTCATTCCCTTCGCCGTTGAAATCTTTGGCTCTTATGGGCCAAGTGCTTTGGAAATGTTTAACAGCATATCCAAAACCTTGGTCCTTGAGACGAAGGACAGACGCGCCGGGGAATATTTCAGGCAACGGCTTGGTTTCGCTATTCGGAGAAGTAATGTTGCCTCAGTGCTGTGTACACTGCCTCGGGAAGATGTCCTTAGAGAATTTTTTTATATGTATATTGTAAAAATATAACTGAAATACTGCATGACGAATTTATCGTCTAGCAAAAGCAAGATCTAAAATTGCTCATCCACTTACTTCCACGTTGCTCCCTCGGTAACATTCCATGGGGTAACGTTTTATTGGACGGAGGAAATAGTCTTCTGCGCAACTCGTCTCCGTTCGTAATTCCACCGGGGAAGGAATTATTGCACGCAGATCCGGACGCCATCATACGATTCAGTTTAGCATAATCCTTAGCCAACTTCACAAAGAAAATATTGTCCGCAGTTAATATGGACTCGGAGTTGTCTCTGAGGTCGAAAGGAAAATCGAAGGGATAGTTGGCAACGATGGCTCCAGCTCGAAAGTTCGCGGAGAGAACAAAGGGATGTCCCATGATCAAATCCATCATTCCTTTAGTTTCCATCGCCCTCGCATATCTGTCAAAAAGATGATTATTATTATCAATGTTATTATTTTATTTTTTAAAGTTGAGTATTTCACAGCCGTTTTTATTTAGTAGCTATGAAACAAGAGCTACTGTAGACGCTTGTGGTCTGTGTTGTAGCCTGCCCATCCCGTAGTATGCCTCCTCTCTGATGGGCGAGAAGTGACACAATACTTCCCAATTAGGTGCTGGTGCTGGGTCAACACGAGCGCACCTTTTTATTTATTTAAACTGTGCTTGGGCGGTCTACGAGCCGAATTATAAAACAGGAATGAATTTAATGGTGACCTATCCAAGTCGAAACCTCGCTAATTTGGCTTTAACATCGTTCTCATTTACATGGTATTACATTTTCACAAGGGGGAGTTTTACCCATCTTTCGCTGGTTTACTCCAACCAGTTTTATACATATGTCAACTATGCCAATCTCGCCGGTGTTCCAGGAGTTCCAAGTCTGAGCAAGGAGTCCAACCTCTGTCGCAGATGTGACAGAGAGAAGGAAACACTTCCACACGTACTGGGTTCTTGCTCATACAATGAACAAATGATTACATCGCGGCACCACAATATCAAAAGAAAAATCCTTAAAATGCTACGAGAGAAGGAAATGGATTGCTTCGAAGAGGTGTTCTGTGTAGACCATTCCGGCTCCAGACGATTTTGTGACATTGTTACATTCCCAAAGAACCAAAAGAAAGCCTACATCCTTGACCCTACGATTAGATACGAATCAAATGACAAAGATCAAGCCGAGAAGATTGACAAGGAAAAGAAAAATATATATGAGCCGTGTATTCCTTACTTGAAAGAAAAATATCACGTAACATATCCGAATCGAGAATATGAGGTTTTAGGCCTTTGGTTTGGAACAAGAGGCACTATATCAAAATTCCTGACAGGCGCATTCGAGACCCTGTCACTAAACCGAAAATCTTTACAAGTGCTCATTGAAAACATAGTAAAAAATTCCATGCATATCCTCCATCACCACATATAATGAGTATCCCCCAAAAAATATCACTTCGTGACATAAAAAAGTCCCGCCAAGTCGTTCCCCAAAAATATTTCAGTTCCCAAATTCATCCCTCCCTCCCTTCCCCAAAAATATATTAGTTATTTGTGACCTCCTCCAAAAAAATTATTGAAATCAATTTATGGCCCCGCCTTTTATTCATTCACCTGAGTGCAACAGTATACTTATTAATAGCCTCCCCTCTCTCTTTCTTCTAATGTCCTCTTTCTTTTGTTCCTTATTGCATGTTGGAATGTTTCCTTTACAAACTCAGAACTTAAGTCTTATTTCCTTGCTCCTTTCACCGACTTGGGCTCTTGGCGGAGTACCACTAACTGGGAATATTTTTTTTTAATCTAATAGACAGTGCTATTTTGAAAGAATTAAAAAGAGATAATTTAACATAATGGTTCTTATGGAGAACAGGAAATGAGAAGTCTAGCCGACCGCGACCCAAGGATGTATTATCTGTATCTAAGTCGCAAAATATCTGCCACCAACGAGAATTGGACCATCAGAACAAGTCACGATTCCAGCTCATTTCCAAGGAACACATGTTTACATATGTCTACATTTATATATAATCTTAGAAAAAAACCAAGACATCAGTTCTTTTGGCTAAGAACGGACCTGCTTGGTGGTACTCCGCCAAGAGCCCAAGTCGGTGAAAGGAGCAAGGAAATAAGACTTAAGTTCTGAGTTTGTAAAGGAAACATTCCAACATGCAATAAGGAACAAAAGAAAGAGGACATTAGAAGAAAGAGAGAGGGGAGGCTATTAATAAGTATACTGTTGCACTCAGGTGAATGAATAAAAGGCGGGGCCATAAATTGATTTCAATAATTTTTTTGGAGGAGGTCACAAATAACTAATATATTTTTGGGGAAGGGAGGGAGGGATGAATTTGGGAACTGAAATATTTTTGGGGAACGACTTGGCGGGACTTTTTTATGTCACGAAGTGATATTTTTTGGGGATCTTATAACTTTTTGTAGTGGCCCTGTACTCGTATAGGTGTGGGGTGAATGATACATGTTGTCTCAATATAAAACTATTTAACATATTAAATAATGACTTTAAAGGAACAAGTGTTGATAAATGAAACAGTTTGAATGTGAAGATAAAGATTTTAGTTTGATATTCATACCTAAGCACAGTATCCTTCTCCAAATTATTCTTTCACCTAAAAAGTAGATATGCGACTTTTGACTCATCTGGGAGAGTGATAATACACCTATACACCAACTTTTTTCTGAGCTCTGAAAATGATCCTTTTCCCAATTAAGGGCCAAATGTCCCTTTTAGGATAATAGAACAATAAAAAAGCACACCTACCACTCACGAGAAAAATTTTTGCCATCGTTTGTGAAAATCGGTCAAGTAGTTTTGGCTGTAGAGCGGTCAACGTGAAAGAAGAATCAGAAAATGATGAAAAAAATGACGTTTTTAAAGTTTGGTTTTCTCCAACTTAACTCAAACGATTTTGATGGTTCTTTTTTCAAAGCTTGTCTTTATCGTGCCCCAATCTATATTTATTTATAGTCCGAGTTCCTTCATCACTTGTACTTTTTTTCCTACAACTACAAAAATTGTGCTAATTTTGCTCTGGCGTATAACCTCACTTAGTGAGTTTGTTCTCACTGTGTTCGGTTAATTATGTTTAAAAGAAGGTAAGATAACAAGCGAGACCCTCCCTCAAGTCGAAGAACGATTAGAGAGATAGTCCGGGTTATTCTAAAATTAATCCCGTTTCATAAATTGGCACTGTGTCACAGATTTTTACAAGGATGCTGTGTGGTGCCATTCATTTTATCCAGATGGGCCCCTCAACTGGTTCAAATAGTGGGTACACCCTGAACATATTTCCTTAATTTATGTCAGATATAATAATAAGGACTTTTAAGTCCCATTATTCCAGCAGTATGCCCAAGATGTATTATTATGAGGTAAAAATCCCAAATGGGAGGATAACTATGTATTTTTACAATTCATTTCTGTGAAAGAATACTGAGAACGAAGCTTATTGTGTTGAGTAATAAATGTATAAATATATTTTTTTTAACTGTTAATTTTTTATTTTATATTATAAATGAGGTACAACACAACCCACAACAAAAAGGTTAATAGTACCTCATAAACTCACTAAATTTAATGTAAATTATGTAAAACTAAAACAAGTAAAGAGTATTTTGTTTTAAAAAAAATTCACATGTCTCAGCTCGAACCCGCGGACCACTAGCATCTCCAGATTTACACAGTGCCGCCTGAACCACTGAGCTAACTGACCTGATGACATTCTGCCGTGGTGTTTGCAACATATAAAAGCTTAAATTTATTTTACTTTGTATAATAATATTTTTAGCGGCCAGTGAAAGAAATATTTACCAGAGAGAATTGGATAGGGAGGAAAAAGCCTTTCACTTCCTATGTACCTAACATTCCTAATTAGGAATAGGTATTAGGTAGTGTAGGGGCTTTTACAAAGTTTTCTATGAAACTTCTACATTTCCCACTTAAAAAGGTCCCCAAATATTTATGACATTCATGTTACACATACATTATGTAACATTGGGTACTAGAGATTTTTTTTTACATTTTTGAACCTAATATACCTAACCAACATTTTAGAAGAAAAAAAAATCTTGTATTTTTCACTCCTTGGGCATTACAGGTTTATTATAGCTATGTATGTATGAAATTATTTGTGGTCAACCACAAGGCCTCTTCACAAATTTTGTGGGTAGTGCAGCATTACTAAGAGCCTCCTTTACTTTTCAAATTCTATTACATTAATTTATTTTAACTCTGGTAATGCCGTCACTGGTCGTTACTTATTCAGTAACTACTCATTTTTCCTCACGAGGTATGAGTGGACCCCAAACGCCCAAGTAAAGTGCAGAAAAATTCCTGCCCAGCTGGGCATCGAATACAGGCCACCATGCGTAATAAGCTTAGCGCGCTAACTCACTCAGCACCGGCGACTATTTATGGGTTAGTATACCTTTATACAATTTCACATCGGGACATGTGGATTGAAAGGTTTGTGAATGAATAGGTATATACATAATAAACTAGAGTAAATATCTATACTCCAATGTTATTCTGAGCTCTGAAAATGATCCTTTTCCTAATTAACGGCCAAATGGTAGCTTTTGGGATAATGAAACCATAAAAAGGCACACCTACCACCCAGAAGAAAAAAAATGAGCCATCGTTCATGAAAATCGGTCCAGTAGTTTTGGCTGTAGAGCGGTCAACGTCAAAGAAGAAGCAGAATTTTTTGAAAAAAATGACGTTTTTACAGTGTGTTTTTGACCAACTTAACTCAAACGATTTCGATGTTTCTTTTTTAAAAGCTTGTCTATTATCGTGCCCCAATCTGTATATGTAGTTCAATTTCCTCCATCACTTGTACTTTTTCTCCTACAACTACACGAAATGTGCTACTTATGCTGTCGCGTATAGTATACTCTTGGTAGCGCGCGAACTATTTCGATTGACTTGGCGGGTCGGAGCGCTACCGCGCTCCTTAATAATTAAAACTGAAATTGAAATGAAGAAATTAAAAATCAAATGAATGAAATAGAAAAACCTCCAACATTGAGAAAATTAATATCTTTTAGATTGATGGAATTCGCCGTGTATTAGCAATCAACCAAAGGTAGACAGCCCCTATTGTATGTATTTTAAATATATGATCAATTTGTTTCTCTCTTGCCCACATAATTTACATCTAATATATACAGCGTGTCCCTAAAAACACAACGAATCTTTAAACCACGTATACTAGAGCTAAAATAAAAGTTTTACCCAAACATTGCGCATATTTTGAAGGATTTTAACGGACAGTATGCACTATACATATTATAAGGTGATATTGTGATCATGTCTTACCTTTGCTTTAAAAAATAATCGGACAAGAATTCTTTGTCAAGATCAAATTTGTCAAGTTCACTTTTAATCCAAGTAGATTTGAATTGGTTTCTACAATCGGTGGTGTTCACCCATGGCATCCATGGTAAACAAAACAAGACATCTGGATTTAGTGTGGGAATGATCCAGATATCAGTTGTGTTCAACATGCCAGAGATACGGTCATCGACTCCATCACCGTACACCAAATATTGAATCAAGGATACCTGAAAAATATAAATTTCAGTAAAAGAGTTTGTATGTATTGATAACTGTGATATATTGATTAGGTGTGGTCCTTAGTGTGGGATGACGACAGCCAAAAGAAGCTAGCATACGAGTAAGTTCAGTTAAAAATATTATGAATTATGTAAACTGTCATTGTTATAAATCTCGCATGCCTGGGCAAAAGGGGTTAGATCAGAAATTTCACTGTTATACTTTAGGAAAAGAAAAAGACACAGTTGTGGGTTGTGGGTTTCGTTCAAATTGAGAATGACTGCTGGAGCAATTCACGTTTTTATTTTTAAGTATATTTTAGAGGTTATCTTTTTTAAGCTTCGTTCACAATGCCAATTCACATTTTGAGATATAGCCCAGACAGCACGGAAGGTGACTTCCAGTCTGGATTTAAGGTGGAAATATCCAGGTGTATAAAGTCAACTGGACCTCCAACTGTCCCGACAGCTGGATTTTTCCATTATGGATTAAATCAGTTGACCAGCCACCTGGATATTTCCAACAAAAATCCATCTAGACTCAGTCACCTGGGCAGTCAGCTGGAAATATAACGACTCAGTCCAGCTAGGACATGAGTAGAATTTAGTCAGTTGACCAGTCAGCTGGAAATGTTCCATATTTTTCCAGTTTATATAAAACGCGTCCTTTGTTGAAGACGCCATCTTTGATCTTTCGTCATTTCAGAAATTGTGATATTGGTGATTGTAAATTGTTTTAAATAATTAATAATTCTTTTAAATATTAGGTATTTCATTTAGTTTTGAACATTTTTAAGTACAAATATCATTTTAATTAGTTTTGATCTTTTTTATAACTACTGGAAGTGTTTAGACAAAACTCGTCCTTTGTTGAAGGAAATTCAGAAATTGTGATATTTTTGTGACAAATTGTGAATTGTTTTAAATAATTAATAATTCTCTTAAATAATAGGTATTTCATTTATTTGAACATATTTTAAATACAAATAATATTTTAATTAGTTTTGAACATCTTTTTTATAACTACTGAAAGTGTTTACTTTGTAATTTCTGAACTCCAAATTTGCTTTCGAGATGTTTCAAAAAATAGTTCTTTAGTTTGTCTAAATCGTGAATCGTGACAGAAGAAAAGGAGAGGATAAGAAACAGTTATAACTGGATCACCTTTTTCATCTGACAATAACCGTCCATTTCTAGAGACATCCACTTGGACCCTAATGAACTTTCTGCACTCTGCTGTTCCTGGACTAGAACAATGGGATTAACACCTTCAGTTCACTTGGAATCATACCAGCTACCTATATTAATCTCACCTAGCCTAGCCAAGCCAAAGTAGGACCATGAATGCTAGTCTCATGTGTTAAGGGAAACAGAATTTTTTATGCTCAAGATCTCTTGACCATAGGTTGGCTAAAAAAAGGTTCTGGTTCAAGCAAAGAAACAGCTGAATGCATAGTGCTAGATAGTGAAATTTTTCACTCTGTGGATTTTATTTAGATGTACGAGGTTTGGCTATTAAGTTCGTAGACGCGAGCCGCTACGCAAAAGCTGTCCATGCTAGGAAGATATGATGAACATGTTTATAAAGCTTAAAGTCTTGTGTTTTGATTGATAGCTGTCACATGCCTGTACTGTAATTAGTTTTGTTGTGATAGCCCGACGCGCAAGACACCTTTTTTAATTTTGCCGGAATTATGATTGATACAAAAGTTAAGCAACGAGTGATATGTGAATTTTATGTTAAACTTGCTGGTGAAACTTTTTCTTTGTTAAAGACAGTGTACCAGGAGTCATGTTTGAAAAGATCAACGCTTCATAAGTGGTTTACGCGGTTTCAAGATGGTCAGGAAGATGTTGAGGACGTTCCACGTCCTGGTCGCCCCAAAACCTCAAAAACTGACGAAAACATTAAAAAAATTGGTGTTATGATTCTTTCTGACGGTAGATTAACTCTAGGACTAATGGCTGATACACTTAAAATTAATAATTAATGTGTGAGACAAATTTTGCACGAAAATTTCAACATGACAAAAGTTTGCGCAAAAATGGTGCCATGCGCCAGCCCACAGTGCCTTCTCCGTGAAGACGTTCCTGGCCAAGTACAACATCCCAGTGTTGGAACACCCTCCTTAATCACCTGACCTGGCCCCGTGCGACTTTTACTTGTTCCCAAAAATCAAATCTACCCTGAAAGGTACCAGATTTGACAGCGTAAATGACGTTAAGAAAAAACCGGCAAAAGTCTTGAAAGGCCTCACACAAAATGACCTCCACCACTGTTTCGATCAATGAAAAATTTGATTAGAACGTTGTAGGGATAGAGGAGGGGAGTACATTGAAGGGGATAACTACTAAAGTTGGGTAAGTTAAACACACATCGTTTTATGGAAAGAGTCTACGAACTTAATAGCCAAACCTCGTACAATACATATTATTATAAAATGAATATTTCACTCATAGGTGGTTCTGCCACACTAAAAAATGATGTTTACTTTGTAACATGCTTCCTGATTACTTGATTTAAAATTAATTGGCCAATTTACTGTGCACTGTTCATAATAACAATAATAACTATTGTGCTCTCTCTACCTACTCTACCACCTTATTACTATGAAGCCCCTTAAATTTTGAGTTAATTTTATATCTATTTAAAAAAAGTGTTCCACACTATTGTGTTTTATAATTTCACTAGTCTTAACAAGTCAATTTTGTTTTAATTTAAGTATAACAATGTTTTTTGGTAATAATTCTCAAAGCAAACAACCCAGCAATTCTAATTAGCCACAGCAGTATATAAATTGTCATGAAGGATTACAAATACATAATAACATTCACTAATCCATGTTCCACCACGTTAGACATTGCTTAACTTTTGCAATTTCATGAAAACTGGTGTATTCCATGCCTAGGGTGACCATACGTCCCGCTTTCGGCGGGACAGTCCCGCTTTGGAGCCGTTTGTCCCGCTGTCCCGAGCAATCTCTTCGGGACGCTAAAATGTCCCGCTTTTGACCAAAATCATTAAAATGTCCCTCTTTTTACTTTCCTTATCTTATTATAAAGAAATATTTAATAATTACCAATATTTAATTTAATAAACTAAGATCGAGCATACTTCGTAAGCTAGTATTTTTTCTTTTTTGTCAATGTAGGTCCAAACACACAGAGCGCGATTTCGTCTATTAATTTTTGTGGTAGGTACCAGTGCACTGCCAGGAGCGCCACCAAAAAGCGTACTTTTCGAAAAAAACTAACAAAAATGTTTTTTTTTCTTCTTATTTTTTTTATTAAAAATTTCAAATCTCATTAATCCCATTTTTACCTACATGCTGACACTGGGGGTGACTCGGTCGCTATATACAATGCCTCTACAGCTACTCTATGTCCTCACGAGGCTGAGTGACCCCCGAAAACATACACGGTGAGAAGCTATTGCCCACGCCAGGATTTGAACCCAGGTCTCCCGCGTACAAGAGAAGTGCAGTGACCATTAAGCCATGGGAGCTAGTACACTGTTAAATAGACTATTTATAACTTTTCACACCAGAAACTCCTACCCCCCCCCCCTCCGGTAAAGCGAAAACGGGCTGCGTCCCGCTTTGGCTTCAAAAAAATCTGGTCACCCTATCCATGCCCCATCTTCATTTTCTGCTGGCTATTAGTTTATTTCTTTGTTATTTTTGGTTTCACAAAAGAAATATATTTTAATTTACATAGTATTATTATTTTATTGTGATTATGTACATGTTATGAGCATATTTTATAATTGGATATCATTATTTTATTTCTATACTAGCTAAAACCTGGCATTTTGTCACCATTAAGGTTTTTTCTCATGGCCGTTGTCCCAATAAAAATAATAATAACACTTTTAATTGGAAGGTAACCACCAGGTAAGGTTAAAGGTTATGCTCAAAGCATTTTCTACCACCTAACCCTCAGAGTCTTGTTATTATGTGGTCACAACCATAATGAGGAAAAAATTGAAACAACGGAACCCTACGCTAAGTGGATTATCTGACTAGCACGTTAACCACTTGATTACCAGTGCACTTGAAAATTGTATTACATATTTTAATTTTGATAATTTTCTAGTATGTTGAAGGTGGCTTAGGGGGGGTGAACTCTCAGTGAGAGTACCGTTTTGTATTGTGACCCCAAGAGGACATAGTCAGCCAGACATGCACAACTTTGAGTATTATATATAGAGATTATACCTACTTAGGAAATACTTGTGATACATTGGTACAAGGTCTTGTGACATGGTGGAAATTTGATAGTGCATTTTACACTTTTGTGGCAATTTTTTTTTTATTAATAATAAACACTCTTATTGTAAAATATAATCATGTTAAAGAGTCTTATTTGAATTGTGTTGTTTAAAACAGATTAGTTATTTTCTTTTTCTTTCCAAATTTCTATTTAAAAAAAAAAATTATACCCAAATTTGTGTGTGTGTATGTGTTAAAAAAACCTATTTAAAATTTATTACTTTATTTTTATACAAAAAAAATATTCTTCATGAGATTTGAATGTATGGCCTCTAAATTAAATAACTGAAATTGAATTTATGCCTAATATACATTTGTTTCTAGTATTTTTATTACTATTATTATTTGAAAAAAAATGCATATAATGGGATTCGAACCCACGACCTCAAAACCAAGAGCGTAGCATTTGATTATTATGTAGTATAATGTACAGTATAGGTAAATAGGTATGTCAACATTGTGGTAGTGAGTTACTACCCATCCACTAGAGAGCGCTACAAGTAGCTGGAAATAAGTGGAACAAATCCAGTTGACTTTGGGCAACTGACTTCCAGTTAAAAGTTGGGTTACTTTCCAGTTCATTTCCAGTTGATTTCCAGGTGGAGGTCAGGTGGAAGGTGGAAATCTCCAGCTGATTTCCAGGTGGGCAAGTAGACTTTTTCCACCTAACAGTATGGTATACATCCAGTTGACTGTGCTGTCTGGGAGGTATTGTTGGATTCGGGAGAACAAGCTCTATCCAATGGTGTAAAAGAATCAAGTCTCATTAAAACTGTGAAAAAGTTATAAAGAAAATAAAAAAGACATATCTGCAAAAAAATCAATTTTTGATATTTCTGATATAAGTCTGACTTAACCCCAAATTATTGGTCCAAAAGAGTTAAGTCCCATCATTCCAGTTGAAATTTTGGTGAAAAAGATTCAAGTATTGGTTCAAAAGAGTTAAGTCTCATCCTTCAAGTTGAAATTTTGGTCAAAAAGATTTAAGCATTGGTTCAAAAGAGTTAAGTCAAGATCCAAAAGACTTAAGTCGTAAAAGTACATAAAGGAAACGTTTTTTTTTTTGACCAAATGAATAGAAAAAAATGTGTAAAATGCTTCACTTTGGCCCGGAGAGAAAACTCCTAAAAGATTCCAACAAAAAGAAAAAATACAAAAATCAAAGTATGAGCGGTTTTTTTATTTTGTCTCTCCTGAAAAGTTGAATTTTTTTACTTAACCCCTTTTGCCCAGGTATGCGAGATATATTTGAACCATTTACTTGTCATGTATGAAATAAATAAAAATGATATTACTTTACAGGAACTTCCCGTTTTCATGAACTATTTATTTATTTATATCAAAAACGGACGGTCCCTGTACTACCTAAATTACCATGTGTAATCTAATTAATGGTTTAAAAAATATAATAATTAATATTAACATAACTTAACTTAAACTAATTACCAAATTACACAAAAAACTAACAAGTAATATACGTACTTCACCAGTACAAAACTCAAAAATCAAGTAACACCCCACGCAACAGGAATAATAGAGGGAAGTGAATTTGATGAGGAATAGGATTGGGAAAGAAAGAGAAAACAAACTAGAAACATTATATTTCAGAGAAATAAGTTATGAGAGAATCAATGGAAGTGAAAAAAAAAGTCGATGCTAGTACTCATTATTCCAGGAGTAAGTCCAAGACGCGATATTATGAGTTAAAAATCCCAAATGGGAGGATGAATCATCATGGCATGGAGCTATGTGTTGAGAGACATGAAAATTATTTTAAGAAATGAAAGTATCCCACAAAACAAGCGGACTTTATCCGCTTAGTTTGGGGTAGTAGCATCAAATATGACTGTGTTACGTATTATACCTATTATATGTACAATTATGAATGCAAATAATTTACAAATGTCCTGGCTGGGTTTCAAACCCGCGACCTCTGGATGAACTTACCATTATTATTATCTGACCTGGTTGCAGGGTTTTCAGTGAAACCCTCACAATTAACACTGCGACCTAATTAGATCTATTGTGACCAGTTGATTCTATTTGATTTTAACGTCCTGACTGAGATAGATGGTCAGGACGGGGGTTTTACCCTCCATTCGCTGGGAATCGTACCAGCTACCCACATTAACCTCACCCAGCCTGGGTAGGGCCGTAAATGCCAGCCTCACGTGTTAGGACGAAACAGATTTTTCGTCAAAAAGTCTGCCTCAACCGGGAGTTGAACTCGAGAACTCTGGACTACGGGCAGTAGTCACAACCATTACGCCACGGAGACTGGCTAACTTACCATTAAGCCGTATCCAACTTGGTCAGCCCCATGCACGTTGGCCACCAGCTTGACCATGGGCTTCAGGGTCGCCCTCTCCTCCTGCACATCCCGACTGATGCGAGCTGCCCAGACGGACCTCTTGTCTCCACTAGGGCCTATCGAGAATGTCTTCACAATACTGCTATAGTCGTCGCCTAGTTGCTTCATGAGCTCATCCAATTCCCCCGCCTCGAGATACTTGTCAAGTATTACTTCGTGGGTACCAACCAAAATCGGCGAAAGGTACTCGCTTCTTGAATCGAACGTGTTTGCTCCTTGTGAAGATGTGACCAACACTAAGAGCACTGCCATGAGGATGTAAGAACCCATAGCCACAATTTTCACCACAAGATTTTTGTCTTTTGAAGGTGGGTTTACCCTCATTATTTGTTGATGCAATGTTAATGGAAACTTGAAAAAAAAACCGACTGGATTGGAATAATGTCGCATGTATGTCTGTGAAACACTACTTGTGCTGTGTCCATGTTAATTAGTTTCAAGGACCTTATTATACACAGATGGTGTACCAGGTCTCTGCCAATGAGTCAGCTAAACAACTGTTTACAGGGCCGTTTGAATTTCTTCCACACCTCTCCGCTGACTGCTTCTTTGCCTTTTCCTAAACCTACTTGGGGTCGGCATTGGTCAACCTTCCTCATGGGTGTTGTTTGATTCTGGCACTCCTACTTCGATACTTTACTTCTGGATTTCGCTATTCTTTGTATCAGAGATAGAGGTTTGTGGGTTCTAGAAATGAAAATAGGTCCGTTAGGATTTTCGCACCCATGTTCATAGAGCAAAGAGACCTTTATTTTAGCTCTAGTATATGTGGTTAAAAGATTCGCTATGTTTTAAAATCATAGGGTGGCGTCATCGTGAACGATGGTAGCCAGACAGTGGAGGAATAACTCAGCACTTCTACCACTGTCTTTACAAGGAGGCTAATAATTGACAAGGGCCCCCAGAACCAAGCCAATGCAGGTCTACTCCCTGTTCATAGTCCCCCAGCCAGATATATTAGATGTAAATTATTACTACATATTTTCATAAGTTTATTTATGAATATCTAGCCCTTGTTGCGGACCCTGCCCTCATACATATGCTTACTCTGACGTCAATTATACACTCTACAGTCACCTTTTCAACTGGTGGTTTGTGTATTGTTTTTTTTTTTTTTTTTTTTTTTTTTTTATTCTTTTTTTTTAATCTGCGAACTTTTTTATCTGTATACAACTATACATACAGGGTGGACCAAAAAAACGTTTACACTCGTTAATGGTAGATTACTGACGACATTTCCAGCCCGGATCTGCAATCCGTTTTTTCGGATTCGCCTTTGTAACTGCACAAAGTGATTTTATGCAACTTTCTGAAAAAGTACGACTTTGGCTTATTCTTCAGGTCAGAACTTTTTTCCTGTAATTCTGCAAAAAGCCAACAAAATTCCGATGTTTCTAGCTACACTACTTTGTTTTTTACGGTTTGGTTTGGCATTTTTTTTGACACCTGAATAGAAAAAAAAATTCCAATGTAAGTTTTTTACACTTTGAAACACTCAAGATTTGCCCTGTAAACAGTAATTTAGCTGACTCATTGGCGGAGACCTGGGACACCATCTGTGTATGATAAAGTCCTTGAAACTAATGAACATTTTAGTTTATTTATTTATTTAGAAACTCTTTATTAGCAGAACATATATACAGACAAACAATGGTAAAAATTAAATATAAAATTGACATTATTAATAATATAAACAAGAAAAAAATAAATAAAATATATACATATGTCCTAACTAAAGGGCGGGGTTATTGCCTATGGCAATCTCTTCCACCCAACCCTTAAAGTTTCCCTATCTAGATTATCAAGTATTAAATAAAATAAAATAATAAAAAATAAATAAAAATATGTACATGGATATATATAATTATATACAAAAAAAAGGATTTATATATAATATATATAAATGTAAGAAAAAAAGAAGAAGGAAAAAAAAAAATCAATTTTCCAAGAAATGTTCCTTCGTCAAACCTTTAAATGCCAAGCGATTTTCCAAGGTTCTAAGTTCATCAGGCAATTGATTCCAGGATCGAACAGCATTAACTATAAAACTATTACCCATATGGTTTGTGTGATGAGGTGGAATGGAGAGATGAGTGGAGCGAGTGTTATGGCTATGAAATGAAGAAAGCAAGAAAGTGAGTGCAATGATGAATGAAGATATGGAGGTGAAGCCTCCTTCATTATTTTCCATAGTAAGCCCAATCTCTGGTGTTCTAACCTCTTATCGATTGGTAGCCATTGAAGAATTCGTCGATTTGCTGAAACATGATCGAATTTCTTCAACCCAAAAATGTATCGAACACAAGCATTCTGATACGTTTGAAGTTTTTTAAGTAGGTTCCCAGTGATATTTGACATAGCAGCTCCAGCATATTCAATTAAAGGAAATATAAGAGAAGTACACAGGAGCCGCTTTGTCTTGCGGGGCAAAAACCTTTGCAAACGTTTCAGGGAATGAAACTTTCGATACACTTTTTTACCAATGTGAATAACCTGAGAGTTCCATTGAAGATCTGCATCAAAAAGTAAACCAAGATTTTTTACACAAGAGGAAAATGGGATTGCTTCAGAGTTGAAAATGATGGGAGGTATATGGGACTGAGATACCCGATGTAATAGTGGTTGAGACCCTATAATGATGGATTGAAACTTTTTTGGATTTGGGATTATACCATGGTTTTGAGTCCAGGCCTTTAAAGCATTAAGATCTGTATTCATCTTGAAAATAGCTTCATTGATATCATCCACATAAGTTTCAATGTAGAGTTGTAAGTCGTCAGCATATAGATGATATTTACAGTATTTAAAAATTGACGATATATCGTTGATAAATATTGAAAATAATAGTGGCCCTAAGATACTGCCTTGAGGTACCCCTGTATTGATAGGAAGTAAGCAAGAGCTTGAATCTTGGTTAAAAACATACTGCTGACGACCCCGTAAATAGGTATTAAACCAATGAAGTACAATAGGTGAAAAATTGAAATGTTTTGAGAGCTTAGTGAGAAGTATATCAAAATCAACCGAATCAAAAGCTTTACTAAAGTCTGATAGTAGTAGGATAGTAACTTTAGTATTATCCATACTTTTGCGTATATCATCAGTAACTTTAATCAGAGCAGTAGTTGTGCTGTGACCCGATCGAAACCCAGATTGATAAGGATTAAACAGGTTGTTGGAATTTGAAAAGTTTATTATTTGATGATGAACTACTTTCTCAAGGACTTTCGATAATACGGGGAGAAGAGATATAGGCCTGAAATTGTTTAATCCTGTAGGTTTGGATATTTTGGGTAAAGGAAGAACACGACCGATTTTCCATTGTGTAGGAAACTTACCCGAACGAAGAGAGGAATTGATAATGTGGGTCAAAGGGATCACAATGAAATCCAAAATTAATTTCAAAAACTTTATCGAAAGACCATCATTGCCAGATGCGTTTGATTTAATAGAACTGATAGCTTGTCTAACATCTTGACAAGAAATTTCATCAAAACTAAATTCTGGATGTGTTGGGTTAGGTTGTCTAAGTATAGAATCAATCACATTTAGCTTGTGTGTTGGGTTGATGTTCATAGGAGGTGTAACGAAAAATGTATTGAGATCATCATGAGCAATTGAGCACAAGTAGTGTTTCACAGACATACATTCAATACTCCAATCCAGTCGGTTTTTTTTTCAAGTTTCCATTAACATTGCATCAACAAATAATGAAGGTAAATCCACCTTCAAAAGATGGAAATCTTGTGCTGAAAATTGTGGCTATGGGTTCTTACATCCTCATGGCAGTGCTCTTAGTGTTGGTCACATCTTCACAAGGAGAAAACACGTTCGATTCAGGAAGCGTGTACCTTTCGTCGATATCGGTTGGTACCCACGAAGTAATACTTGACAAGTACTTCGAGGAGGGGGAATTGGATGAGCTCATGAATCAACTGGGCGACGACTATAGCAGTATTGTGAAGACATTCTCGATAGGCCCTAGTGGAGACAAGAGGTCCGTCTGGGCAGCTCGCATCAGTCGGGATGTGCAGGAGGAGAGGGCGACCCTGAAGCCCATGGTCAAGCTGGTGGCCAACGTGCATGGAGCTGACCAAGTTGGATACGGCTTAATGGTAAGTTAGCCAGAGGTCGCGGGTTTGAAACCCAGCCAGGACATTTGTAATTTATTTTCATTCATAATTGTACATAATAGGTATAATACGTAACACATATTTAATGCTACTACCCCAAACTAAGGGGATACAGTCCTCTTGTTTTGTGGGGTACTTCATTTCTTATAATAATTTATTTAGGTGGTACAGGTAAATAAGTAAATAAATAATAGTTGTTCTTGGATACGTATCAATACATACAAACTCTTTTACTGAAATTTATATTTTTCAGGTATCCTTGATTCAATATTTGGTGTATGGTGATGGAGTCGATGACCGTATCTCTGGCATGTTGAACACAACTGATATCTGGATCATTCCAACACTAAATCCAGATATCTTGTTTTGTTTACCATGGATGCCTTGGATGAACACGACCGATTGTAGAAACCAAATCTCATCTACTCGGATTAAAAGTGAACCTGACGAATTTGATCTTGACAAAGAATTTTTGTCCGATTATTTTTTAAAGTAAAGGTAAAACATGATAACAATATCACCTTATTTATAATGTCCGTTAAAATCCTGCAAAATATGGGCAATGTCTGGCCAACGAAAGATGGGTAAAACTCCCCCTTGTGAAAATGTATTACCATGTAAATGAGAACGACGTTAAAGCCAAATCAGCGAGGTTTTGACTTGGATAGGTGACCATTAAATTTAGTCCTGCAGACGCCCCAACCACAGTTTAAATCAGTAAATAATTATCTTTTTACAGATATGCGCGGAAGATGGAAACTAAAGGAATGATGAATTTGATCATGGGACATCCCTTTGTTCTCTCCGCGAACTTTCGAGCTGGAGCCATCGTTGCCAACTATCCCTTTGATTTTCCTTTCGACCTCAGAGACAACTCCGAGTCCATATTAACTCTCGATAATATTTTCTTTGTGAAGTTGGCTAAGGATTATGCTAAACTAAATCGTATGATGGCATCCGGAACTGCGTGCAATAATTCCTTCCCCGGTGGAATAACGAACGGACACGATTTGCGCAAAAGACTATTTCCTCCCTCTAATGAAACTTTACCCAGAGGAATGGTACCAAGAGAGCAACGTGGAAGTAAGTTTCAGTTTTCAGTTTCAGTTTAAACAGAAAAAAGAGAAGTTGTACTAGATGTACAAATGTACATGAATATCAGAACATACCTGGACAGCTGTTTCGAGCTTATTTGCTCTCATCAGCAGGTAATAGTTCTAAACATCCATGCCATCAACTAACCTCTCTATTTTAATCAGTTTAGTGGATGAGTAATTTTAGATCTTGCTTTTGCTAGAAGATACATTCGTCATTCGGTGTCCCATTTTCATCGAGACATTCAAATAAGTAAAATTTACATTGGAAATTAGCTAGATAATATGTACCAATAAATGAGACTTTTCTTTAGTTTTAAACTGTGAGAGTCAAGGGCCTTCAGTGTTTTTCTTTCACTATAACATTCTTCTTCCTCTCTTTAGGGCGAAATTAATAAATATACTTTTTTGTTATTATTCTGTGAACTTAAATCCAGATTATGCGTTTTGTTAGAAATGGGAAAATGTAGGTTCCGTTTGGAAATTGTACTATCGATTTTGTCTATTAATTTAGCGCTTATAGTTTCTTTTCAGTTTTGTTTTGTACTGAAGTATTGATTAATTAAGGATTAACTTCTGGTTGACCCTCAGGTATGCAAGACCTAAACTACAGGTTAACCAACTGCTTCGAAATCAGTCTCTACCTCAGCTGTCGAAAAGATCTGCCATCCTCTGAACTTCCCGAGTACTGGTTCGCAAACTTGGAATCCATCTTGCAATTCATAGATAGTGTCCATCAAGGAATTTACGGTCTGGTAAAGGACACAGAAGGCAACCGTGTTTCAGATGCAGTCATCATAGTGGAAGGAAATGACAAGGAAATTGAGGTAACTAAAACTGGAGAATATTGGAGACTCCTGGTGCCGGGGTCTTATAATGTAACAGCGAGTGCTTTCACATACGAAGATTTGACAAGAACTGTGGATTTGACGGTTCAGAAATATGTTCAACTTGATTTCATTCTGACACGTTCTCGTCAAAGTGTTTTTGGTACAGTGAAAGATGTGAAAGGCAATCCTATCAAAGAATCTGTTATCGAATTGGATGGTAAAATAGTGAAAGTTACAAAAAAGGGAAGGTTCTCTTCAGAGCTGGTGTACCTAAGAAATTATAAATTAAAAGCGAGTGCTCCTGGTTACGTAGCTTTTACAAAATATAATGTTAGTGTGACATGGATAGAGCCCTATTGTAGACTCAAAATAATCCTGAGGCCTGTTAGTCTCTACGGTAAAATCACAGACGCATATGGCAATCCTATTGAAGGCTCTGTTCTTAGAGTGAAAACATATCAAGAGAGTGCTGATGGGAAAGAGGTTGAAGTTCAAAAGAATGGACAGTACTCGGTGATGCTGAGCCCAAGTCGACCGAATGTTAATTTAACAGCAAGTGCCCCCAAATATAGAAGTCAAGTATTTATAATGCATTTTAACCAAAAGCCTATTGAACATGATTTCCATTTACTTTCTCCTGTAGATGTACTTTTGTATGGTACAGTACTGGGCAGAAACAAAAAACCTGTGGATGAAGCTGTCATCAAAGTATCTGGAAAGAACAATGAGTTAGATGTTGTAAATGGAAAATACAGTATAACATTGCTTCAGGGTAGATATAATGTTACAGCAAGTGCCGCCGGTTATAAAACTGAGATACAAAACGTGGATTTACTGAACGTGCCACACAATTTCTCATTGAATTTTTATTTGAAGAAAAGCAAACTTCAACTAATACCGCCATGCTTTAGAAAACATGCAGTGTTCATCCCGTAGGAACACCTCAAATTACTCCGCCTCTGAAAGAATTTTTTTAAAATAAAAAATTCAAGGGTACATTCCAAATTATGCGGTTTCAGCCATGCAATTTTTTTTATACAGGGTGGTTCAGAAGTCCGAAATTGAGGTGTCAACTTTCGATTTTTAAATGGATAGACCTGAATTTTATTTGATAATTATTTTACTTTTAAATGTTTTTTGAGTACTTTTTTAAACTAAAATATTACATACAGGATGGGTTTTTTCGACCAATTATTTTTTCTTCTAAATCTCGAAAAACTCGATTTCGTTTAATTTTTTCGAAAACAAGAATTTTTTATTCTTGTTATCGTGTTTGTGTAAGGAATACACGCACTTTTAATTGGCAGAAATTTTTTTTCATACAGGGTGGTTCATAAGTGAAATAATGACTTGATTTTTTTTTTCTTACTGAGTTTTCTTAAAATATTATTACGGATTAATAAAATAATAATCTTCGCCTAATTATACACATTTTTCGTTGGTCATGGAAGGTGACATCCAGGCTGGATTTAAGGTGAAATATCCAGGTGAATAAAGTCAACTGGAATTCCAACTGTCCCGAAAGTTGGACGCTTCCATTATGGATTAAATCAGTTGACCAGCCACCTGGATATTTCCAACAAAAATCCATCTAGACTCAGTCACCTGGACAGTGAGGTGGACAAATATACAAACAAATAATGGTAAAAATTAAAATACAAAATTTACAAAATCAATATTAAATATATTATTAATGTAAAAATATACAAAATATATATATAATTCCTAACTAAATGGCTGGGTTATTGCCTATGACAATCCCTTCGACCCAAGCCTTTGAGGGTTGTGTGGAAGAGGTTACGAGCACGATTTTTTTTTTCTTCAAAAATAATAATATACTTTTATTTACAGTAAGTCATGCATTTTTACAATATTAGGTTCCTATCTATGTACAGATTTAATCCTAGATTAGAAAAGATATATACGTAAAGTGCTATTTTTGTGTCATGAAGGTTGATAGCTCAAAGAAACTTGCAAATATTGAGCGTAAAAATTGAATGAGCATGAAACAGGAAAAACACAGGTAAATAAAAGAGCGTGCCGTTGAAAAGGTTGTTTTGTATCTCTCTCTCACTCTCAAGCGGAGTCCGTGCCGGTAAAGGGGTGGATATTTATCTCTTTCTCTCTCTCTCTCTCCCCTTCCACTTTTCCGTCAAACTTTTCCAAAAAAGTATTCGCTGCGTCTAATGGAAAATTCCTGTTCCTGTGTGGAGGAGGTGTTTGGAAATACAAAAAACTGTCGGAAAAAAGGCTGTGATGATGTTGTGTTTTTTAGAAGGGAGAGAGAGTTAGACAGTGAGATAGGGAAAGAGAGAGATATGAAGTGAGTAGGATAGGTAATATTATGTTTGTGTGAGATAGAGTATTGAACTAAAATTTATTAATAATTCCGTGTCAGTGAGATAGAAACAGATACCGAAATCACGGTGGTGAGAGGATTTCATGGACGCCCGGATCCAATTTCTAGGTTCCTTTCATGTCCATTGATTCTATTTGGTTTTTACGTCCGGACTTGAGGTAGTCAAGACGGGGGTTTTACCCTCCATTCACTGGAAATTGTATACCAGCTACTCGCATTAACCTCACCCAGCCTGGGTAGGGCCGGAATTGCCAGCCTCGCATGTGCGGAGACTTTTCGCACAGAACATTCTGCCTGTGCAAAAAGTCTGCTTCAACCGGGAATCGAACTTAGGATCTCTAAACTACGGGCAGCAGTCACAACCGTTATGCCACGGAGGCTGTAAAAAAACACGCTTGACTAAATAGTAAATCTAATTTACTAAGGGTTGGTTGGCAGAGAATACCTCAGACATCAGCTTTGGAATTTACGAAAAAAGTTATGCTCTACACTTATTTTTGTATAATATGAATGTATTTCTAAGCATTTCATGTTCTTTCATTATATTCATTTCTCGTCGATTATTATATTAACCTTGATTTTTAAAAATTAGACAGAAAACCAAAATTTTTCAGACTCAGATGGTTACAGAAATATGACAAAAATTAATCACGGAGCCATTTCTTTTCATTCAAAAACGAACAACACAATACTTCCGATTTTATAATACATATCTATTAGAAATTTATAATATAATTTAAGAAGTATAGTGTAAATAAATACATATAAGAGAGGTGTATGGGGAAGGGTTATAATGGGATGTGGGTGACAGGCGCACTGTTGTCGTAGTGGGACATCTTCTCTTGCATTGACACTCAGTATAAATACACTTGAGACATAGTCATTGCCATAGACAATAACCCCGCCCTTTAGTTGGTATTGGTAAAGGTAGGGCTATCGGCTACGAAAGCTCTTTGTCACTGCGACCTTAGATAGATAGGACACATAATGTTTTTATATATTTTCTATTCTTTTTAATTTTTATTGTATACATTGTTTCCATTTTTTTCATTGTTAAAATAATTATTTGTATATAATGTCCATTATATCAAATAAAACGTTGTATATATAATAATAATAATGATGGCAAGTGTCTTTTTACTTTCCTTATATATCCTATAATATGGAAAGTATTGTATTCGTCGAAAATTTGACCTACCCAGTTTTTCACATGTCTGGACGAATCATAGCCTCAAGGATACCAAAAAAGTTGGTTTCGACCATTGGTATCCGTGCGTCTGTCTGTAAGCAAGACATCTCAAGATAGTCCTGTTTATGCATATGTACAGGTTCGACTGTATATCTCTATAACGAGAGAGATAGATAATCCGCTTATTTCGACAACAATGTAAAGCTGTGAGCTGAGGGTAATAATAATAATAATATCGCCGTATTTATACTGCCCGATTAGGCTATTAAAGTCCCATTATTCCAGCAGTAAGCCCAAGACATCCCAAAAGTCCCAATTGGGAGGATAACTTGTCATGTTCCACAGATGGGTTTCGAACCCACGACCTCTGGAGTCTTTGGATTCACAGAGTGCCGCCTTTACCACTGAGCTACCGGGACAGACAGCCACCGCGGGGACCGACAAAAATGCGTAAAGCTGTGAGCTAGGGGGGAGGGGTGGTTGTGAGGGAGAGGAGGGGGGGGGGGTTTGCAAAGTGAAGCGGAGAAACCTCTATAGCCTCCAGGGATGAGTAGGTCAGGGGGGAGGGAGGGTTAGGATGGTTGGGGGTGTGGGGAAGACCCCCCGTCGACACACACCCCCACCCCCCCCCTCACGCCAGCTGTACCTGGTTCTGATTTGTTTTATCTGTCACCCCCCCTCCCCTACCCTCCCCTACCCTCTCTCTCCCCCCCACTAACTTCCATCTCCACCCCTCCCCCCCTTTCTCCGCCACTTTTCATCTTCCTCAATCCATATTCACCCCTCCTCCTCTATCCATCTCTCCCCCTTCCCCTTCTATAATTATTCCATTCACCCCAACATTAATTCCTTAATGTTTTTTTTTTTAAATAACGCCCCCACCCCTTCTTGTCAGGTTTTTCTCCCTCTCTCACTCTATCTCTTTCTCTCCTTCTCTCTTTCCCTTCTCTTCTCCCTCTCTCTCTCTCTTTCTCTCCTTCTCTGTCTTTCTCTCTTTCCTCTCTCTATCTCTCTCTCTCTCTCTCTCCTTCTCTATATTTTCCATTTTCCTGTCTTTTCACAAGTTTGCATAATATAAATGAAATCAATTTTTTTTTTTTCTTTTTCCGTTAGGCACTTTAACCAAATATTGAATGGTCGTTCGTGCCGATCCTCACAAGGTCTACATAAGGTGAAGGAGGTACTTTCGATAAATTTCTAATATTACAAATCGGAAGTATTATGTTCGTTTGTTTTAATACTTTCATATTTCTGGACGTTGCATAACCTTCTTAGCAACTTTGGTTTTGTGTCTGTCTGTCTTTTAAAAATATTTCTTGTAACGCGCAAATATCGGAAACTACTGAACAGATGTCGATGAAATTTTGTACACATAAAGGTGACGTTCTGTAGATGGTCTCATTTTATTTGGCACTCGGCACTAGCTGGTCTGGGTGAAAGAGAATATGCACCTGACCAATTACTTTTTACCTAAACGCTTATATCTTGTGAACGGTTTACCCTTATTTGATGAAATTTTGAATGTTGATTTGATTTTGATAGTGAAATTTTATATGTACAATTGTACATGCATATTAATGTTGTTTTTATACATTAGAATTTACTACAGTAATTTAAGTATCCATTTTGAGCCGTTATAATGATAAAAAGGCCGTTCTGGACTTTTCGTTCACCCTGTATTAAATTAATATACTTACCATGCAAATAATAATAATAAAATAATAATAAAAAAAATAAAATCAACTTTTGATCTTTTTGTCTCGCCTATTTTTTCTGAACATTTTTTTGACTATATCGCATAGTGCGCATGACAATGTTATTGTTAAAATATTAATAAAAGCGAATGTATTCCTTTTTTTTTTTTTTTTTACAAATTTGACATATTTTATAGATTTCAATATAACCTTACCACCCCGTCAATATTCTCAGCTTCATTTCTACCTGGCTGCATTTCGACAAGCTCCTTGTAAAAGTCCTCAAACGTTATTGCTATAATATTATCTCATATACAGGGTGACCAATAAAATATCGAATCAGTTTTATTTTAAATTAACTTTTTTTCCTCTTAAGGAACAACTTACGAGGGTGGTTCCGAAAAATGGTACGAGTTTGACTCTTGGCGTTAGAAAGGAAATCCAGCCGTAAACTGTGGGAATTATAGGAATCCAAGAAACTATCAACCTCAACCGTGAGGGAGAGGTTGACTAATACCAACCCAGACTAAGTTTGGAAAAAAATATGTAAATTGAAGAAAAAATTAAAATTAAAATTACAAATTTATGGTAATATACCTCGAATCAAAGTTGAAAATTTTCACTTATAATTATTACACAATAAAACAGTAGTGTTTGTGACTTTACTACCATAATAAGTAATTCTAATTCAGAAGAATTTAAATAAAAATCTTTTTTTACAAAGATGAACTACTTTTGATTTTTAATGTTAAAATTCGGGAAGTGACAGTATTATTAAGAATATCGGTGCAAACTCTAGTCCTAAGAAGAAATTCATATCCATCAAGTTCGATCAACTTTTGGGCCACCCGGTATACAATGTACCTACTTATCTTTGTACCATGAATAAATTTAATATCGCATGAAGGAAAACGCTGTTTCATGCATCCGATTTTTTTTCCATGTGCGTTGAAATAAAGAACACACAGACAGACACACCTACCTGTATCCCTCTCTTACTTTCTCCTTCTCTCTCTCTTTCTTTTTCTCTCTCTCTCTCTTTCTATCTCTCTCTTTCTGTCTCATTCTCTCTCTTTCTCGCTCTCTCTCTCTTTCTATCTCTCTCTCTTTTTCTATATCTTTCTTTCTCTCTCTCTCTCTCTCTCTCTCTTACTCTTTCTACTCTCTTTTTTTCTTCTGTCTCTCTCTTTCTATCTCTTTCTTTCTCTCTCTCTCTCTTTCTTTTTCTTTCTATCTCTTTCTTTCTGCCTCTCTCTCTCTCTCTCTCTTTCTTTCTCTGTCTATCTCTTTTTCTCTCTCTTTTTCTTACTCTCTCACTCACACACACACACACACCACACCCTCACACACACACACACCACACACACAGAGACACACACCACACACACAGGTAAATGACAGCGTGTGCAGCTACTCAACATGGGAAAATAATAAAAATGAAATGAATTCACAAGGAGCTTGCGATGTAATAAAATTAGAAGCTAAAAGGGAGAGGGTAAAAAAATGAGAGAGGGAAATAAAAATGAGAGAGGGAGATAAAAATGAGAGAGGGAGATAAAAAAGAGAGAGGGAGATAAAAATGAGAGAGGGAGATAAAAAAGAGAGAGGGAGATAAAAATGAGAGAGGGAAATAAATATGAGAGAGGAGATAAATATGAGAGAGGGAGATAAAAATGAGAGAGGGAGATAAAAATGAGAGAGGGAGATAAATATGAGAGAGGAGATATACGAGTATGTGAGGGAGGGAGATAAAAATGAGAGATGGAGATAAATATGAGAGAGGGAGATAAAAATGAGAGAGGTGGATAAAAGAGAGAGGGAGATAAAAATGAGAGAGGGTAAAAAAAATGAGAGAGGGAGATAAAAATGAGAGAGGGAGATAAAAATGAGAGAGGAGATAAAAATGAGAAAGGGAGATAAAAATGAGTGAGGGAGATAAAAAAGAGAGAGGGAGATAAAAATGAGAGAGGGAGATACAGGTTGGGTTGCAAAGTCAGACTTGGGTCTGAATTATGAAACAGGATTAATTTTTTTTTTTTTTTACAGTAGTGGATGTGAATTTACTACCATAAGAATCTAATTCATATAATTGGAAGAATTAAAACTTGAAAATGTTAACTTACAGACCAAAGTAGGTTAACTTAGAGACTAAAATAGGTTAATTTATAGGGTAAAATCGTCGAAATCCTAACGGGTTTCCAAATTGTACCACGTTAAGAAATCGTACAAGGAAGATTTTTTCAAATGGTATTTTGAAGCCATATGATGGTCCTCATCCTAATAGTAGAAAATGATTCTACAAGAGAGCGTTTGGAGCTAGCAAAGCTAGTATAGGACATAATTATGTTTTTATATATTTTTCTATTAATTTTCATTTTATTGTATAATATATTGTTTCCATTTTTTTATTGTTGAAATATTTATTTACATTGTACATTAGGTCCATCTAATATAGTGTAAAATAATAATAATAATAATAATAATAAAGTAAGATGCAGATGTAGTTTCTAATAGGCAACATAGAGTATAGGTAGGTAATATTTAGCGAGCCATGGCCCATGTCCCATGTGGTACGATTTACAAGACTATATATATTTATATATACTCTAAAAAATCGTACCGATGGAAGAGGTTTGGTAGATCAAATATTGTGGGCAGATAAATTGCTTGGTGCATAAACATCCAATTGCATTCAATAGGCAACAAAATTACCTACCTAAAAAAAAAATCAGCCAAAGCTAATTTAACACAAAATATGTCTACTATTTTGGCACTCCAAATAATAAAATGTAGCAAGAGAGAGATAGGTAGATAGAGAGAAAGAGAAAGAAAAAAATAAAGAGAAAGAGAGAAGTTAGGATTAGAGAGGAGAGAGAGAGAAAGAGAGAGAGAGTGAGAGAGAAAAATAAACTCCATTTTTCCGTGAAAATAATACTAAAAATGCATAACAATGTTGAAATTGAAAATTTATGAAACATCAATCTAAAAGAGAGACAGGAGATGAGAGATAGGTACAAAAATGAAAGAAGAGGACAGAGATACAAAAATAAAAGAGAGAGAGAAAGAAAGAGATAAATAAAAAAGAGAGAGAGAGAGAGAGCTACAAAAATAAAAGAAAGAGAGAGAGACAGAGACAAAGATACTAAAATAAAAAAAGAGACAGAGATACAAAAATAAAAGAGAAAGAGAGAGAGAGACAGATAATACAAAAATAAATGTGAAACAGCGTCAAATAGTGAAGCACTCTTGAGATACGACGAAAAAAAAAAACAAAACAAAACAAAAAAAAAAAAAAAAATAGTCCCGTTCAAAAAAAAGAGTCCAGTTGTCAGCAGGGCTGGAAAAAAAACGAAATTAAATTTTATTGGCTGAACGGCATCAAATATTCATGCGCGCAACTCCGCCCTTGGTGAATAATTCAACCAATCAAATTGTTGCGTGAACGGGGAGCACTACTATACCGGGGGGGGGGAGGGGGAATGTCGAGAGAGAGAGAGAGAGAGAGAGAGAGAGAGAGAGAGAGAGAGAGAGAGAGAGAGGAGAGAGAGAGAGAGAGAGAGATAGAGAGAGAGAGAGACAGAGAGAGAGAATGCTTCCTATTTCCGGAGGAATGAGAAGAGGTGGGAGGAGGCGGGGGGGGAGGGTATAAGAGGGTTGGGGGGGGGGGACGAGGAGAGGAGGCAGGTGGGAGGGACGAGAGATAGAGGGGGGGGTAAATCATAAAGGAACAGCACAATACAATTTGGTGACTTAAAAAAAAAAACAATAATAAACAAATTTAATCAATTTTTATTTTTAAATAATTATAGTATAAAAAAAGTTATCATATTTGTGTTATATACGTGATGATATCAAAGGTACTTAAACTCGCCTTACTAAATATATATGCTCAAACCGGGACTTGAACCACCGACCTCCAGGTTACAAGTCCGCTGCCTTATCGATCAAGCTACTGAGGTGGGTTAGTTATAGTACCTTCAAAGGTATTATTATTATTATCTGACCTGGTTGCAGGATTTTCAGTGAAACCCTTACAATAAAATTAACCCTGCGACCTAATTATAGATCTATTGTGACCAGTTGATTCTGTTCGATTTTAACGTCCTGATCTGGACGGGGGTTTTACCTTCATTCGCTGGGAATCATACCTCACGTGTTTGGAAGGGACGGAATTTTCTTCGAAAAGTCTGCCCCAACCGGGAGTCGAACTCGAAATGTCTGGACCACGGGCAGTAGTCACAACCGTTATGCCAAGGAGGCTACATATAGGTAATACATTTACAAAAACTAAGTAGAAATTATTCAGCAAAACTTGATCTAGGGTGGTGCTAATGCCTAATGCGGCATTCTCTTCTAATTTGGTTTGTGTGGGGTTTTTTTTGGTTTTTTTGTGGGCAGTCGAACCTGGACATAAGAGAGCTCAAGGGACCGGAAATCTTTTCTCTTATATTCAGGTTTCTCTTACAAAGAAGTCCATTTTTCTTTTACAGACAGGTAAATTTCTCCGTGGCGTAACGGTTGTGACTACTGCCCGTAGTCCAGAGATCCGGAGTTCGATTCCCGGTAGGAGCAGACTTTTCGCACAGAAAATTCTGTTCCCTGCGAACATGTGAGGCTGGCGATTCCGGCCCTACCCAGGCTGGGTGAGGTTAATGTGGGTAGCTGGTACGATTCTCAGCGAATAGAGGGTAAAACCCCAGTCCTGTCTACCTCAACTCGAGACGTTGTTCATAATTATTAGTGTAAAAAAATCTCCATAACATTTTACTGTTGAAAGAGACGTAGTACCTACCTATACCCCTGAAAAAACAAAAAAAAAACCTATATTTTCCAAGAGATGTCTCACGCATGTTACAAAATGAGGAAGTAATACCTCGCCCTCTTCTTCTCTCTCTCTCTCTCTCTCTCCCCTTCAGATGATGTTGAATACAGTCGAAACTGTAACAATACAGGAGAGAGAGACTAAAAGCCAAAACAGAGGAAGGGAAGACAGAGATACAAAGATATAGCACGAAACAAAACATTAAACGAAATGATAAAACCCACGAGAGAAAGAGATGAAAAAAGAGAGAAAGAGATCAAAAAAGAGAGAAAGAGAGAGAGAGAGAGAGAAAGAGATCAAAAAAGAGAGAAAAAGAGAGAGATGAAGAGAGAGAGAGAGAGGAAGAAAAAAGAGCGCTCCGGTTTTTTACTTCTTTTTTATTGAGTCGCAAATTCGCAAAATCGAAAACTGCTTTCCCCCATTGATTTAAAACGGCAATAAAAATAAATTAACGGTTACAATTTTTCAGTGATTTTAAATTTGCATCAATATATTAATTAAATAAATTTATTGATGGCTAAACTCATCGTTTATGTTCAGTGTTGTAGAGTTTTTTTTTTTTCTTTTAAACTATTTTGTAAACTTTGTGTGATAATGATGTTTTGTAATCGATTTTGTAACAAATAATTAAATATAATAATTAATTAAAAAGTTTTAATTGAAGGTTAGTTTTAGACATTTTACTAGTTATTCTGTGCGCTTTTTAAAGTTTTTACTATAACTAGTGTAATGTGAATGATACATTTTGATCGAATTTGTAAAATAATTAAATAAAATAATAAATATGTACACAAGATTGAATTGATGTTTATTTTAGCATTTATTTTTGCGCTTTTAAGAGAATTCACTATTACAAGCAAACTTTGTGTAAGGTGAATAATATATTTTGATCGATTTTGTAACAATATTAAAAATAATTAGATTATTTAATGAATACACAGTAAAACTTGTAAATTGAAATTTAGGTTTACAAATTTTAGCATTTATTTTGTTGGGTTTTTGAGTTTTTCTATTTATCTTTCAACTTTATATTTCAAACTTATCGTAAAAGGTTTGTAATTTTTTTGTAAACCATTTTTGAAAAAAATAAATTTAACAAATTATTGAACAAACGTATATGGATAAGTTTCAATTGATGTTTCGTTTAGTTTTAGACATTTACATTTTGTTTGTGTAAGGCGCTTTTGGTAAATTACGGTTTTTAAGAGTTTTGACCAGGTATAAGCAGATTTCAAATTTGAGCCTTCGTGATGGTATTATGCTGGCCATTCCTGTCCCACTCAGGCTGGATGAGGTTAATTTGAGTAGCTGGTTTGTGAGTTACCAGCCAATGGAGCGACGGGGGCGTTTATCCCTGTCGTGATATGAACATACTGTTGAAAGCGACCTTTTTATTTTATTATTATCTGACCTGATTGCAGGGTTTTCAGTGGAACCCTTACAATTAACACTGCGACCTAATTAGATCTATTGTGACCACTTGATTCTATTTGATTTTAGAGCCCTGATTTGAGATAGATAGTCAGGACGGGGGTTTTACCCTCCATTCGCTGGGAATCGTACCAGCTACCCACATTATCATTTGGTCCCTGAGGGTAAGAGGGTTCCAGGTATAAAAAGCGAGATATTTGGTATATTTTATAAATTACCAATCTCAAAATGAAGAATGAACACGTGGTAAAAAAGTGAGATACACAATATATACCACCTGGACTGTGCACGGATTTCACCTGGATATATGATAATTATTAGGTATCTAATATTTGATAGCAATGTCAACACCTGGCGATTCTATGTATAATTATTGTATGTAGGGAACTATAATTATAATACTCTTTAATGGAAGGTTACCACCAGGCGAGGTTGATGCTCAAAGCATTTTCTACCACCTAACCCTCAGAGTCTTATTATTATGTGGTCACAAACTCAAATAAATGAGGAAAAATTCATGCACTGGGTGGGATTCGAAACAACGGGTCCCTACGCTACCTGGATTACCAGACTAGCGCGTTAACCACTTGACTAACATAATAATATTATTATTATATTGTGCTTTATTAGGTAAGACAAAGTAAATATGATATACAGTAGGTATATACAATACAATGAAATTATAAAGAAATAATAAATAGATAAAACAAAGAAACAAAAAAGAAAGTGAATAAAGCTAATGTCCTACCTAAAGGACGGGGTTATTGCCTGTGGCAATCTCTTCCACCCAACCCACTCAACTAATTAACCCCTAATAGTTTGGATCATTTTCACCAGTTGCACCTAATTTTTACTTTCCTTATCCTGTAATATTAGGGAAAGTTAGTATAATATTAATTGAAAATTTTACCTATACCCACAGTTTTTCACACTTCTGGATTCTTGCAAAAAAAATGGTTTGAGCCATTGGTCCATGCGTTCATCGGTGTGTTCGTAAACACGATATCTCGAGAACGGCAAGAGAATCGATTGAAAACTTTTGTAGATATAAAGTGATTCAGTAAAAAATCTCTGATTCTAGCGATAATAGAATGTTGTAAATTATGAGTGTCATTCACAAGGGAGTATATAAATATTTATTATATAGGTACCTAGGTACATAACTACTTTATTTACACTGCAGGCTAAAAAACATCTTTTTTGTCTGCTCTTCAAACAAAGTGTAAATTAATATATTTAACAAATTAATAGGTAAATGTGGTGTATATCAACATCACATGAAAACTTTAATAAATTTATAAAAAATAATAATAATAATATATTTTCAATAAATGGGTAAATATATTTTAATGAATTGACATTAAAATGATGTTTTCAATAAAATAACATACTTAAACAGGTAATATCCAATTATAACCTAATTTTCTAACCTAAATTCCACAGTTTTTAATTAAATCAACAGTACATGTATTGAGTTCATTAAACTAATATTCGACAATGTAGGGATATTTCATTTTGAACCAGTGATTTTCTCTCGGTTAAAAAAAAATTCAGATGAGAAAAACAATTTTTTTGTGCGTTTGAACCAGATTTTATTTTCATTCTAACTCTTTTTTTTTTTTTTTTTTTTTTTTTCTTTGGTGCCGTAGAAATTGTGGATTTCGGCCGCGGTGGATATAGGCCGGCCTCAATATTTTGTCCTCACTGGGGCCGCTGCGAGCTTCGGGCGGATTTCCGGCCAGCATGCTCAACAATTTGGGCCTCATTGGACACACGACGCTCAATGGTAAGTAATTATTATTTTTTTTATTATTATTATTAGGTAAGTATTAATATTGCCTTATTTAAACTGCCCAATTAGGACTATTAAAGTCCCATTATTATGTGGTAAAAATCCCAAATGGGAGGATAACTTGTCATGTCCCGGCTGGGTTTCGAACCCACGACTTCTGGAATCTTTGGATTCATAGAGTGCCGCCTTTACCACTGAGCTACTGGGACAGTAAGTTTTTGGTAAGTAAGCAAGGTAAGTAAGGCCTAATTCAGTGAACTTGCTTTCCCTTTTTTTGTAAGATACATGCTCAACAATTTGGGCCTCATTGGACACACGACGCTCAATGGTAAGTAAGATTTTGGTAAGTAAGTTTTTGGTAAGTAAGTAAAGCCTCATTCTTTTAACTTACTTTCCTTTTTTTTAAGATCCCTCCATCCACCCCTGTTGGGCGCAGGCGCGGCCGGTGCTAAGCAGCTGCGAAACTCCAGCACCCCCAGACAAAAAGAAACAGAGAGGATTTTCTCAAGTCCTTGCTCGTAGACAATTATTAAACATGTTGGATCAAGTTTTATTTACAAATAACATAAAATATATAATATATACAGACAATGAAAATTAACACACCTTTCTAGTATAATTAACAATAGAAGTAGGGAAAAAAGCAATGACAAGAACAGGCAAGTTCTTTCCCTGGACATACAGAGGGGCAATGCGGCCAGCATCCTTGGCTCATTACCAGATGCTGTCCGGATGAAGGATTTTTTTTACTTATAAATGTTATCATCTTGTTGATTTAATATAAGAATACTTAATGAATAACTATTAGCTTGTATTTGCATGGTAAACCAACTCCAAACCCTTCAGATATTGAAAATATGAGCGACTTTATAAATCATATTTTAGTCCGGTTCACGAGGCAGCACCCCCGAAACATTTTCCCACCGGCCGTGCCTGGTTGGGCGGGCTGTGTACAAACTCCGTGCTGTTACATTCCGTGCCGTCCATACGAGGAGTCTAAAAGCGGAATTAATAGACGTTTTTGTAATACCTCTGTGGCGCTAAGTCATGGATTGCGTACTGTGTAAGGTAGGGAAAACCGACACTTACCAACGACTTAAGTTATTGATGTTGTCTATTAATTCCGCCCTAACTGATGTGCCTCCCAAAATCCCAAAGCAGGCCCATTCTTTTACTTGTAATTGTCGTTTGACAAGTTGAATGAACATCCTAGGTACAGAAAGCTTTGTGTTTTAATATTCCCAACAGGTCTTATCTTCTTCTTTCACTTTGCCTTTTCCCAAACCTACTTGAGGTTGGTATTGCTCAAACTCTTCGTCATGATTGAGGTTGGTTGCTTCTGGCACTCCTACTACCAAATATTACAGCCGGATGCTCTTCCTAACGCCAAACCTGTTAAGGGTGCCTAGATATGTGTTATATTGTGTTATTGTCTTTTGGCCTGACAAGACTGGCTGGCACCGTATATGTTTAATGTGTCCCAGCGAGACACCTCACAGGTCTTATTGATAGCCCAGTCAAATAAGACAAATAGTGTGAAGAAAAAAATTACACCCGTAATTCCAAAGTCTGGCTGGGGGACTATAAACAGGGAGTAGACCAGCATCGGCTTGGTTCTGGGGGCCCTTGTCAATTATTAGCCTCCTTGTAAAGACAGTGATAAAAGTGCTGAGTCTTTCCTCCACAGGCTGGCTACCATTGTTCACGATGAAGCCACCCTATGATGATGATGAATTCCAACCATCTTTTCTACCGCATATAAGCCCCACTTTTTCCACCGGGTCAGAAATGGTTCTGATGTTCATCTGAAACGGTATATAAGATTTACCTCCTCTCCTTACAAAATAAAACATCTTATGTGGAAAAATCATACTAAACTCAATAAATTCAACTGCTACAGGCATCAAAAATTGCGAGGAGATCAGGCGTTGATTTTACCACAAAAATCATCAAAATCCTGATGTGATATCATCAAAAAAATACCACAAAAAACAAAAATCAACTACACCTATTTAAAACTTCTTCAAATACTTTAATGCCGTTCTAAAAACAGAACATTTCAAAACCCGACAAATTTGACTGTTCCAGGCACCAACAATTGTGGAATCATCAACCGACCGTTTCCACACCATAATTAATTGGTGTAGTTGATTTTTGTGGTAAAATCAACGCCTGATCTCTTCGCAATTTTTGATGTCTTTAGCAGTTGAATTTATTGAGTTTAGTACCTATGATTTTTCCACATAAGATGTTTTTTGTAAGGAGAAGAGGTAAATCTATGTCTAAACCAAATTCAAATTTCTTTTATTACATACTTAAAAGCCTTTTCTTAAAGGTAATTTTGTCCGTAAGCCACCCACATTTTGATAAAAGATAGAGAATTCACCATGATTAGCTGTAGAGGAAATTGACACGTAATTTGAAGTATTGGGCGGAATGGACGAGTAAGTAGGGATTAATGTAATTAGGTTATCGGGGTTTGATCCGCGGACAAGAAATTTGAATGTTCTAGATATGGTTGAGTAACATTATTGGCAATGGCAGGTATAGGGCTAGGGGTAATGGAGGAGTTACCTAATAAGTCGTGGGACTTTCATCATATCATCATCATCATCATCATAGGGTGGCGTCATCGTGAACGATGGTAGCCATACAGTGGAGGAATGACTCAGCACTTCTACCACTGTCTTTACCACTATAAATTCGACTCGGGGAACAAGACCCTTTGACGTGTGGAGATTCCCTTGCGGGATGTACCTGGCACTTAAGCCTCGACCCTCCACACGGCAGACAGCGGTACGACTTGTCTAGAATATTTTTGGGTCGTCAGAAGCCACTCCGCCACTCTGGCGGATTGACGGTCAACAAATCTCCCTACTTCGGGATGGCACGGGCTTTACACTCATCCAGCGGAGCCCTACTTAATTCAGACCCCACTTAACGGATGAGTGTGCTCTGGCCACCTCTGGAAAGTGGTGTGTGTGGGTGCTATCCCTCCAGTGGCCGCATTAACGCCCTCACTATAAATTCGACTGTGTACCACTCCATTTATTTCTGTCCAGGCACCAAGGACTGTGAAGACATCAAGCGCTCGTACCACCACCACAACCACCACCACCACCACCACAATCTCAACGACCTCAAACTCTCCACCGATCTGTTCTCCTCCAACTCTTATACTATGGTTTCTCTTATATTCATGTTTTCCATGAGGTGGTTATTTTCCCTTAGAGAGAGGCAAACTAGACGTGAAAATTCTTCTCTTATACCTACTATGGTTTCTCTTATATCCAGGTTTTCTATAAGAAGGTTATTTTCCCTTAGAGAGAGGCAAACTAGACGTGAAAATTGTTCTCTTATACTATGATTTCTCTTATATCCAGGTTTTTTTAAAGAGTTTACTGTTTACTATCTGTCCCGGTAGCTCAGTGGTAAAGGCGGCACTTTGTGAATCCAAAGACTCCAGAGGTCGTGGGTTCGTAACCCAGCTGGGACATGACATGTTATCCTCCCATTTGGGATTTTTACCACATGGTAATATGTCTTGGGCTTACTGCTGGAATAATGGGACTATAATAGTCCTAATCGGGCAGTATAAATAAGGCGATATTATTATTATTATTATTACTATTCAATGTTTTCTGTTCAGGCACCAAAGACTGTGAGGACATCAAGCGATCGTTCCACCACCACAACCACCACCACCACCACCACAATCTCAACGACCTCAAACTCTCCACCGATCTGTTCTCCTCCAACTCTTATACTATGGTTTCTCTTATATTCATGTTTTCCATGAGGTGGTTATTTTCCCTTAGAGAGAGGCAAACTAGACGTGAAAATTCTTCTCTTATATACTATGGTTTCTCTTATACCCAGGTTTTTTTTAAAGAGTTTACTGTTTACTCATAATACAAGAGAATCAATATCTCTTAGTATGAGCTGTGTAGCAGTATTATAACTAAACAATCTATTCAACACAGATAGGTACTTCGAAACATAAGTATACAAGTAAACATTACTACATTATTAAGAATATTTGTGTAAATTATGTATCTATTCTTTTTATGTACCTTCACCTTTTTAATATATTTATTTATTGTACCTTAATATTGTACCTATCATGTATATCAATTGATGCAAATAAAATTACAAATTACAAATTACGATTCGATTTTTCTCTGTCCAGGCACCAAGGACTGTGAGGACATCAAGCGATCCTTCCACCACCACAACCACCACCACCACCACCACCACAATCTCAACCACCTCAAACTTTTATTATGGACCAGACATTATGTCTCCTACAAAGAGGTTATTTTTCCTTAGAGAGGGGCAAACTAGACGTGAAAATTGTTCTCTTATACTATGGTTTCTCTTATACCCAGGTTTTTTTTAAGAGTTCACTGTTTATACTATTCAATTTTTCTCTTTTTTTCTCAATTTTTCAATTTTTCTCCAGGCACCAAGGACTGTGAGGACATCAAGCGCTCGTTCCACCACCACAACCACCACCACCACCACCACAATCTCAACGACTTCAAACTCTCCACCGACCTGTCCTCCTCCAACTTTCGCGTCACCACCTTCGACCCGTCCGGACTTAGCCTGGGAGGACTCCACAGCAATTCTGGTGAGCTTTCCTTTCCTGCATCAGTATAATCAGTATAAACAGAAAAGTGAGAAGTTGTATTAGATGTACATGAATATCAGAACATACCTGGACAGTTGTTTCGAGCTTATTTGCTCTCATCAGCAGGTAATAGTTCTGAATATACATGCCATCAAACTAACCTCTCTATTTTAATCAGTATAAACAGAAAAGTGAGAAGTTGTATTGGATGTACATGAATATCAGAACATACCTGCATGACTTTCAATTTTTTCATGACAGTTATTATTACCTTTTAACCAAACTGGAAGCAGAGATTTCTCCTCCTTTCGTTTTTTTCCAAAAGAAAAATGACTTTCTTATTCCATCAATTCGTCCATTTTCTTCCTTTTGAAACCACTTTAGCTAGAAAGAAAAATACGGCTTTTAAGATTTAACTTATGAGAAGACATTTCAATTAAACACCAAAACTTAAGAAAACACTAAACCTTTAAAAAAACCCTCTAATTCTAAAACACTAAATGCCCTCTAATGCCAAGGATATTCACCTAAAATTCTAATAAGGGTTACCGTTCTAATCTGTACTCGTACAACTCTTGGAAACTTTAAAGACTCTGAGAACTTGATAGTCTCAGGCATATAAATATATACAGGGTGTCCATAAAGTCCCGCCCACTCCTCCGTGTCTCAAGACCGATAGGTCGTATTTTTTAGCAATTATTATTATTATAGAAAGCTTTATTAGGTAGAATAAAAAATATATATAGTAGAATACAATGAAATATAAAGAAAAACTAAAAGATTAAGCAATTATACAAGAAAAAAAGAGAAAGAAGTGAATGTCCTACCTAAAGGGCGGGGTTATTGCCTGTGGCAATCTCTTCCACCCAACAGTTAGGGCGCTAGGCATTTTTTTTTTTTTTTTTAATTTTCATAAATTGACGGGGTAAACCCATGTTTATTTGATACTAGCGGGCTGTCGCCCGCTTTGCGGGCCGAGGCATGGCCGTGAAAGCAAAAAATCCTTTTTCGCCAATGGCAGGTGTTGTAGTGGGAATTTCGAAAAATTTAGAGAGAGAGAGAGGGAGATTCCTTTTTCATTTCAAGTTTAGGTATCCTGATGTTGACCTAAAACTACGCTCTCTTCGAGATCGTCGGATTACCGCTGATCTGAACTTTTTCAACAAATTGATTGAAGTTAAAACTTGATTTGTTTTTTCGTTAATTTTTTTTTCGACTGTTCGTCCGGCTGGCTGACGAAACCGACCAGAAACTAACATTAACAAAGTATGTCGAGTTATAACTTGTTCGAAAGGTCTTGCCATAAGGAGTTATTATTAACAAGAAAAATGTTCTTCATAATTTACGGTTAACGAGTTATAGGTCAAAATATATGGATATTACGCAGGACGTCTGACCCTGTATCTCGAGAACGGTAAGTCGTAGCTCACTGAAATTTGTTGTTATGCACTTCTATCTATAAGACCTTGAAAACAATATGCCACAAAACATACCATTCTATTTAAAATTTTAAAGTTGGTCCATGCCCAGCCTGACTTGGGCCGTGTAGGCAAAAAAAAATTGGCTGAAAATTAATCCCCCTAAAAATAAAGAAATACGAGTTTTTGCGTTTTTCGATATTTTGAGTCGTTTTCGAGAAACTCAGGCCTGGGTGAGACTTTATGGAGTTGGAGGCCCTGTATACATATTGTGGTTATTCAAAGATACGGAATAATCATACAATTCTGTGATACCAACTAAAATTGTGAATCAGAACAAAATTACATTTAGTTTAATTGACGAAATTAATCTCTACAAAAGGTTTTTTTTTTTTTGAGAGAAAATATTAAAGCCTGTTGTCCCTTTGAAATCTTTTGTTCCCGAAAAAAATAGCCTACCTGGTTCGGTGCGCTGCCACTTTTAAATTGCAAAATTTTCTTGCTTCCCCTTTCAGATGACAATAAATCGTCGAGTAGCAAGCAGAAGCGGCATCGCACAAGGTTCACTCCGGCCCAGTTGAATGAGCTGGAGAGGTGCTTCTCAAAAACGCACTACCCGGACATTTTCATGAGGGAGGAAATTGCCATGAGGATCGGACTGACCGAGTCCAGAGTACAGGTAAGTTTGTTAAACCGGTTTTTAGTAATTAGTTATTATTAAATTAACCGTTTTCTATTAAGTAATTAAACTTTTATAAAGATCTCTTTTTATAAAGATCATGGCTTTCATTGTATTTTACCTTGTATTTTACCTAACACTCATTAGGAAACCGGTTTCCTAATGAGTGCAACATTTTCTTTCGAACGATGGCGAAGCGTTTCGCAACGTTTCATGCTCCGTTTATTTATTTTACTTCATCATCATAGGGTGGCGTCATCGTGAACGATGGTAGCCAGACAGTGGAGGAATGACTCAGCACTTCTACCACTGTCTTTACAAGGAGGCTAATAATTGACAAGGGCCCCCAGAACTACTCCCTGTTTATAGTCCCCCAGCCTGACTGCTGGTCTACTCCTGATTATACCCCTGCCATACTGCTGGTCTACTATTTTACTTAAGTAAAATAATGTGATCAAGGGCCGAAACAGGATTAAGTATCTAGACTTTGTTAATCTACGCCACTATCACCCAACAGCTTATATAAATGCACTGTGATTGGTTTAAATTCCCACCAGAAGGTATGTAAAGGGCTCTAAAGATGAGCCATGAAACAGGAGCTACTTTAGATGCTTATGGTCTGTGTTGTAGCCTGCTCATCCCGTAGTATGCCTCCCCTCTGATGGCTGATGGGCGAGAAGTGACACAATACTTCCCATTTAGATGCTGGCTCAACACGAGCGTACCAGAAGGCATTCCTTAAAAACAACTGTAACCAATATAATATTAATAATACTCTTTAGTGGAAGGTAACCACCAGGCGAGGTTAATGCTCAAAGCATTTTCTGCACTGGTAGTCAAGTGGTTGAATACAAATTTTTGTGGGCGCGGGGGTTTGCGCATGGCAAGCGAGTGCTTAACCACTGAGCTATTCGTACGCTCGGAATTTTGTTTCATGATTCGGACTCAAGCTTGGATCGCTATGAGCTGAACTTTTTTCAACATTTTCTCTCGATAGTTGAATGTTAGTTTTTTCATATCTTTCTAAAGCAATATTTCAGTGGGATTTCAGCTTACTTGCTTCTTAAAGAAGAGCGCAGTTTTGATATTATATAATATTATTATAAATGAAGTATTAAATTTGTAATTGTAAAAAAAAAATATAATTGTGGTCTCACTACTCAACCCTACTATAGGCATGGTTTATTACCATCTCTGTATGTATTCCCTACTAGACCACCTCAGTGTATCAGGTGGTCAGAGCGCGGACACCATGGCCGAGGGTTTTATTGGTCATTTCAATTAACACCTCACAGTTTCTAGAGTAAATATTCACGGAGACTGTATCGAATGCTGCAGGCACGTCGAGACATCAGTGTCGGATATCTCAGGGCTCCAGTTGCTAGCACACTGATTTCTTCTACAGGGTGGACCAAAAAAACGTTTACACCCGTGGTAGATTACTGACGACATTTCCAGGCCGGATCTGGAATCCGTTTTTTCGGATTCGCCTTTATAACTGCAAAAAGTGATTTTTTGCAACTTTCTGAAAAAGTCCGACTTTGGCTTATTCTTCAGGTCAGAACTTTTTTCCTGTTTAAGATGAGTTGATTCTGAACATTTCTGCAGAAAGCCAACAAAATTTCGATGTTTCTAGCTACACTACTTTGTTTTTTACGATTTGGTTTGTCATATTTTTTTACACCTGAACAGAAAAAAACACCCAAAAAAACTTTTTTACTAAATAAAACACTCGACATTTGTCCGAACAAATTTTGGCACAGACATGGGCAAGTTTGATAAAAGTTGGCGGCCGCCCCGAGGATGCTAAAAAATAATTTTACGATTTTTTATCACGTGATTTTCTGGGAAAAATTATTAGGTGTTTGCCAAAAACTCTTCAAAAATCCTAAGAGTTTTCTAGCTGTAGACTGTGTAAGGGCGTCTTGTATTGTTTACAAAAATTGTTTACATTGCCTTTTTTGAATACCCCGGTCTCACATGCCTTCATCAGCCAGTTTAGGAAAATTCAAATGATAAATTTCGTGCTTCTCAGACTGTCAGTGGTGTTAGCTAGATGGGGTAGTGCTAAGAGTGTTAGTCGCATGACCGAGGTTCAATTCTCGACGGTCAATATTATTTTAATTATCAAAAAAATCTGATGGAATATTTTATTCATACCTGTATCTGACCTGTTTTAACACCAACAACTTATGGTTTTTTTGGGGGTAAAACCATCTGTAAATTGAGTTATATCAGAATACTATTGGTATCACAATACACATAATTATTATTCATGTAAGCCCCTGAGAGACTGCCTTGATAATGTAAGGATGGTTTTTCTTATGCTTCCCTGCGAGAGAAAAAAAACTAGCGAATTTTCCAAACGAAAATAGAGTTTATAAAATAAATCCAGGTAAATATGTAGGTAGGTTCTCCTAGCATTTTAAACAATACTAATTAAATAACAAATATTTACCGATTGCCAATTCTTAATAGAAGTCTTGAAAAAAACAAGATAATATTTTGTAAAATTAATAAACTTTTGCAGTCTTTATTGTTTTATACTATTTTGATATAAACAAAAAGGTATTTAAAAAAACATTTTGTGTTAGTATGTTCAATGAGAAACGATTAGACGCGTGGTAAGCTAGTCCACCCGGTCCGAACGCCAGAGCCAGCAAAAAATTCATGACTACAAAATAAAAAAATCTGTTGCCATTTTTTATTTAGCCATAGTACACAGTACACACTATGGATTCTCCTCACACAATTTTTTGAAACCAATGGTGACTTTAGTACCTTAGTTCTAACTCAGAACTGTTCCTCTACCTTCTTGCCTTTCTCTCTCTCTCTCTCTCTTTCGCTCTTTGCCTCTCTCTCTCTCTCTCTCTCTCTCTCTCTCTCTCTCTCTCTGCCTTTTCTATTCCATTAGAGGAACTGTTGGAAGTGGCGTCCACTTTCCTGGATGCAAAGGTTGAACCTCTTCATCATGTTCCGTCGAATGTTGCGGAAGATTCCAGGTTTTTCTGTCAGGTCATCGAATGCCAACAGGATTTTTGCTACCAGATTTCGTAAACTATGTTTTTCACGTGATCCCAAATGTTCCTGTTGGCAACTCCATATGCTAAATGCGTATCTGCCATTTCAGCATCCGAATTATAATAATGTAACTTGTACTAAAAAAACTCAAGAAATTTAAAGATAATATTTCATAGAATGCAGAAAAATATGCTTGAAAACTATCATCGAGAAACAAACAATAATTCATTTGACTGGCCTTTAATTAATTCCAAGGAAAATAATTATCAGAAATAAATAGCTAATTACTATTTGAGTACAAGACGACCCTACACGGTCAACACTTTTAAGATTTTGAACATCATTTTTTGAGACTTACCTGGTTTGTTTACCCAGAAGATCATGTGATAAAAAATCGTAAAATTATTTTTTAGCATCCTTGGGTTGGCCGCCAACTTTTATCAAACTTGCCCATGTCTGTGCCAAAATTTTCTCGGGCAAATCTTGAGTGTTTCAAAGTGTAAAAAATTTACATGAGAATTTTTTTTCTATTCAGGTGTCAAAAAAGATGCCACACCAAACCGTAAAAAACAAAGTAGTGTAGCTAGAAACATCGAAATTTTGTTGGCTTTCTGCAGAAATGTTCAGAATCAACTCATCTTAAACAGGAAAAAAGTTCTAACCTGAAGAATAAGCCAAAGTCGAACTTTTTCAGAAAGTTGCAAAAAATCACTTTGTGCAGTTATAAAGGCGAATCCGAAAAAACGGATTCCAGATCCGGCCTGGAAATGTCGTCAGTAATCTACCATTAACGGGTGTAAACGTTTTTTTGGTCCACCCTGTATTAGCTACAGTATACTTAATATTTTCTATTAACTACATACTTATTAATACTTTCTATTAACTATATTCACTACATTGGAAGCATACTACTGTATGGGTAAGCTACAACACAGACCATATTCACTTCAAGCTGCTATTTCAGGCCAACGACAGGCTATGAAACACTCATCCTTAAAAAAAAAAAAAAAAAAAAAAATAGATGGAGGAAGATAATTATTGAATATCTTTTGTCCCGGCTTGGTTTCGCACCCGTGACCACTAGAATGCCAGACAGAAGGCCTTTACAACTCATCTTAAAAAAATCTAGATATTCGCCTCTGGTTCAAACATACACAAACAGTATAACAACTGAAATGGTCATATTGAACCTACCCGAAATATTTTAGAGGAATAGGTACCTCTTAGAGACGATAGTTTGCATATTATAGTCTATAGACATCACTTTGATCACTAACACTTTGTACTGGTAAGGAATACATACAAGATATACCTATGCCTATGTAAATATCTAGATCAACGGTTCCCAATCGGTGGGCCGCGGTCCACTTGTGGCCCGCGGGCAGCTCGCTACTGGGCCGCGGATGCTGGCCGAAACTCAAAAAATAAAATTAAAATAGTGCAAAATAAAATCGGGGTGAGCCGCAAAATTGTTTTTAAAATATTATTGGGCCCCCAAGCTAAAAAGGTTGGGAACCGCTGACCTAGATTACCAGAAAGCATACTAAAAGATGGGCAAACTACAAAAAAACAGACCTTGCATGGCTATACATATACAAAAAGAAGGTCGAGACAGAATATTTTCCTGTCATTTGTCACAGCTCCCTACCCCCTGGGGAGGCGGAAGGGGGGGGTAGAAAAAATCCACCCCAATAAGTGATTTCCAAATCCCTGTCAATTTTGAAGAGACGAAAAGGAGAAAGAGGAGAAGGAGAGGAGAGAGAGCCAGAAAGCGAGGGAGTGAAAGTAAAGTGTAAAAGTTTCAGGAAAAAATAATAATAAAAGATTCTCCTCGACAGAAAAAAAAAGAGATGGATTGCTGGATATGATGGTAGAGGCACATAGGTAGACGAGGAGGTGGGGAGAAGAAGTGAGAGGGGGAGATTTAGAGAGAGAGGGAGATTTAGAGAGAGAGAGAGGGAGATTTAGAGAGATAGTGAGATTCAGAAAGAGAGATGTAGATTTAAAGAGAGAGAAGGAGAATCAGACTGAGAGAAGGAGATTTAGACTGAGAGAAGGAGATTTAGACAGCGAGAAGGAGATTTAGAGAGGGAGAGGGAGATTTAGAGATAGAAGGAGATTTAGACAGAGAGAAGGAGATTTAGAGAGAGAGAAGGAGATTTAGAGAGAGAGAGAGAAATAAAAAGGAAAGTAGAAAGAAAGAGATGACAAAAGAGAGAGAGAGTAAAAAATAGAAAAATAGAGAGACAGAGAGATAGATGAGAGTAATGGAGAGAAGGGGAGGATTGAAAGAGAGAGGGAGGAGGGAGAAAGAGATATGGTTAGAGAGAGGGATGAGAGACACAGGCTGTCAATAATGATGGAAGAGAAAGAAAGAGAGAGAGAGAGGATGGAAGAGAAGAGGTAAATAAACTGTCAATAATGACGTGATGATTTTACGTAAAGACAAGGAGAGAGAGAGGATTGAAAGAGAGAGAGAGAGAGACGGAGGAGAGAGAGAGGGAGAGAAAGAGAAAGAGAGAGAGAGAGAGAGAGAGAGAGAGAGAGAGAGAGGAGGGGTGATGAGAAAAAAACAGACTAAAGAAGATAAATGACTTGGAAAGGTCTGGATGTAATAGAATAGGTATAGACACAGAAGACACCTTGGCAGAGTGAGGTAGCGCACTAGGCATTGCACACTGAGCTACCGGGACAGACGTTCGGAACAGAGTTGTTATTATTATTAAACACTTCATTAGATATAAAAAAAAAAAAAACAAATAAAAAATACTGCCATTTATCGACACAATAATTCCTCGTGATTGTTTCACATTATAATAAACGTAGCAATTTTGAAATTTTATACTATATCACTTGTAACTCCAAAACCACTAATTTGATTTTCTTCAAATTTGTTTTAAATGGTAGAATACTATTTTTGCTATATTCTAGATTCAACAAAATATTCTGAATCGGCAAGTCGTGAACCTTATTTTTTGACTTTTTTGTTAAAAATTTCGGATTTTCTGAAATATCACAGTTAAATTATAATTAATTAAAAAATAAATATAAGTAGCCTAAGTAGAAGAATAATATGAATAGTGCATACACAATATACACATACAGAATTTTATCAAAATCGGGTATACCGTTCACGAGATATAAGCGTTTAAGTAAAAAGTAAATGGGACCATCTACAGCTACAGATGTGCAAAATTTCATCAAAATCCGTTGAGTGATTTCCGAGATTTGCGCGTTACAAGGAATATTTTTAATAGATCGACAGACGGAAACACAACCAAAGTTTCGCAGGAAGTTATGAAACGTTCGGAAAATTGAAATCGAAGCAAAAAAATCTGGTGTAAACATCACACGACTTTCCTTATCCCCCAAAATGGAGTCAAATTCCGCCACTGGTGACTCAACGGTAACAGATAACTAAAAACCAATACCAAATTCGTAATCAGCACTTCAAAATCATTGAATTTGATATGTCATAACCCCCATGTAGGATGAATAATAAAAAAGTTAGTCAAAGCGGGTCCCCCCCAAATACCGGTAAATTGGGGCCGAGTTCCAAAAAGTTCAAGATATCAAAAAAATGATCAGAATAGACCCCTATTATTTTTTTAATCTAAGAAAATGTTGTTCTCTAAAAAAATTTGTATCTTTAACCAATTTAAAGAAGCGGCGCTTGCGGCTAGCATTTGCGACCCTGTGGCCGCAGAATGCGGCCGATTTCAACCAAAAGTTTCGTGGTTCGTCTAGTGTATAAAATTAATTTGTGTACCAAATTTCAAGTCTCTAGCTCTTACCGTTCTTGAGATATCCTGTTTACACACAGACAGACAGACAGACAGACAGACGCACGGACCAATGGCTGAAAACAACTTTTTTGGTATCCTGAGGCCATGATTCGTCCAGAAATGTGAAAAACTGGGTAGGTCAAATTTTCGACGAATACAATACTTTCCTTATTATAAGATAAGGAAAGTAAAAATATTTTTTTTTACAAAAACGAACACAATACTTCCGATTTCTAATATTAGAAATTTCTCGGAAGTAAAAATGTATATAAACAGATGTCCTAACTAAAGGGCGGGGTTGTTGCCAATGGCAATCTCTTCCACCCAACCCTTAATTACTTTCAACTCCAGTAAATTACTTTTTAACTCCATACTGTTTTAGTAATCACCTAATGTTAATGTGTCTTTACTTTTTAATGCCCATTCACTTTTAATTTTCTCTCTAAATCCAGTTCACACTTCGTCTTTTAATTTTCATTTCCAAATGCAGTTAACTTGTTAAACTTTTAAACTTCCAAATCGGTAGGGATTTTCGAAGGAGGCTTTTATATACAGGGTGTCCATAGAGTCCCAACCCCTCCTCTCCCCGTATCTCAAGAAGGACTCAAAAAAAAAAAAAAAAACGCAAACATTCGTATTCCCTCATATTTTGGGAGATTAGGGGCGAAATTAATAGACAAATTCTATATCACAAGTTAATGTTAAGCGTCGGTTTTCCCTATCTTACACAGTACGCAATCCGTGACTTAGCGTCAGAGAGGTATTACAAAATCGTCTATTAATTCCGCCCTAAGTTTCAGCAAAAAAAATTGACTACACTGGTCCGACTAGGTACGGACGAACTTTCAAATCTTAAATGGAATCGTATGTATTGTGGCTTGTTGTTAATGAGAGAGATTGGGTTTGGTTTAAGAGATTGCCACAGGCAATAACCCCGCCCTTTAGGTAGGACATTAACTTCATTCTCTTTTTTGTTCTTGTATCTTTGCTCAATCTTTTTGTTTTTTCTTTACAATTTCATTGCATTTTACTGTATAGGTATATTTTTTTGCTACCTAATAAAGCTTACTACAATAATAAGCTGTCGGGGGGTCTATAAACAGGGAGTAGACCAGCATTGGCTAGGTTCTGGGGAACCTTCTCAATTATTAGCCTCCTTGTAAAGACAGTGGTAGAAGTGCTGAGTCGTTCCTCGACTGTCTGGCTACCATCGTTCATGGTGACGCCACTCTATGATGATATGATGATAATAATAATAATTGCAAAAAAATACGACTTATTGTTCTTGAGATATGGAAACTGGGGTGGGACTTTATGAAGACACTGTATGTATTATAATTGTATATTCCTGAGACTATCAAGTTTTCAGAGTCTTTAAAGTTTCCAAGAGTTGTACGAGAACAGATTAGGACGGTAACCCTTATTAGAATTTTAGGTGAATATCTTGGCAGTACCTAGAGGGGATGTAGTGTTTTAGAATTAGAGGGTTTTGTAGGTTTTAGTGTTTTCTTAAGTTTGGTGTTTAATTGAAATGTCTTCTCATAAGTAAAATCTTAATAAAGCCGTATTTTTCTTTCTAACAAAAGTGGATTCAAATGGAATAAAATGGACGAATTGATGGAAGAAAATCATTTTTCTTCTGGAAGAAAACGAAAGGAGGAGGAATCTTCTTCCAGTTTGGTTAACCAAAACGGATTTATAAAATTATTGCTTCCATTTCTTTATTCCTGTTTTGTTTTCATTTTTCCATTGTTTATCTAAAGTACCGAAACGTATTTTTCTTTTATGAATGAATGGTGGGAAAGCTAATGGAAATAATTGAAAAACTTGGAAAAAATGGAAAAAAAAAACTGAACCTGGGAAAAAAATTTAATCCAAAAGAATAACGCTATCTGTATAATTTTAAGTTCGGTTTCATGATTAATTAATTTTGCAGTGTGAGACATAAAGGCTGGGTGAGGCTCATAACCAATAATAATAATAAAAAGTTATCATCTTTCTGTCAATAGCTTTCGAGATATATCACAACAACTCAAACTCGCTTCCCTTAAATCTACGCTGAAACCGAGACTTGAACCACGGACCTCCAGGTTGCAAGTCCACCGCTTTATCGATCAAGCTACTCCGTAATACCAAAATAATCATCAAAATGGCAGTAATAATAAACAAAAGCGCCGTTGCTTCCAAATCTACCATGAAAGTACAAGCGCCAAGATTTTGTTAGGGGAGGAAATTTTCCTTTGCGTTGTCATGACAACGGGGGAAACCTTCATTTCCCCTCCCTTCGTTTTATCCGCTTCCCCCCACCCCTCCTTTTCCCCTCCTTTCATTTCTGCGAATTTCGGGGTAGAGGAAGATGAATTATTACGATTGGTCGAGGCATCGGTTGGTCGAGTGAAGTAGCGCACCAGGTTGGCGCGCAGGCGACCTGGGTTCGAATCCCGGCGGGGTGAATTTTTTTTCACGCTTCATTTTCGATGTCCGGGGTCCACTCATTTATTAAAAGTTGAGTAGTTACGTGGATGGTTTGGTCCCTAGAATCGATTATGAAAATTTCTATGACGGTGACGTTCTAAAAGTCTATAGATTTCTAAAGTACAAAATGATTGTGAACGAGGTTTTCTGGCATCTCACACAAGTGAAAATCCGAGATCTCCTTCCTTATCTCATGAGAATTAAAAGGAAGTTTCGTGACTTCTTGATACTTGAAATTTTTGTTGATTTCTTCTTCCCATTCAAGCCCAGAATGAACATTGAATCTTTGAATCTGTACGGGGGGGGGGGGGGGTCGATAGCGTTGATTCTCTGAGACTTTATAGTACCTAGATCTTCTTCTGTAAAGGTTGGGCACCCCTGCTTTAGGTTAAGTACAAAAGTTATAAGTTGTCATACTTGTGTTAATCACTTTCGTGATATCACAACTACTCAAACTCGCTTTACGCTGAAATCGGGACTTGAACCACCGACCTTCAGATTACAAGTCCGCCGCCTTAACGATCAAGCTACGGAGGGCGGTCTTTAGATGAAGTATAAGATCTATCGTTTGTTTTGAAATAAAATGTTGTTAATTTTGTGAAGAAAAGGCAAAACTAGAAATTCTGAAGCACTTCTAGAAGTTCCTAAAAACGGGAAATTCCTGCAACAAATACATAAAATAACTTATATACATAAAATAGGTAATACATATACATGTTCAGTAAAAAATACTCCTTTGCACCAACTGTCTTCCTCCGAAATCTCTTTCTATATAGGTAACTGAAAGCGATATAGGGGTTTAGGGGTCTTTTTATTTATTGTCTGGATTAAGGGTTTTGTAGACTCATATAGGGAAGGAATTACCTCCCCTCTCTCTCCCTAGTAAAAAAACCCCTACCGTTTCCAAGTAATTTCTCTGCTTGTTCTGCTTTTGACTCTTTCATTTTTTTCTCTCTCTCTTTCTTTCTTTTTTATTTGTCTCTCTTTCTCCCTCTTATCTCCCTCTCTTTTTTAACTTTTATCTTTCTTTCTCTTTTTCCTCTTTGTGTCTTTTTTTTCTTACTTTCGTTACTATTTGTCTCTCTTTCTTTCCTTTTTCTCAATATCTCTATCTCTCTTTTTTTCTCTCTCTCTCTTTCTTTCTTTCATTTCTTTCTCTCAATTAATTTTTTTCTCTCCTTTTCTCTCTTTTCTACTTTCTCTCTTTCTTTTCTGTCTCTCAATTTTTTTCTCACTCTATATCTTCATAGAGAGCGAGAGGGATCTCTCTCTTTCTGCCTCTCTCTGCCACACAATAATCTCACCAGAGAATGAGAGAACGATAGAGGTACCATTCTTTTCTCGAGGATACGGAACTAAACAGGTAAATTTATTGCGTCGTTATTTATTTAATATATACATTATTTACATAAATTTATGTATACGAAAGGTATGTGTTTCTATTTAAAAAAGATCCGCCTTTGATCCTGCAAAGGACACCGTCCCGAAATACATAAAAACAAATTCAGTGCCATAAAAGTAAAACCCCGAAAAATCCAAACGCCATAAAACCCTTGCTTGGCATTAGAAAAAGGATCAACACTTTATCTACCCCCTCTCCTCTTCTCCCTCTCTCCCTCTACCTCCCTCTCTCAATTCCTATCTCTCTCTCGCTCTCTCAATTCCTATCTCTCTCTCTCTCCCTCTCTCAATCTCTCTCTCCCTCAATCTCTCTCTCTCACCCTCCCCTCTCCTCTTCTCTCTCTCTCTCTGCCTCCCCTCTCTATATCTCTCTCTCTCTCTCTCTCTCTCCCTCCCCTCTCTCTCCCTCCCCTCTCTCTCCCTCTCCCTCTCTCTTTCTCCCTTCCCCTCTCGCTACTTCTCTCTCTCTCTCTCCCTCCCCTTCCTCTCCCTCCCTCTCTCTTTCTCTCCTTCCCCCTAACCCTCCCTTCCTCTCCTTTCCTCTCTCTATCCCTATCTCCCTCTCCTCTCTCCCCCTCGTCCCTCTCCATCCCCCTCTTCCCTCATGGTGAGGTAACTGAACCTCGTGTGAACGGATAGAAAGAGAGAAAGAGTAGTAGTAACAAGAGAGAGAGAGAGAGAAAGAGAGAGAGGTGAGGAAAAAAAGAGAGAGAGAAGAGAGAGAAGAGAGAAAAGAGAGAGAGAGAGTAAAAAAGAGAGAGAGAGGAGAAGAGAGAGAGAAGGAAATCAAAATGAGTTTGATTTGAAAAGAAGAATAAAGAGAGACAGAGATTGAGAGAGAGAGAGAAGAGGGAAGAGTAAGAGTGAAGAGAGAGTGAAAGAGAGTATAAGAGTGATAAGAGAAAGAGAGAGAGGGAGAGAAGAGGAGTAGAAAAGAGAGGGAAAGAGAGGAGAGTGATTAACAAAGAGAGAGAGAGAGAAAGAGAGAGAGAAAGAGAGAAAAGAGAGAGAGAGTGAGCAACAAGAGAGAGAGAGAGGAGAAAGAGAGAGAGAAAGAGAGAGGGAAAGAAGAGAGAGTGAGAGAAAAGAGAGAGAGAGGAGAAAGAGAGAGGGAAAGAGAGAGAGTGAGCAACAAAGAGAGAGAGAGGGAGAGAGAGGAGAGAGGAGAGAGAGAGAGAGAGAGAGAGAGAGAGAGAGGAAGAGAGAGATGAGAAAGAGGAAGAAAGAGAGAGAAAGAGTGAGTAACAAAGAGAGAGAGAAATCGTGTGAGAGAGAGAAAAAAAGAGAGAGTTAATGGAACCAGTCAAACCTCCTAGGTCGAAAGGGGGGGGGGGAGGGGGGGCTCCATATTTCTTCCCCTGGGACTCTGCAGCCTGTATGGGACCTCTGATTGATAGCTGTTCAATATAGGAACACACCAGGGACGTTTTACAGGGAATAAAGGACCCCATAAAGTGCTGAAATTCTCCGGGGTAAATCGTGCCGAGGGGTGAAACGTGTCAAGGGGGAGAGGTGAGAAAGTAGGGTGAATCGGGGCGAATGGGGTCGCAGGGGGAAAGATAGGAAGTAGGAGTGGGGGTAGTTTGACTTTGAGGCTAAAGAGTCCATTAGTGTTGGCTAATGGGTTTGATAGCCGACAGTAGTAGCTTGATCGATAAGGCGGCGGACTTGTAACCTGAAGGTCGGTGGTTCAAGTCCCGGTTTCAGCGTAGATTTAGTAAAGCGAGTTTGAGCAGTTTTGATATCACGACAGTGATTAACCCGTGAGTACACGCACATAGGGAAAAATTCTCACACGCTCGGCAAAAACGCTAGAACTTGATCGATATTGGTCCTAACCTGTAGGGACCTGGAGTAGCTGTTGATAATATGTTTATCTAGATGTATCCACAGTCCCTTGAGCTATTTTCAATTTCTGTTGCCCGTGACGTGGCGAAAAGTTCAGATCCGTCTGAAATGTGAGATTTTTTTTCATCGCGCGTGTACTGACGTAACTTTTTTTTGTTCGAGTTTTTTTTTTCTGTTACTAACTATTTAGTTTAATTTAATTAATTATTTATAATAATTAGTTCTAATAATTAATTAATATAATAATAACAATTGTTTTATATAAAGAAATATATTTTTTTAAAGAAAATTAGTGTGTTTATCTACCAAATTCGTGATTGTTCACTATTGTTATAATAATTATTATAATGATTTTTAACTAACAAAATATAAACTTTTAACTAACATTAATTAAATTTCTTTGTAATAATATTAGGTAGTTAGGTACCTTCCTACACTTTTTTTGCTAGATACTGAAATAATTAGTATTCTTTGTAATCTTTCTCCACCTACTATAATGGGTACCTACCTACCTACTTACCTCCTGGTATAATCTAAGTACATTTATTTTTTTATCGTTTCTGTTTTTAGCTTTTAGAAGTACCTAAACAAATATAATTACATAATATTCTTGATTATAAGATATACTGTGAATTGCCCTACAAACTTATATGTCACTATGGCTTACGATGAACAAATTTTGGAAAATAAAAAAAAATTCAAATCAGTGGTTCGAGCTGCAACCATTTGGAAAAAAAATTGCTAAAATTACTTTAAATATCTTTTAAATACATAAGTCAACTTAATGTATCTTAAAAATATTATATAACTCTTCAAGCAGAACGAAATACAATGCAAAACCAGGTGTGAGAATTTTTTTCATCGCGCGTGTATTGACGTTCGGATTTTTAGCGCGTGTACTCACAGGTTAACACAAATATGATAACCTTAACTAATGGGTTTGAAAGGGTTTGAAAGTAATCACTTGTCACTTGTAGAAAATGCCGTGGGTATTTTTTCTGGCAATGGGTATTCTTTCTGTCAAACAAGAATTTACTAATAATGCTGTTTTGATATCTCTGTGTTTTTTTTTTTTAAGTAGTCCCCTTGGCAGAGTGAGATAGAGCGCTAGGCATTGCACGCACGATTTTTTCTGCCCTATTTTCGAGTGTTCGGTCTCCACTCATACCTCGTGAGGAAAAATGAGTAACTGCTTTAGTGTTAGCAGCTACTCATTTTTCCAGTGGCAAAAATTTTAGGCTAATATAAGATATTAGGACATTAAAAGATATGGAAAAGTCCTGTAATTCTGCGCTACCCACTAAAAATTATTTATTATTTATTTTTTATTACTACTACAACTATTTTTTTTTTTTTTTTTTTTAATTTTCTTCTTAATTCTTCTTCTTCTTCAACATTTTGCCATATCCAACTACCAACATATTTTTTTTTTATTATTTCATCTCTTTCTTTTTTCTCTTACTCTATCTTTTTGTCTTTCTTTTTCTCTTTCTCATTCCTCATTCGCTCTCTCTCTCTCACTATCTCTCTCTCTCTCTCTTTCTCTTCTCTATCTTTTCTTCTTTTTCTTTCTCTTCAGTTAGAAGTTATGTATTAGCTTAGGTGATGTTTACTTTGTCAATTTAACTGTAAAAATATACGTAAAGAGTTTCAAATTAAAAAAAAAAAAATCAGCAAGCCAGCACCTATATGGAAATTATTGTGTCACTTCTCGCCCATCAGAGGGGAGGCATACTACGGGTCGGATGGGTAGGCTACAACACAAACCACAAGCGTCTACAGTAGCTCCTACGCTGTTTCATGGCTACGAAATAAAAAAAGGGCAGTGTAATAGTAACCATCTTGAAAAAAAAAAAAACCGAAATCGGGTTTTTGCACTTTTTACCTATGTTTTAAAATGTAATTAATTTTGCTGCGGATCCGCTTTCGCATTACTTGAGGGCACTTTACACCCATGCCTTCCTGAAAACGGAAAAACTCGGTCAGAACTTTTCTCTTCTCCCGGGATCCGAAGCCGCATCCTCCGGGTCAGCAACAAAAGCTCCTTACCGACCTCAGTAGCTAGATCGATAAGGCGGCGGACTTGTAACCTGGAGGTCGCTGGTTCGAGTCCCGCTTTTAGGGTAGATTTAGCTAAGCTAGTTTGAGTAGTTGTGATACCACGAAAGTGATTAACACAAATATGATAACAAATGTTCCTGACCACTGACTGAGCCACAGAGCTTGCAAAAGTTTTACCTATCTTCTTTTCTTTTGTGATACACAAAATAATAAAGTGCCTCATAAACTAACAGAATGAATCCCATCTGTAATGAACTGAGGGTGTAAAAAAAACGCATTAGTGGTGAGATATTCATAATAGGGTGAGAAAAATAGGGTGGAGGTGTGGGGGTGTGAGGGTGTGTTTTAATATTTGAACTTTGCATCCCTTGTTTTCTTAGGAAACTGACTTTAAAATCTTATAAGCTTTGTGGGCAGGGTATTGTACATCAACCAGGGGTAGTGTATACCCAACTATAGGATGTAGGATAAGTTCAGGAAACTGATTTTTGTACTGCCCTTTTCCTATAGAAAGGGAAGTAATGACTGTTTCACAACCTTTTTAATATCGTTGCCATGAAACAGGAACTACTGAAGACGCTGATAAAATAAAATGCATTATCTTATTCATATGAGAACTTCTTTTACAAAATGTATGGTTTCACATTTTTTTTTTTTTTTAGTTATGAAACAGGAGCTACTGTAGACACTTGTGGTCTGTGTTGTAGCTTGCCCATCCCGTAGTATATATGCTTCACCTCTGATGGGCGAGAAGTGACACAGTATTTCACATTTAGGTGCTTGGTCAACACGAGCGCACCGGAAGGTATCCCCTACAAACAACTGTAACCAAATTTTTGTCGGCGTGGGTGTTCGAACCCGGGACCTTCCGCATGGCAAGCGAGTGCTTAACCACTTAACCCTCATTAGAGTCTCCAGAGCCTAGATTCAAAGTTTCAGTCATTGATCCATGTGTTTGTCAGTCTGTCTGTCCGTGTCTATAAACAAAATATCTCACGAACGGTGTTATAAGGTAGAGACTTGTTTTTCGATCACCCGGATCACCCTAAAACATATTATTACGTAGGTAGAAAACTCAAAGTTTGAGAACACCTAGTAGAAAACTCAAAGTTTGAGAATACTGGGTAGAAAACTCAAAGTTTGAGAACACCTAGTAGAAAACTCAAAGTTTGAGAACACCTAGTAGAAAACTCAAAGTTTGAGAATACCGGGTAGAAAACTCAAAGTTTGAGAACACCGGGTATAAACTCAAAGTTTGAGAGCACCGGGTAGAAAACTCAAAGTTTGAGAGCACCGGGTAGAAAACTCAAAGTTTGAGAACACCGGGTAGAAAACTCAAAGTTTGAGAACACCGGGTAGAAAACTCAAAGTTTGAGGACACAAGGTAGAAAACTCAAAGTTTGAGGACACCAGGTAGAAAACTCAAAGTTTGAGAACACCAGGTAGAAAACTCAAAGTATGAGAACACCAGGTAGAAAACTCAAAGTTTGAGGACACCTAGTAGAAAACTCAAAGTTTGAGAACATCGGGTAGAAAATTCAAAGTTTGAGAACACCGGGTACCCCATATACAGGGTGGTCCAAAAAGTTTGCACCAAAATGATAGGGGTAATAAAAGAGACCATTTCCAACAAAAATATTCCCGGACATTTTCCTTAATTTTTTGTAGTTTTCAAAATGGCGGCCAAAACGTGTGTTTTCAAATATTCCAACATTGGTTTGGCTTTTGATTTTTTTAATTTTTTCTGTACCACCTAGAATAAAACGAATTGCATTTTTGAATTGAAAATAAAATTTTAATGAAAATAAGTTAAATTAACCCGTTCAATGTTTTAATGATCATGCTCATTTAGGCTGTCAAGGTTCTGAACGCACATATTTGAAAAACACACGTTTTGGCCGCCATTTTGAAAACGACAAAAAAATAAAGTAAAATGTCCGGGAATATTTTTGTTGGAAATGGTCTCTTTTATTACCCCTATCATTTTGGTGCAAACTTTTTGGACCACCCTGTAGATTTATACACCCCATTACAATTCTGGCCTCTGTGTCAGCATGGGCTAGTTAATAATAATGGTAAAAAGCAACAATAATAGCAATAGTAATAATAATATTCGATAATAGCTTTACTAAAAATTATAATTATAACAACAATATCCGATAATATTTACTAAAAATAATAATAATTAGGGTTATCTGATGCCCTTTTAATTTGAGGATTAATGCCGCGGAATGCCCTAGGGAGGAGGCTAAATAAATGCAATATAGACTGGTAGTAGTAACCTTGGCCTCGTGGTAGCGAGCTCGGCTTGGATTTCAGGTGACCCGGGTTCGAATCAGTTAGAAGTCGGAATTTTTCCGGCTCTTTTCTTCTCTCCAAAAGGTTTGCTAGACAAAAAAAAGTAGAAGTGAGCGGAGAGAGAAACAGAAATAGAGGAGAATACAGAGAAAGAGAGGAGCGAGAGAGAGAGAAAGAGAGAGAAAGAAAGAGAGAGAAAGAAAGAGAAAGAAAAAAAAGAGAGAGAGAGAGAGAAAGAGAGAACCCGAAAGAAAAAGATAGAGAAAGAAAATGAAAAGGAGGAAGAGAAAGAAAAACAGAAAGAGAGAGAGAGAGAGAGAGGGGAGAGAGAGAGAACCCGAAAGAAAATGATAGAGAAAGAAAATGAGAAGGAGAAAGAGAAAGAAAAACAGAAAGAAAAAGATATTAGAGAAAGAAAATGAAAAGGAGAAAGAGAAAGAGAAGAAAAAAAAACAACAAGAAAAAGGGGAAACAACCACCGATTTGTAAATAAATGTATTAAACCTATCATGTACAATTTTAATAACATTGTCTTTGAAATAAAGTTAGTAATCTCCCCTGATCCTCCTAATCCCTTCAGTTCTCCCCTCTGCTCTTTTCCTTCAGTTCTCCCCTCAGGAGTCAATTTTTATTAAAATAGGATTACCGAAAGTCGGTCTGAAGGGTCCAGGTTATTATCGAACTAATCTTCACAAAATGAGAATATTATTAACCGTTTCGCACATTGATCGGGGTTGATGGTTCACAAGATTTTTTTGTTTGTTTGGTTAACCTTGCTTTCAACTGCATTGTCATTTTACTTCCGAGAAATTTCTAATATTAGAAATCAGAAGTATTGTGTTCGTTTTTTTTTTTTTTTTTTTTTTTTTTTTGTAAAAGAATAATATTTTTTTCTTCATTATGTCTAGACCTCTCATAACCTCCTGAGCAAATTTTATTTTGGTTTTAACGTTGCGTTGCTTTCAACTGCTTGGTCATATCACGATGCGACGGGGGTTTTATTCATTTTACTTCCGAGAAATTTCTAATAGTAGAAATCGGAAGTAATGTGTTTCTTTGTGTAAAAAAAATTAATATTTTTTTGTTTCGATTTCATTTTTTTTCTCACATGTATAACCTCCTGACTGCAGGTGTGGCCAGTGGGAAAATGTTTTGGGGGTGCTACCACAGTGCCACATAAAACAGTAGTGAATTTAGAGTCGCTTTTTCACTATCTAAAGAGATTGAGTTTGTTTAACATGCCTCTCACCCTGATACACGGGTCAGATTTTGTACTTCTATATATTTATGTATTTTAGCCCGGGCCCAAATCCTCGGTAGCATAGGTAATCTAAGGGATTTTGAGGGACAAAAACTCAGGTTAGCCATAAGTCATATTTCTTTAAAAATTAAACATTATGCCCACCATTATTTATACATAAGCTGCCTTGGGCCCGCTTAGCTTTGATAATAAATAAATGCAAATACATAATTATCAGGCGCGGCCGGTGAGAAAATATTTTGGGGGTACTGCAACATAAACACGACAAAATTAGTATTTATGTATGATTTTATCTGCGGTGAAACATTAGGCCTCTTTCATTTTTTGTGGGTAGCGCAGCATTACTAAGAGCCTTTTTTCGAATTATTCTATTGCATTAATTTCTTTTTACTCTGGTAATGCCGCCACTGGTCGTTACTCATACATAATTTTTTAACAGTAAATAGGTACTGGTAAATCATAAAGATGTAACTTTATTACTGGAAAAAGGAAAAGTTAAAATTGGTTTCTGAAAATGTGAATTTTATTCTAGAATGATAGATTTGCGAATGGTAATTCTAATCTTTTGCTGAAAGAAACTTGGAACTTTACATCATACAACCGTATCATCATACAACATTACATCAAACTGTAGCTTTTTTTTCTTTGCTGACTATATTACGGTGGTTCGGTGAACTGTAGTCACTCTGCTTCATTTGCACGGAATCATGTCTGAAGATATCATTATTTTTTTCAATTTTCGAACCCTCATCTTGCGCTACTCAAACCGGAGAGAGAGAGAGAGAGAGAGAGAAAGAGAATTGATTTTTTGGCTCACTATCTCCTCCCTTCCCTTCAGAGAGAGAGAGAGAGATAGAGATAGAGATAGAGAGAGGGAGGGAGGGAGGGAGAGAGGGAAGGAGAGAGAAAGAGGGTAGGAGACAGATAGAGAGAGAAAGAGAGAGAGAAAATAAGAAATAGATAGAGAGATAGAGAGAGAGAGAGAGAGATAGAGAGAGAGAGAGAGTGTGGAGGGAGAGGGGATTTCTTGTAGTTAATTAAGCTAAAATATATGTCTGACCCTCTTTTCATCTATCTACCTTCCTTTATACAGGGTGCCTTTATACTAGTGGTGTAGTTGTGTGATAATTGATATACAGGGTGCATCTCACCCATAGACTATCTTCTTATCCTGTACTCACAATTACACATGTTACCACAGAGTTATGAAAAATTATTAGAGCTCATTTTTTTAATAATAAAAATAACACTTTTTAGTACAAGATAACCAGGACGTTAAATAAAATAGAATCGTTGGCGTTAGGAAGGGCATCCAGCCGTGAAAGATGTTCCAAAACCAACCAACATCAACCTTGAGGTTGAACAACGTCGACCTTGCTATAGCGGGATAAGGCAGAGTAAAAGAAGAAGAAGTGGAAGGTAACCACCAGGTGAGCATAATGCTCAAACCATTACCAGCGAAACCTCAGAGTCTTATTATTATGTGGTCACAAACTCAAATTAATAAGGAAAGATTCATGCACTGGGTGGGATTCGATCCAACGGATCCCTACGCTACCTGGATTACCAGACTAGCGGTTAACCACTTGACTACTTCCTGTGCACATTGTATACATGGGGTCATTCGTTTTTTAAACACCTACATCTAAAGTCTACACTGATATTTAGGATAGTATATGTAAGTAATATCTGATGATTACATAAATTAAAATTTTGGCAAAAATAAGTGAGTTACCAAAGTGGTTTAGGTACTAGTAATCGTAGTAAAAATATTTGTATTTATTTGTATCCCCCAAAAAACACTTCGTGTAAAAATAGTCGTCAAGTGTTGAAATTATTAAAAAGAACTCAAATCAAAAACGTCAACTTTCTATGTTTGAAGGACTTCAATTAGAATAATAGCCTCACAACAACACCCTTTATCAAACTTCGATTTGGTATTTCTAGAATCCAACCAAAAAAAAGCCACACATCAAAACAATACTCCTGAAAGAACAATGTTGTATACTTACAGAATCACGGTCTTGACTACTGCACACTGTTTTGTTCTGAAATTCATGTCTACAAGACATTTCATAGACAGTTGGTCATAACCTATTAATTTCCCCATGTATTGGTTCCTGAGACATGCAAAATTAGGGTATCTAAACAAGAAATGGTAAAGATTTTCGCTTTCATGTGAACTACAAAGTGTACATTCCTCATCACTTTTCCAAGAATATTAGCTTATTCTGTTAATGTAAAAGTTGACCTTTGAATTTCCACTCAACCTGTAAAAGTCCTGCCAATTATCCCAGGAATTGAAACATAGCCGGAAGTGATGGGTTTTATTTCTTCAGGTTTCGGCTTCAGCTCCTTGTACCAAAGTGGTTCACTAAAAAATATTGTTCGATGAAAAAATTCTGCCCCATCTTCGAAGGACTTTCCATAACCGATTTTATTTTTGTTTGAAAGTTGATAAACATTCCCGCAAATGACTTCTTTCACTATCGCGCGTGTTACACCCGTGTTAATGGTTGGGTGGAAGAGATTGCCATAGGCAATAACCCCGCCCTTTATAGTTAGGACAGATACTGACTGATACTGATACTGATGTTTTCATATATTTTCTGATGTTTTCACATATATTCTATTCTTTTTCTTTTTTTTTCTGTGAAAATTATTATTGGTATGTACCATTGTACCTACATAATGTCCTTTTGTAACTATAATAAAGAGTTGTATAATAATATAATAATAATACACCCTATATGTCCCTCTCTCTCTTTCTCTCTCTTTTTCTCTCTCTCTTTTACTATCTCTTTCTCTCTCTCTCCTTCTTCTTCCACAAATGTAGCAATATTGAAGATGAGTTATAGAAAGAGAGAGGGAGAGAGAGAGTTGAAACCCTCCTTAAAAAGTTATAAAGGGGTTAACCTGCCTCCCCCCCCCCCTCCCCCCCATATCTCTATCTCTTTCTCATGACGTGATTTCATTTTTCCATTTAGTTTGCTGAAAGAGCATCCTACCCCTCTATCTCTCTCTCTCTCTCTCTCTCTCTCTCTCTCTCTCACACACACACACACACACACACAATCTATCTCTCTCTCTCACTCTCTCCCCCTTTTCTTGTTTATTAACAAGCGATAAATTATTACAAATTTATCGTTGGTCATGCAATATTAATATTGTTTTAATCAATATCAACATCATCACAATCTCCTCTTTTTATCATATTTTACTTCCTCAAGTTTCTAATAGTTCTAATACCTATAAGAAATCGGAATTTTTGTGTTTGTTTTAAAAAAAAAATGTATTTCTTTGCTCCGATTTTATTTTTTTTCAATTGTGAATTATACCTAATTATTTTTAATAAAATTGGATTGAGCTCTATTTAAGAAAAACCAAGAGGATCTAAAGTGTAGGGTTGGTTTGGGTCTAGTTGTGGGTCTAGGTGTAGGGTCTAGGTGTAGAGGGTCTAGGTTGTAGAGTTTAGGTTTAGGTTGTAGTTAGGTTGTAGGGTTAGGTTGTAGAGGTTTAGGTTGTAGAGTTGTAGGTTCTAGGTTGTAGGGTCTAGGTTGGTGAGGGTCTAGGTTTAGGTTAGGTTGTAGGGTCTAGGTTGTAGGGTCTAGGTTTAGGTTGTAGGGTCTAGGTTGTAGGGTCTAGGTTGTAGAGGGTCTAGGTGTAGGGTCTAGGTTGTAGAGTTGTAGGGTCTAGGTTGTAGAGGGTCTAGGTTGTTAGGGTCTAGGTTTTAGGGTCTAGGGTGTAGAGGGTCTAGGTTGTAGGGTCTAAGGTTTAGGTTGTAGGGTCTAGGGTGTAGAGGGTCTAGGTTGTAGAGTTGTAGGGTCTAGGTTGTAGGGTCTAGGGTGTAGAGGGTCTAGGTTGTAGAGTTGTAGGGTCTAGGTTGGGTCTAGGGTGTAGAGGGTCTAGGTTGTAGAGCTGTAGGGTCTAGGTTGTAGGGTCTAAGGTTAGGTTGTAGGGTCTGGGTGTAGAGGGTTTAGGTTGTAGAGTTGTAGGGTCTAGGTTGTAGGGTCTAAGGTCTAGGTTGTAGGGTCTAGGGTGTAGAGGGTTTAGGTTGTAGAGTTGTAGGGTCTAGGTTGTAGAGGGTCTAGGTTGTAGAGTTGTAGGGTCTAGGTTTTAGGGTCTAGGGTGTAGAGGGTCTAGGTTGTAGGGTCTAAGGTTTAGGTTGTAGGGTCTAGGGTGTAGAGGGTCTAGGTTGTAGAGTTGTAGGGTCTAGGTTGTAGGGTCTAGGGTGTAGAGGGTCTAGGTTGTAGAGTTGTAGGGTCTAGGTTGTAGGGTCTAAGGTCTAGGTTGTAGGGTCTAGGGTGTAGAGGGTTTAGGTTGTAGAGTTGTAGGGTCTAGGTTGTAGGGTCTAAGGTCTAGGTTGTAGGGTCTAGGGTGTAGAGGGTTTAGGTTGTAGAGTTGTAGGGTCTAGGTTGTAGGGTCTAAGGTTTAGGTTGTAGGGTCTAGGGTTTAGAGGGTCTAGGTTGTAGAGTTGTAGGGTTTAGGTTATTGGGTCTAAGGTCTAGGTTGTAGGGTCTAGTACGTTCGTTACCAAGTCAATTTTTTCAAGTTTTACGTAGGAACCAGGCGGTAAAGTTGCTGTTGCATCCTGGGGACAAATTTTGGTCCCCAGGTTTTTTTTTGCATATTTGGCATCGTATTTGTACAAGAATCGATCCGATATCTGTTCCAATACTAACAACCTATACCTCCAAAAGGCCATATATGGATGTGCGGTCCCTCGTTAAAATTTTGATAACAGCCACATTGTGTTTTCGGTCCCAAAGAAAAACATAAAAACATCCACATATGGCCGTTCGGTAACGAACGTGCTAGGGTGTAGAGGGTCTAGGTTGTAGAGTTGTAGGGTCTAGGTTGTAGTGTCTAAGGTCTAGGTTGTAGGGTCTAGGGTTTAGGTTGTAGGGTCTAAGGTCCAGGGTTTTAGGGTCTTGGTCTTGAGTTTAGGGTATAGACTTCTTTGTGGCTGTCCAGCACTAAGTGAATTTTATAACAAAAATATTTTCGGCGCTATGTTATGAACACCCTTTATGTAAATATTTACATTAGCCCTTGTTTGCATAGATAGCATGACTTGACGTGGTTTTAGTTGTCGGCGGCATTCTCACCTTTTTATGGAGGGTGTTTGACTGTTGTTTGTCAATATTTACCAACATGTCCATTTCATTTCTCAACCCTTTTTAACATCCGAACCTACCTACCGTCTTCTATGTTTCGTCTGTCCCGGTAGCCCAGTGGTAAAGACGGCACTCTGTGAATCCAGAGGACGCAGGTTCGAAAACCAGCCGGGACATGACATGTTATCCTCCCATTTGGGATTTTTACCACATCATAATATGTCTTGGGCTCACTGCTGAAATTATGGGACTTCCTATTCTTAATTGGGCAAATAAATAAGGCTATATTATTATTATTATTATCTTTCTTTTTTTCCGTTCTTTATCTCGCTTTTAGGAAGTTCAACCAATCGCAGCGCACTATAATAATGATAATAATACCACTCTTAAGTGGAAGGTAATCACCTGGCGAGGTTTAAAAAATGTTTAGCGAGTTTTTAAAAACCTTTAAATTGAGAAGAAAAAAAATTGTTTGAATTCTCTTAAATTTTGGAGCTCCATAGGTAGTATAGGTACCTAATAATTTCAACAGACACAAAACCAAAGTTACTTAAGAAAGTAAGACATTAAAATAAAACTCTTTAGTGTGCAAGGTAACCATCAACCACCGTGGCGTAACGGTTGTGACTACAACCCGTAGTCGAGAGATCCTGGGTTCGATCCCTGGTCGTAGCACACTTTCCAAGACAGAAAATTCTGTTCCCTCCGTACATGTGAGGCAGGTATTTCTGGCTCTACTCAGGCTGGGTGAGCTTAATTTTGGTACCTGGCACGATTCCCAGTGAATGGAGGGTAAAACCCTCATGCTAATCGAGGACTTTAAATAAAATAGAATCTAGCAGTCTGGCTAGGGGACAATTAACGGGGAGTAGACCAGCAGTCTATCTGGGGGACTATAAACAGTGAGTAGACCAGCAGTCTGGCTGGGGGACTATAAACAGGGAGTAGAGTAGTAGACCAGCAGTTTGGCTGGGGGTTTTTAAACAGGGAGTATACCAGCATTGGCTTGGTTCTGCTGGAGCTTGTCAATTATTAGACTCCTTATTAAGATAGAGGTATAACCTCTTCCTACCCAATGTCCATTCAAATGGACAAATGATTGAAGTGGTGCACTCCCAAGCAATTTTTATGTCTTGATGCGATAGCACCCCGATGTCCATCTGAATGGACATTGACTTTGTAGTGATAACTTCCCAAAAAAAAAAATTCAGTGATATAAATTTCCTTGGCATATCCATAATCTTGAAGGGTTTTTAGAGGGAAGAGTTTAAAAAAAAAGAAATTACCTCACTTCCACCAATGATTTTTTTGCATTTGAAAAATGTCCATCCAAATGGACATTGGGCATAAAAATACTGAATTCTGGGAAAAATTTAAAAGAAAACTTTTTATCTCTATTTCAAAATTTAAACAAAGTAATTTAAAAGTTTGAGCAAACATGTTATTTAAGGTACAATTTAGTAAGACAGGTAACAGCACATAGGTACCTACTCCCCTTAAACAAAAAGGTGTCTCTGATCTACTAACTCCGATATAGTAGTCTCGGAGATTGATACGAGAGAGTAAAAACAGCGTGCTCGGAAACATCTTTCTCTGGGAGTACTGCGGGAATGGATAGAAACTCTCCCGGAGAATGTTTAACCAACTTACTCGGAACCTATCCCGGATCTATGCCCGAGCTAACTCGGGACAAGATCCAAGCTAACGTCCCGAGTACATGGTCTCGGAACGGTCTCCGAACGAGATCCAATACCCTGTGGCAACACCGCAATGCGCCTGGCTCCATATCTTAAGAGCGTGCACGCATTTTGTTTTTAATTTTTAAAGTTGTTTTATGCGACGTTAAACATAAATTAAAAAAAAATCTCCTGTAGGTAAATGTTGTAATCTTTTTAAAAGTCGTAAGTTGTTTTATCATATCATAATAGGTGTAATGTGTAATCTTTTTATAGTTTCTTCTTTAAAAACATGTTCATCATATCTTCCTAGCATGGACAGCTTTTGCGTAGCGGCTCGCGTCTACGAACTTAATAGCCAAACCTCGTAGATGTGTTTTGGTGTCTCCGAGTTGAGGCTACAGTAAGTGAATTTGTTTAGATGGTAGTTGAGGCTACAGTGACCTGTTAAAAAGCCAGTAAGATTGATTGCAATCAATAGATACTACTACTAAAATAATTATGATCTATGGAGGAAATCCACATGATATTTTCCACCTGTTTACATGTATTGTGCATCCAATCCAACATAGCTTCAACCTGAAGAAACCTATTGAAGCTGCCTCCCTCCTCAAACATATTGAACCTAACATGGGATAAGTGAAAGTGACTACAAATTGATGATTTACACAAAATAATTATATCTAACAATTTCTGATAAAAGTCCAACAAGTTGACTCTTCTAAAGTTCCTACATCATAGTTTTAGGGTGTAACTAAAAAGAAATTTTTCTCTACTTTAAAAAGTTTACTGTTCTAAAGTGTACCAATTTCCATGCATTAATCATAAGTGAGTTTTACACTCCAATTAGTGGGGTAAGCAATATCTAAACAATATCTTACATTTTACATTTTTTTATAGTCAAACCAGGATATGTATGTGGAAATGCTGGAGATTAACCTGTTCCAGATATTCCACTTAATCAGAATCACACTCTTAACAGGTGTCTGACTGGGGGATTTTAAACAGGGAAAAGACCAGTGTTTTGCTAGACAACTATGAACAGAGAACTGACTAGCTAAAGGCTTTTTAATAGGTTCACATTATTGAAGATTTGACTAGGCTGGTATATCTAGCCCTACTCAGGCTGAGTGAGGTGAATGTGGGTATCTGGTACTGTTCCCATTAAATTCAGAATGAAATTCCCATCCTCACTATCTCAAATCAGGACAGGGGTTTTTCATGAACCAGCTATAACATAAAAAAAAAATATTGTAAGTTTAGAAGAAGTATTAAGTGTTGCAAATTTAGACAGTTTTTTTACTTGTAATAAGTACATTTTTTACTATAATGTGTTCATTAATTTTAATTTTTAAAACAGTAGCTTGTATTATTCAAGATTTGACTACTCCCCGTAATCTAAAGATTTTGGTTCATTTTTGTTGTTGTGAAACAGATAATTCTCCTTCTTTAGAAAATATGAGGCTGACATGTGTATACACAGCCTTTATCAGGCTGGGTGAGGTTAATGTGGCTACCTGGTACTATTCCCAGTAAATTCAGAATAAAATGGCCCAACCCAGGCTCGGTGAGCTTAATGTGGGTAACAGGTTTGTGAGTTTCCTGCAAATGAGGGTAAAACCTCGGTCATGATATGACTATGCAATTGAGGTTAAACCCACTTTAATCAAACAAAAAAAAATCTGGAAGACTGTTCTTTTTTTTATGAATGCCATATTATAGTCAAAATTCTCTCTGGGTTCTATTTCCTAATTTCATCTCTAATAATCTCAACTTCTGTTCTGGTAGTCTTTGTCTTCGGGCAGCCTGCTGCTGGGCAGGAAGATGGCATTTCAGCACATCTCTCTCTTAATTACCTATATGTATAATAGATTTAGATTAATTAAGTCCACTTGGCTTAATTTATCTGCTGATTCTATGTATTATATTCTGTTTGTTTCATGTTTTTGTTTGTTACATATTTTTGCTTTTAATTCTTTTACCATGAAAATGGAAAAATATAAAAACTGAAAAACACAAATTGTCTTCTTATTTATTAATGTTAGCATTTCATCAACAGCTTTTCATCATTGTAGAACCAAATTGCCTTGAAATAGTATATTTTTCATCAAATCCAAATTAATTTTAAAAATTTCCTGTGAAATCACAATTTTCAATTTTTTCCGGGCAATGGCGGTGGTATGAAATTCAATATGGAGCCCCTTAATTATTAAGTAGGTATTCAATTTCCAAAACCTTGTAAAAATAAGCTTAATAAAATGCTCAGGGGGAGGAAATAGTAAGCTTATAAAAGTGTTTCTAAAATGTTAAGCCTTGTCAAAATAAGCTTTATAAAATGTTTGAATCTTGTCAAAATAAGTGTTTTTAAAATCTTTTTAAACACTTTCTGTGCCGTCTGGGTAGTCTGCTGTGACTAAAGATAGAGATACTTTTAAGATGTGAACTTATGTGATACTTTTATTTTCATGTCAATTTTTTTTCTAATGTTTCTAAATTGATTGCATAAATATATTGATACCTAAGATTCCTTGGGTCAAATAAGCATGGATTATCTCTATCAACTAGGGGTCAGAAATGGACCCTAACTGAGTTAGAACTGACTTAAACTCGAAAAATTAATATTAAAAATTGAATTCGTATCCTATGTCCTATACATATGTCCTAACTAAAGGGCGGGGTTATTGGTTATTGCCTATGGCAATCTCTTTATTCCAATTGTTTCTAGTCTCTTATTGGGATTTTTCATTCTTTAAGGTGTATTCTTCTTTTATTTTTGTTTTGTTCTTAATTATTTTATTTTAAATTTCACAATAAAAAAAATGTTCTATTATAAAAATGTATCGTATTATTTTTAGGTGGTTAACCACCTAAAAATAATACGATTTTACAGCTAAAATTCCCAGGGTATTTAAAACGGTCTGTGGTCTAGAAGAGACAGTCCCCGAGAATGTTCTCGGAGACGGTTCCGAGAAGGCTCGGAGACAGTCCCCGAGAATGTTCTCGGAGACGGTTCCGAGAAGGCTCGGAGACGGTCCCCGAGAATGATCTCGGAGACAGTTCCCGAGACCGATCTTGGAGCAATCTCGAGCACCAGCAATCGACGCTACGGTGCGGACGTAGACTGTCCCGGAGCAGTCTCCGAATGGTCTCCTAGGTGTCTCCGATATCATTTTTTGGGATCCGAGACAGGACGATACAATCTCGTTCCTAGATCTCGGAGATGGTTCCGAGACTGTTTTTTGTTTAAGGGGCTATTAAAAATGAACTAAACAAATTGGTATAGTTTTTTGTAAAAAAAAAAAAAAAAAAAAAAAAATAGAAAAGGGAAAAGGGAAAGTGTTGTACATTTGTACTTACCTATCTTTTTCTTTTAATTGTTTTGTCTTTTTTTATTATTTTCATTATTATTATTATTAGTATTAGTATTACAACTAAGTATCAAAAATAAAAAGGTAAAATCAACTTGTAACATTTAAGACCTTGGTGTAACAAATAAAATTTACATTTTCCCTTCTTCTTTTTTCTTTTTTACAGCAAAAACAGAATTAATTTAAAAAATAAATTAATATTTAGTTTCCCAAAGTCCATCCGGATGGACAAAGTTTGATTAGGTATCCCATAACTTTGAACTTGTAAAACCCCATATTATCTAGTATCAAAATGCAGAGAAAGACTTTGTTTTTGTTAATAACATTAAAATTAAATAGTTCTGTGCAAAAAAATTGAAGTACTTACCAAAATTTGAAAACCAAAATTCTAGAATGCCAATATCCCCTGGAGATTCTCAAAAAGATATGAAAAAGTACATTTAAAAAAAAATTTAAACTCCCGCCCTGAACGCGACAGACTCCCTTCCATAAAATGAGAAAACCTCTTTGCTAAGAACCGTTTACAAACTTTGAAAATCGAACGAAACTCGGAAATTCCATATTGTCCATTTGGATGGACTTGGGGCAGCACGACTACAACAATGAAATTTCATTCGGGAAGTTACCACTACAACATATGTGTCCATTAAGATGGACACCGGGACAGTATCACTACAAACCGAAAAAAACGCTTGGGAAGGAAGAGGATAAGTATACTGAGTCATTCCTTTACTGTCTGGCTACCATCGTTCATGATGACGTCATCCTATGATGATAATGATTATTATTATTTCAAAAATGTACAGTTTTAATTATCCACGTACCTATATAATTATTATTATTATTATTATTATGTATATTTATTTTCAATGTTTTTTTTTAATAATGTTATAATTATATTATTTACCATTAATGTTGTAAAAAAAATCACAATAGTACCTGTATTTTATATAAAAAAGTTTCTTTTCAGCTAGCTGTGTAAGAGTTACAGACGGCCTGCACAGTATAGGATGTATATCTCTGCTACAGGAACAGAATCCATAAAGTTTGCTTAGACTAAATCCTGAGGGAATCGCCAGGACTAATGGCTCCCCAAGTCAACACCTCCCTTCTCTTTCTCTCTCTCCTTTTCTATTTCCCTCTTCTGTTCTTTATATTTTTCTCTCTCTCTCTCTCTCTCTCTCTCTCTCTCTCTCTCTCTCTCTCTTGATTTCTCTCTCTATTTCCCTCTTCTGTTCTTTATATTTTTCTTTTTCTCTTTCTCACTCTTTGTAGTCTTTGTCTTCATACTTTTTTTCTTCTATTATCTCTCTCTCTCTCTCTCTCTCTCTTTCTCTTTCTCTTTCTCTTTCTCTTTCTCTTTCTCTTTCTCTTTCTCTTTCTCTCTCTCTCTCTCTCTGTCCCTCTTTCTCTATGTATCTCTCTATCTTTAATCTATTCCTTCACTTTATATCGCTCTTTCCTTACTTCTCTCTCACTCCCTTATTTTTCTCTTTTTCTATATTTTCTCTCCCTCTCTGTCCTTCACTATCCCTCTATCACCTCTCTCTCTCGATCTCTTTCTTTCACTAATCCCTCTCTTTCTTCCATCTTGTCTAATTCTCTTTGTCACGCACATACATGTCCCTTTGTTCAAATAAAAACCCTGCTTTTTGTTTTAAAAAAAAAAAAAAATCTAAATTAACCCTACAACTCCCTCCGTACCTCCTGGTCCCCAGGTTTGGTTCCAGAACCGGCGCGCCAAGTGGAAGAAACGGAAGAAGAGCACCAACGTGTTCCGCTCGCCGGGGGGTCTCCTGCCCTCTCACCCGGGTCTGCCGCCCTTTGGCGCCATGTCGGACGGCCTCTGTGGCGGCACGGGGATGTTTGGGGGCGGGGACACGCGATGGGGCGTGTCTGGAATGAGCGCCGCGGGTGAGTTCTTTATTATTATTATTATTATTGATGTATTTCGCAGATCTTGTCTGGTTCTGAGGTATCATAATATATCCAAGGATTATCCTAATTCCTCAGGATATATTTATGTATGACTCTATGTTGTTCTTCGTATAATGTGGGCTGTAAGGCTGTTGCTAGGTTGACAGATTTTTATTATTATTATTATTATAGTATGCTTTATTAGGAGGACAGAGTCCAATGGTAACAGTATAAAATTAAGAAAAAACAAACAAATGACAAAATAAATAAGTAGAAAAGAAAATAACAATAATGTCCTACCTAAAGGTCTCTTTGGTATTTTACATAATCGTTTGAAAAATAAAAACAAAACTCGATTAACCTTTCAACGCCCTCCGTATCTCCCGTTCCCGCAGGCTTGAGTCAGCTTAGTCAGAACTCGGCCGCAGCCATGTCTATGTCTTCTCACCTGAGCCAGTTTAGTTCCGCGGCTCACCACCAGTCCAACCTGTCCACAGGCATGTCCGGATCTTCTGGCCCACCCGGTACACTCTATCAGACGCACTACGGACTCAACTCACTGGGTAATATAAAGAAGAAGAAAAAAGAAAATTAAAAACAAAGGAAAAAAAGAAAATTAAAAAAAAGGGAAAAAAAAAGAAAATTTAAAAAAGGAAAAAAATTGAAAAATAGGATAAAAAGAAAATTTAAAAAAGGAAATTAAAAAAAAGGGAAATAAGAAAATCAATTTTTTTTTTTTGCAAAAACGAACACAAAACTTCGGATTTCTAATGTTAGAAATTTATAATTTTTGTTTGAACTATAATATAATACTGCTATTTATTTTTTTAGCTGTTATTATTATGTAGGTAATAATTGAAATTTATGTTTTTAATATTCTATAAAAAAAAGTTGTATTTTCGCATTATGTTATGCCAACCTTTTGTAAAATCATATTACAATAAAATAAAATTAATTGATATTAGAAATTTGCCGGAAGTAAAAGTTTAAATACTATTGTGATATCATATCACAATTAATCAAGCTTGCTTTTCTAATCTTTTGCTTAACCCTGATTATCCCACTGTCCTTTTAAAAGGACACCTGAGAGGGCTTAGAAAACCCCCCTAGTTTTTTCTGTTGGAGAACCTGTTTTCCCACTGTCCTTTTAAAAGGATGCCTCCTCCTGTCGGAAGAGCTCATCTTAAAGTGACAGTTTGTATATGAAGTAGCAAAGTTGAATCCAGATATCTAAAAAAAAATGAAAAAAAACTTTAAAAATAATGGGAAGATCTGGGTTAACTTGAGACTCGAACCATCGACCTCCAGATTCCTTCCCTTAACTGTTTTCTCTAGATCACCGAAGCAACGTTCAGCAAGGTGAAGACTTTGTATTGATGGCATTTCGGCCCAACCCAGGGCTCGGTGAGATTAATTCTCAAAGCATTTTCTACCACCTAACCCTCAGAGTCTTTTTATATGTGGTCAAAAACTCAAAATAATGAGGAAAAGACTGTTAGAAAGTCCTTCAAAATGAGGTCGAGTCTTTCAATCTGTGAACCTAATACGCCTTCAATTTTAAAGGCAATCTCATTATTGATATCTGTGGTGTGTATGACCAATATGACCAGGGATGTTGACATGCACTACTATAATGTAATAAAAGATAATTACATAGATTATTGACATCTAAAACTTCCCTTGTTTCTGTTTCATTTGCAGATCCAGTATTCTACGGACACGACACGGGAGGCGGGGGAAGCAACAGTGAAACACTTAACTGAAACAGACAGATCCTAACCGTATTCGATGAGAAAAAAACACCTACGATGTCTACATGAAACCCCTTCAATTTCATAATTACCTTCTTCAATGAGGAGAAAACGCCTTCAATGTCGATTTGGAGCCCCTTTCGTTACATACCTATCGTATTTAATGAGGATCAAACGCCTTCAATATTGATTTAAAGCCTCTTCAAGTATTACATAATTACCTACTGTATTCAATGAGGATAGTACGCCTTCAGTGGCGAAAATAAGCCCCTTCAATTTCATACCTACCAAATTCAATGACGTGAAAACTGTTTCATTGGAGATATGAAGCCCCTTCAATTATATTCCTACCGTATTAAATGGGGTAAAACGCTTTCCAGAACAAGCCCCTTCAATTTCATACCTATCGTATTCAATGACGTGACAACGCCTTACATAGAGATATGAAGACCCTTCAATTTCATACCTACCGTATTCAATGACGTGAAAACGCCTTCTATGGAGAAATGAAGCCCCTTCTATTACATAGCCTCCGTATTCAATGAGGATAGAACGCCTTCAATAGCAATATGAAGCCCCTTCAATTATACCTAGCTACCGTATTCAATAAGGATAGTTCCTATGTAGATTCAGACACAAGGTCGGGCTTTAGTGCAACTTTTTGTCTATCGACGCCTCATGCTTATCCTTTAGAATCGGATGATATCAAATCTCACTGACTGCAAGACTTCCTGTGCAAAATTCGAAAATAAATGTTGCAAAACGTTTCACCCTCCATTCGCTGGGGGGTTTTAACCTCCATTCGCTGGGGGGTTTTAACCTCCATTCGCTGGGGGGTTTTAACCTCTATTCTCTGAGGGTTTTAATCTCAATTCGCTGGGAATCGTACCGCTGAGAAATGCCACAAGCCTGACGAGTTTGGAGTAAAAACAGAATTTTCACTGTTAAAAGTCTGCTCCAACCGGGAATCGAACTCAAGATCTCTGGACTACGGGCAGTAGTCACAAACGTTACTCCACGGTGTCTGGACGACTAATAATGATTTAGTATTAAATATATTAATTATAATTTATTAACTTATGGTGTATGTACATAACTTATAACCGAGTCGAGATTCTCATGCTAGCTAAAGGCGGGCAAGTACTTTCTATCTATCACAGAATGCTGCAAAAAAATGCTGCATGTTGCGATATATTATTATGTGGTTAAAATCCCAAATGGGAGGATAATTTGTAATGTCCCGGCTGGGTTTCGAACCCACGATCTCTGGAACCTGTGGATTAACAGAGTGCCGCCTTTACCACTGAGCTAACGGGACAGAATGGAGGTAATCCCATTATGCCAACAGTTTAACAAAGCACCTCTCTATTTATTTGAGTATAGATACTGAACCATACCGTTGAGGAACTGTTGAATATTACTTCAATAAAGCCTGATTTTAGCAGCATGAGAACATCTTTGTCCGGTCACGAATCTTTCTCTTGCAAGGGTAAATTGTAAATCTAGAACTTCATGTTAATACTGTTATATTTTTTTGTTTGTAAATTTTTTCAGGGCGATCGCAATTTTCTTTCTCATACCTACTCACTCGTATTTGTGTTGTCTTTTTTTAGGTGCGTAACTTTTTCATGTACAGTTCTTGTAGATTATAAAATTATTTGTCATACAAAATCGTAAATGTTTCGTTCATTATGTAAGATACCTATAGAAATATTAGGTACATATGGAGACGAAAAGGTGCGAACTTGACCTAATTAGAAACACAGATAAGTTAGTTCTCAATTATCTAACCCACAAATATCTGTTGGTCTGAAAAAAAAAAACTAGGTAAGGTATCCAGGCAAAATTACGTGTCTAAAAATATCGAGTTTTTGAAACACGCGAGTAATTTATTATGTACCTATTGTTTTGGAGTTTGACGTCTTTTTTACTGCAAAAATCATAGCGAGACGGGAGATTTACACTCCGTGTCGTTGGAAACTTACCAATAACCTCACCCGGCCTCCGTTGGGTCCCAAGCATCAGAAGGGTTCGAATTTGAATGGTTACCCTTCCAGGTCATAACCTCGCTGGACGTTGCTTAACTCATGTGACAAAGCAGGAACATGCCATCGCCGCTGGCGGAAGTTTTTGAAATGGTTTGAAAATGATGAACTGGGATTTTGAATGATATTATTTTGTAAAAAGATAATTTACAATTAAATAGTACCTAAGAAATAAAATGTATGTGTTTAAAAAGTATTACCTACCTATTATTTGAAAAATAAAAGAAGTTTGTCTTTCCATAGTTCTCAAAGGTAGCGGTGGTTTTTCTTTTAGTTTAAACTATACTCTATCTGTGTATATCTTTGACAGGTGTGATGTTGGTGTTGGTGACTGTTTTCCAATAAAAGTTGTTGGGTAAAATATTATCTTGAAAGCTAATTATTTATTATTTAAATCAGGGAATACCAATATTCATACAAGAATTCTTGGATTCAAATTCGAACCAAATAGTGGTGCATGTCAACATCTATGGTCAATATTGGTCATACACATCACACATATCAATAATGAGATTGCTTTTAAAATTGAAGGCACAGATTGAAAACACTCGACCTCATTTTGAAGGACTTTCTACCCATGCTAGGTCCAAACTCATGTGTAGATGTAGGTCACTTGATCAATTTCCACCAATATTTCAAAAAATATTTTAGGGCCAACTTCAAATTGGCCCTAAAAGTAAAATAGATTACTGGCAACATTGTATTTATGAGACGAGTTTTACTTACCGCAATCGGTTTTCCAGGTGTGCTATTTTGAGTTTTTTAAGTCAGCGGTTTATATGTAAAATGTCCTTAGCATGAAAATTCAGTCGAACAATAATCCACCGTGCATAGCTTTTTAAATCCAGCGATTATTTATTGAAAAAATAAAACTAAGCCAGATTGTAAACAACCCGAGGCGCACAAAATGGAAAATGGAGTGTTTGGTGTTTTTATGTTCAGCTGCTAGCTGCTAGTAAGAACAGCAGTAAAGTAAAGATAAAAAAGGCATTTGAGATAATTCAATTTTAAAAGGAAAGTAATTTATTTTCTAGACATTTTTTCTTGTAACAAATGACCAACAGTACTGTACATAAATACTTTTCTTCTGTTTTAAATTAAACCGATTATCTTGTGTCATCTTGTGAAGTTTCCAAAGCATCAATATTCTTTCCTTGTTATGTTAATTCTTATCTCTCCATAATTTTCCTGTTTGATAAAGAAATTTTCTCTCTATCCATGGATGGACTGGAGTCTGCCTCTGCTAAAAAACACAAGAAACACAAAAAGGATCGCCATGAAGGTAAAAAAAACACCTATTCCTCTCGAATTAGGTTCTTGTATTTTATATTCAAGTGTTTCAGTAAATCAGTATTGGTAGTCAGCACTCAGCAGTGAAAGTAACCCATTGTTTTATACCTACATTCAAAACTCATACATATTTCACATAGTGAACGTAGTTTTCAAATCTAGTTGACTATGTTTAATCATTAACATTTCCAGTGATTAAGTAGTTAAAACACTGGTAATGTAGTGTTATCTTCAGTTTTCCATCCTTGAAATGAAAGAGGATAGTATTGATTAGTGTCTTGTGACCTAGAAACTATAGTGGCCTTCACACATCAGGTGTTTCTAGTCAATTTGAGACAATTTTTTTTCTCCTATCTCTTGAATTCTGCTCCAACATTTTGTGCTGTATTTCTTAGATGTATTACTCAATAAATTGGGGTTTTTAGTCTGGTAGGTATTTAAGTAGGTATGTTATTTGTATTTAATTAAGAATTGGCTTAAAAAAAAAACAGGGGATGGAGAAATGAAATGAATAATAACATATTATGTTATTTCTAGTTCATTTTCATTGAAATTTCATGTTCACTTTTCTAGTCCCTGAGGACCTTGACTGTCAATTATTTTGTTCACCATAACAAATACCAAACAATTAATCAAAATATGCATTGGTAGTCCAGTGACCAATGCACTTCCCTGGTAACTCAGGTAGTGTAAGGATCCATTGATTCAAATCCCACTCAGTGCATAAATGTTCCTCATCAATTTGTGTTTGTGACCGCATAATAACAAGACACTGAGGGATAGGTCGTAGAAAATGCTCTGAGCAATAGACCTCACCTAGTGGTTACCTTCAACTGAAGTGTGTTGTAATTATAATCAGAGTCCCTAGAAATTGTCTATTATTACATTTCCTTACCAAGACTGCTATTATAATTCATTATCCATTATTTACATATCTTTTCTACTCCTCAAATGCATACCGTGCATCGCAAGTCAAGTGGTTCAGGCACAAGTCTAGTAATCTAGGTAGTGTAGGGATCCATTGGTTCAAATCCAGCCCAATGCATTCATTTTTCCTCAATCATTTAAGTACATATGACCTATAATAGGGCTTATAGGGTTAGTTGGTAGGTAATGTTTCAAGTATCAACCTCAACTAGTGGTTACCTACCACTAAATTGTGTACCATTTTAACTTGTTCTTAAATGAATACAACACTTATTTTTTAACTTGTTCTTAAAATTAATGCAACACTGAATTTTGTTATATTTCAGGATTGAAGTTGATCCTCAAGGTTGGCAACTCATCCACTCCTGAGCACAATATGGATGAGTCAGCATCCAACTTCAGTGTGCAAGTAACGGGTGATGAAGACTCTGTGTCTTCGCTTGCCCTGTTCACGGAGAAGCACAAGAAATCCAAGAAGAAGAAAAAGAAGAAGGAAAAAGAAAAGGATAAGAAGAAAAAGCACCACAAAGTAAGTTGTTTTTTTTTTTCTTTATCAAAGTAACAAATACAATCAGTTTCTCTCCACTTGGGAATAGTTATAGATAAATTAAAGTATGAACAAGTAACCACCAGGAATAAGTGAAATAGCTTGCTGGGCATTGCACACATGGTGACTGGAGCAGGATTTTTTCTGTTCTTTACTTAGATGTTCACTCATACCTCATGGGGAATAACGAGTAGCTGAAACCAGTAGCAGAATTTTAGGCCAGAAGAAAATATTAAAATATTAAAGATACGGACAAGTCCTTCAATTCTGTGCTACCCACTAAAATTGTGATATAATAACACAAAGAAATACTAAATTTTATGTACTATTTATTTAAGGGATGAGCATTTATATTAGCATGTTGAGAAATCTGATAAGTAGATTAAGTATTCTCATGAAAACCAGTCCATTCCAATCTAGTGTTAGTAGTAAGACTTACTATACATTTTTGTTTTTTTTTTTTGTATAAGGAAAGAAAATCAAGCTAAAGAGACTAGAGGATTTTTCTTGATAGCAATTGATTTAGAGAAAGAATAATTTAATAAAATTTAGTTATCACCTTAATTATTATGTTTAATCCTGTTGGAACTTTCAGCCAAAAAAGGCTTTTGAGACAGTTTTATTTTATTTTTGTAAATAAAGACATTTTAACACATGAACAACTGTTTCACAAGTTGGATAGCTTGACAACTGTGGTATATATTTGAGTGTTTCACAGCCTTTTTTACTGTGTAGCCTTGAAACAAGAGTGACTGTAAATGCTTTTGGGTTGTGTTGTAGTTTACCGATCCTGTAGTATGCCTCCCCTCTCATGGGTGAGAAGTGACACAATACTTCCCATTTAGGTGTTAGGTCAACACAATCAAAGGTATTCCTCACATACAGCTGATTGTTTGTATTGTTATTCCTTAATTATTATTATTATACAATTCTTTATTAGATACAAAAGGACATTAAGTACATACAAATAATAATATTAACAGTGAAAAAATGGAAAAAAAAAAAACAATATATACAATAAAAATGAAAAAGAATAGAAAATACTTGAAAACATATGTCCTAACTAAAGGGCGGGGTTATTGCCTAGGGCAATCTCTTCCACCCAACCCAACCCTAATTATTTATCTTGTGTTGTGCAGGAAAAGAGAAAGAAGCGTGAAGGATCAGAAGAAAACAATGCAGAGCCCCCCGTGAAGAAAGTGAAGAAGGATATGCACAAGGTGCACATGCTTCTGAACAGTAAGTATTGGTAAACATGTCATCCAAGTAGCCTAGGGATCTGTTCTTTTGAAACCCACCCAATGCATGAATTTCTTCTACTTACATATAAAAAAAATCATGCATTCTTGAGCACTTTGTTTTTGATAAGATAAGATAAGAAAGATTTTATTTGCACACTAAACATAATACATGTGTGGTACAAGGATATAAAAAAAAAACACAGTACAAATATAAATAATAAATGCGCAAAATGAAATTTTTAACCCTGTAAAAGTGTTATTTATGTTTATACGAGGTTTGGCTATTAAGTTCGTAGATTCTTTCCATAAAACGATGTGTGTTTATCTTACCCAACTTTAGTAGTTATCCCCTTCAATGTACTCCCCTCCTCTATCCCTACAACGTTCCAGGCGAATTTTCCATTGATCGAAACAGTGGTGGAGGTCATTTTGTGTGAGGCCTTTCAAGACTTTTGCCGGATTTTTCTTAACGTCATTTACGCTGTCAAATCTGGTACCTTTCAGGGTAGATTTGATTTTTGGGAATAAGTAAAAGTCGCACGGGGCCAGGTCGGGTGATTAAAGAGGGTGTTCCAGCACTGGGATGTTGTACTTGGATAAGAACGTCTTCACGGAGAAGGCACTGTGGACTGGCGCATGGCACCATTTTTGCGCAAACTTTTGTCATGTTGAAATTTTGGTGCAAAATTTGTCTCACACATTATCTATTAATTTTAAGTGTATCAGCCATTAGTCCTAGAGTTAATCTACGGTCAGAACAAATCATAACACCAATTTTTTCAATGTTTTCGTCAGTTTTTGAGGTTTGGGGGCGACCAGGACGTGGATCGTCCTCAACAGCTTCCTGACCACCTTGAAACCTTTTAAACCACTTATAAAGCGTTGATCTTTTAAAACATGACTCCTGGTACACTGTCTTTAACAAAGAAAAAGTTTTACCAGCAAGTTTTACGTAAAATTCAATAATCACTCGTTGCTCAACGTTTGTATCAATCATAATTCCGGCAAAATTAAAAAAGGTGTCTTGCGCGTCGGGCTATCACAACAGAACTAATTACAGTACAGGCATGTGACAGCTATCAATCGAAACACAAGACTTCAAGCTTTCTAAACATGTTCATCATATCTTCCTAGTATGGACAACTTTTGCGTAGCGGCTCGCGTCTACGAACTTAATAGCCAAACCTCGTATGTACAGTAGAAATTGTTTACAACAAACTTCAAGGGACCGGACAGATTTGTTCCCTATAGCCAAATTTCACTATTACCAATATCAGGAACAAGTTCATTTTATCTGTTTGTGTATGTGTTTTTAGTTTTCATTATATATCTGTTGTGATTTTGGTGAAAAATTGCTCATTTGAATAGGGTTTAATGTGCATTATTAGTTCTTTCAATTTAATTTAAAATATTTTATTTCTAGTTGTTTTATATATTCAGGTATAGAGTTGTAAAGTTTGACTCCGATGTATGTGTAACTGTTGTGTTTTACTCTGGGGATGATAAGCTTGTGTTTATTTTTTGTTTGATGGATGTGATTTAAGTGTGGATATTAGTTGTTTAGTTCTTTGATAACAAATTTCAAACCATTTCCCCCCCACCCAATGCATGAACTTCTCTTTTTTTATTCAATTAAAATAAGAATTAGAAAAAACATGTATTTTTGACAGGCCATTGGTTGTCTGGTTCTTTACTAACAAATTTCAAACCATTTCAGAGCCCCGCCCTCAAACCCCAAAGGAGGGCATTGTGAGTTCCATCAAGACGGAGCCCCGGGCCTGTGTACGGAAACTGAAAGAACAGAACTCTCCGCTGCAGAAGTTGCTTGAGCATCTTCACAACCTGCTGGAGAAGCGGGATATGCAGCAGTTCTTCGCGTGGCCGGTGACGGACAACATAGCCCCGGGGTACTCTATCATCATCTCGCTACCCATGGACTTCAGTACAATGAAGCAGAAGATTGACGACGGAGCGTATTCCAGCTTGAATCAGTACATTGTAAGTTTTTGTTTGATTTACCTATCCTAAATCTATTGCACTCATAGATTTAGAATAATAGATATCGCACAGTTGACACAAAAGTGAAGTCAATTTTGAGAGAGAGATTGAGAGCACTCTAGTGAGCATTTTGGGCGCTATAAGGGCAAAACATTGGAAATTTTACATTGGTTCTTATGGAGAAACCCAACCCCTTTGTAGTTTCCGAAGTTATTTATTTTCTTTTCTCTCTATAATTTTACGCGAGTTTATTTTTTGAAATCTCCACTTTCTAATCTTCAAGATGGTAAACTTTTGCTGCCCGTATGGCTGTAATAACCGATATAATAAGAATTCAGAAATACACTTCCACATTTTTTTTATTGTTCCCAAGGAAACACAATAAATTGAACTTAATTTACCTTTCAATGTATTTTAATCATAGTTTGGTGTGTCAAATAGTCACAAAACAATTTATAAGCATAATAATATCCAGAAGCTATCTTGTTAGAGGATTTTAAGCACCCTCTGGAGTGATATGAACGTCTTTTTCCATTGTAAAGGTCTCAGGTAGTATAATAATAGAGTAAATCCTTTGTAAAAATATTGTGGACTGATAACGATAGCTGATAGTGATAAAAGTAAAACGTAAAAATCAGTTTCAATTGCTATTATTTAAATTTTCCCGCGAAAAAATAGAGAGGCTTAAACATTTGGCAATATTTCGACAATGAAAATATTAAACGACGAAAAAAATACTGAAAAAGGCGTAGAAAAGACCATGTAACCGAACTTGTTTCGAGAAGTTTTCATGAAATTGTATGGTTTGATCAGTGATCAAAGACAAAAATCGCTAAAATTACATTGCGAGCATAGGGAATTCTGTTTTTTTGCCCTTACGGGCTCACGGCAACGCTGTGAGCCTTGGCTTCAGCTGTGATTACACAGGGAACATAGGGAGTTGTTTATCTATTATTTTAAATCTATGATTGCACTGCGATCTATTGCAGCTGCGATCTATTGTCTACTTGATTTCATTCTATTATTTGTCTTTCATTCTATTATTTGATTTTGCTATTATCTTTACATTTATTTTTAACTACATTTTTTGACACTGTGATAATATATTTAATTTATTGACATATTTTTTTACCTTTATTGTTGTGACTTGGACAATTGATGAACAGGACAGAAAGAGACTGGAGGCGGCGGAAATGTGGATGTGGAGAAGAATGACAAAGACAAGATGGATAGAGAAGAAGACGAATGAGAAAGTGCTAGAAGAAGTGAAAGAAAGAAGACAGTTGATGGAAACAATAGACAGAAGAAAAATAAAATTGATTGGTCACCTCATCAGACATAATGATTTTATTACAAATATAATTGAAGGAAAAGTTTCAGGAACAAAGCCCAGAGGAAGACCAAGAAAACAGTACTTCCAAGATATTCAGAAGTCCATGAGATGTTTATCTTTCTCGGAAATGAAGAGGCTGGCAAGTGATAGAGAAGAATGGCTTCAACGACAAGGCTCTGCCTTTAGAAATTGATGATGATGATGTTGTGTTCATCTATTGACATTTGTAAATAGGACTAGCTCCGTTAATAAACAACCGTTTACTGGGCTTAGGTATTATTATTTAACTTATTTGTGTTGCTGTGGTGCATTAAATAGATGTGGTACCAGTGCAGAAGATTGATGATGGAGTATATTCCAGCTTGAATCAGTACATTTTAAGTTTTTCTTTATATTGACCTATGCTACTAATAAATAAATAAAACTATTTACTACAAATAAATAATGAGCTTCTTTGTTCAACTGTTTGCACAATAAGACTATATTTTAAAATAATAATATAGTCTTATATTTATGAAATTTATTATAAACATAAATAATGGGACTGAATATTGGTTATAAATAATAGTTCCTGAAAATATCACAGGCCATCCAAAGGGGCAATAGCTCGAACATCAGAGGCACGCTTCCTCTTGGTAGTGAGCTGGAAGAAATGTTTAACCTTTGAAAATATATTCAATAAATAAAGTTTTAATATAATAATGGGACTACAGTCTTAATAAAGCACTACTTATATTTAACTCTTATGAATGTCATTTCTGAATCTTTGTAACCTGGAGGTTAGTGGTTTGAGACACAAGTTTTACAGTTAATAATAACCTATTAACAAGAAAAACCTGGATCATCATGGAGTGGAGTTATCGTGAACGATCGTAGCCAGACAGTGGAGGAATGACTCATCACTTCTTCCACTGTCTTTACAAGGAGGCTTATAATTAACAAGGGCCCCCAGAACCAAGCCAATGCTGATCTACTCCCTGTTTATAGTCCCCCAGCCAGACGATGCTGGTCTATTCCCTGTTTAAAGTCCTCCAGCCAGACTGCTGGTCTACTCAATGTTTATAATCTCCCAGCCAGACTGCTGGTCTACTCCCTGTTTAAAGTCCTCCAGCCAGACTGCTGGTCTACTCCCTGTTTATAGTCCTCCAGCCAGACTGCTGGTCTACTCAATGTTTATAATCTCCCAGCCAGACTGCTGGTCTACTCCCTGTTTAAAGTCCTCCAGCCAGACTGCTGGTCTACTCCCTGTTTATAGTCCCCAGCCAGACTGCTGGTCTACTCCCTGTTTATAGTCCTCCAGCCAGACTGCTGGTCTACTCAATGTTTATAATCTCCCAGCCAGACTGCTGGTCTACTCCCTGTTTATAGTCCCCCAGCCAGACTGCTGGTCTACTCCCTGTTTATAGTCCCCCAGCCAGACTGCTGGTCTACTCCCTGTTTATAGTCCCCCAGCCAGACTGCTGGTCTACTCCCTGTTTATAATCCCCCAGCCAGACTGCTGGTCTACTCCCTGTTTATAGTCCCCCAGCCAGACTGCTGGTCTACTCCCTGTTTATAGTCCCCTAGCCAGACTGCTGGTCTACTCCCTGTTTATAGTCCCCCAGCCAGACTGCTGGTCTACTCCCTGTTTATAGTCCCCCAGCCAGACTGGATAAAAGAGAAAAAAATTCGATCCCTTGAGTTCTCTTGCGTACAGTTGTCTGTTCCGGTAGCTCAGTGGTAAAGGCGGCACTCTGTGAATCCAGACATTCCAGAGGTCGTGGGTTCGAAACCCAGCCACACATAACAATTTATCCTCCCATTTGGCATTTTTAATCACATAATAATATATGTACGTCTTGGGTTTACTGCAATACTGCTGGAATAATTGGACTTAATAGTCCTAATCGGCCAGTATAAATAAGACAATATTATTATTAAACAAAGTTTATTTTCAATATGTACAGCCAGGACCAAAATCTGGTATCAAACTCAAATTACCACATAATAATACGTCTTGGAATTACTGCTGGAAGAATGGGACTTTAATAGTCCTAATCGGGCAGTGTAAATAAGGCGATATTATTATTATTATATTAACATAAATACAATTTTCATCTTCCTCATACAACCATTCCTTCTCTCCTATCTCAGGATGACTTCAAGCTGATGTGTGGCAACGCAATGACGTACAATCACCCGGAGACCATCTATTTCAAGTCCGCCAAGAAGTTGCTCCATTCCGGACTCAAGATTTTGTCCGCTGACAAGATCAAGCAGATGGTGCATGCGTTGCCTTGCATGCTCGAGATACCTGAGGCACAGCTTGGATTTGATCTAGGTAATTTATTTATTGAATTGAAATTTATTGTGATAATATACAATATTGTATGAACACAATTTTATTGCTTAAATCTAATATAATATATGTACTAACATTCCAATATAATTTGCTTAATACAAATATAATGATGATAAATTAATAAACTGAGCGGCAGAGAAAAAGTGGAGAGAAAGAGTAGGTAAAAGTAGGAGGGGGATGTATGATTGGTCACTCTAAATTGAAACAAGACTGGTAAACATGATGGGGCGTAATCAACAGATGTAATTTAGTTATATTAATATGAAAAGAAGAAGAATTTCAAAGGAAAAATACATATAAAGAGGTTTATTAAAATGACATAAAAGGTTGGTACACACAGACATTATCATAGGGTGGTTTAGTGGTAAGATGCACACATGCCATGTGAAAAGTCCCGGGTTTAGCCAGCGTCGATGGCGCGTTAAATGCACCGGTTCTCGTAGGATGACCAAAGTGAAGCAACGTCCAGCGAGTTGAAGACTTCGTGATGCTGGCACTCCGGCCCAACCCAGGCTGGATGAGGTCAATGTGGGTAGCAGGTTTGTGAGTTTCCTGTGTATGGAGGGTAACACCCGTTGTGATATGACCATGCAGTTGAAAGCGACGTTAAACCCAAATTAAAAAAAAGTCCCAGGTTTGATGCATAGCCTACAAAAATATTGTATTCTAACTAAATTTGGTTACAGTTGTTTGTAAGGTATACCTTCCGGTGCACTTGTGTTGACACAGAACCTAATTGAAAATTATAAGGTGATGCTAATTTTCAAAACCCAAGCCTTTTTTGTGTTTGTCGTAAAAAGAAATTGTGCCTCTTGGTTTTGAAAACATGAAATAAATACAAAAACCAACACAATACTTCCGATTTTTGATATTAGAAATTCATTGGAACATGGAACTGTTTAAACTCTGATTTCTACATTACTTTAATTGAATTAATGTAACATTAAAATTTTGAGTGACTCTATCTATCTTAAAGGCACTATCTTGTACATTAAAAAATGTTATCTAGTTATCCTCCCATTTGGGATTTTTACCACATAATAATGTGTCTTGGGCTTACTGCTGGAATAATGGAACTTTAACTGTCCTATTCAGGCAGTATAAATAAGGGGATATTATTATTATTATTACTACATTGTTTTAATTGAATTAGTGTAACATTGAAATTTTGAGTGACTCTATTTTGCTTAAATGCACTCTCTTGTACATTAAAAAAAAATGTTATCTATAAACAGTACCGTTTATCCCTGTGACAGGAATCCCCATCAAGGAGGAGTACGAAGTGCCTGCCAGTGACTCGGAGAATCATAATAATGTGTCTTGGGCTAACTGCTAGAATAATGGGACTTTAACTGTCCTATTTGGGCAGTATAAATAAGGTGATATTATTATTATTATCTATAAACAGTACCGTTCATCATTTGACAGGGATCCCCATCAAGGAGGAGTACGAAGTGCCTGCCAGTGACTCGGAGAAGCAGGAGAACGGTGACTGCAGCGCTCCTGGTGGTAACGAGGAGAACTACGCCCAGACTGGTGAACCCATGCAGGTGAGAAATTCAAATCTGAGTTCATTATATCCAGTGCCGTATTTTTCTTTCCAAGCAAAGTTAACCAAACGGGAATAAAATGAACCAAACTGGAAGCAAGTCATTTTTCTTTTGGAAGAGGAAAAATTTCCAAAGTTAACCAAAATGGAAGTAGAAAATTCTTGCTTCCAGTTCTTTTATAGGTTAAGTCCATTGTTTATCTTTAATAGTACCGAAACACATTTTTCTTTCATGAATGTGTTGAGGTTGACCTTGGAATAAAATGGAAATATTTGGAAGAAACCTAGACTGGATTTTTTTTTTGGTTAGAAAGAAAAATACGACTCGGGTTAGACTACACAAATAATAATTCCGTGTCCGTGAGTAGTCACCGTGGCAAAGTGAGTTAGCGTGCTAGGCATTGCACGCATGGTGACCTGGGTTCGATCCCCAGCGGGGCAGGAATTTTTCTGTTCTGTACTTGGATGTTAGGGGTCCACTCATACCTCGTGAGGAAAAATGAGCTGTTACTTGTATGAGTAACGACCAGTGGCGGCATTACCAGAGTAAAAAGAAATGAATGTAATAGAATAATTCGAAAAGTAAAGAAGGCTCTTTGTAATGTTGCGCTACCCACAAAAATTGTAAAGAGGCCTTGTGCTTCATCACAAATAAAACCATACATAATTCCGTGTCCGTGAGATAGGGACAGATACCTAAATCACGGTAGTGAGAGGATTATATGGACGCCCAGATCCAATGTCTAGGAGGCTTCTCTCATGTCCATTGATTCTATTTTGTTTTAACGTCCTGACTTTGTGAAAACGGGGGTTTCACCCTTCACTCGCTACAACAACAACAACAACAACAATTATGATAACTTGAACTTTTTTAACTTATTTTACCTTACCTTGCCGCATGGTTCTAACAGGCCACGGGGGCCCAGGACCTGTACAAAATAGCCTTCTCCATTGTTCTCTGTCTTGCGTTGTCTCGGTCCAATTCTGATTTCTGAATGGATTCTCTCTCAGGTTGTGCCATCTTCTAACGCCATCCTCCCATCTCTTTCGGGGTCTTCCTCTCTTCCTGGGGTTATTGTAAGTGAGCCGAAGTGCTTGTTTTATGTAGCTGTCTTCAGGTGCCCTAGCCACATGTCCTGCCAACCCCACCACTTTAACTTTTTTTTTAAAGTGGGTTTTAACGTCGCTTTCAACTGCCATGGTCATATCACGACGGGGGTTTTACCCTCCATTCGCAGGAAACTCACAAACCTGCTACTCACATTGACCTCACCCAGCCTGAGTGGGGCCAGGAAAAGCCAGCGTCACGAGAATTAGAATTTGAATGGTCACCCATCCAAGTCTTAACCTCGCTGGATGTCGCTTAACTTCGGTGTTCTGAAGGGAACCGGTGTATTCAACATGCCATCGACGCTGGCACTTTAACTTTTAACTGATTTTATTTCTAAGAAAATCATTTATGTCTGATATATCCCAGGTGGACGGAGAGAAGGACAGCCTCGTAGCGCCGCCTGGTGGCAAGTACGAGAAGCGAGGCCCACACTTCATGCCGGCCTCCAAGTTCCAGCCCATACCTGACGACCTGAGTCCCGGCGAGGTCCTCAAGCAAGTCCAGAACGCGGCCCGTGACGCCTCCAACAAGCTGTCCTGCAAGAAGATACAGACCAATGTGAGTTGAAAAAAAAAAAAAAAAAAAAAAAAAAAAAAAAATGGCTGTATGGCTTTGCCTACCAATGCCAAAAAAAAAAAATAATAATAATAATAAAAAAGAAAAATAATAATAATAATAATGAATAGCTGTCTTGCAAGTAGATACAGACCAATGTGAATTAAAAAAAAAAAAAAAAAATTGGCTGTATGGAATGGCCTTGCCTACCACTGCCAATTAAATAAAATAATAATAAAAAATAAAGAAAAATAGTAATAATAATAAGTAATAGCTGTCCTGCAAGAAGATACAGACCAATGTGAGTTGATAAAAATAATAACAATAATTCCGTGTCCGTGAGATAGGTATTGTTGATACTTAAATCACGGTGGTGAGAGGATTATAATGTACGCCCAGATCCAATTTTTAGGCTCCTTTCATGTCCATTGACTCTATTTGACCTCTTCAATCTGGTTTCAGGGCAGGGCATAGTACTTCTTGGGATGTAATCAAAGTCACTGACGACATTCGTAGAGCAATGGATCAAAAAAAACTTACCATACTTCTTCTTCTTGACTTTAGTAAAGCATTTGATTCTGTTGATCACGACATCTTACTCGCTTTCCTCTTGTCCTTGAATGTCTCACCAAATGCCGTTACCTGGTTCTCTTCCTATTTAACCAACCGTAGGCAGAGTGTCAAAGGTTCTTATAATATGTTTTCGTCATGGCTGAGTGTTTCTTCAGGTGTTCCTCAAGGTAGTGTTCTTGGTCCCCTCCTTTTTTCTCTCTTCATCAACAGTATAACCTCAAGTATTTCATGTAACTGCCATTTGTATGCCGATGATCTACAGCTCTATATTCATTTTCCTGTCGATGGATTCAAATGATTTACAGCATATTGATGCTGTAAATCATTTGAATGCTGATCTAGACAGTCTTCGAGTATGGGTTAATTCTCATGGAATTTTACCCAATCCCAAAAAATTTCAGGCCATTGTAATAGGTTCCTCTTCACTTTTATCTCATATTGATCTCTCCCTAAGTAGGCTCCATTTTAATAATGTCAATATACCTTATTCAAATCAAGTTAAAAATCTTGGAATACTCGTTGATTCTACTCTTTCTTGGGTCCCCCATATCAATGCTGTTTCTAAGAAGTGCTATTATTCCTTCCATTCGTTGAAAGCCGTAAGGAGAATTCTGTCATTTGGTGTTCGTAAAATGCTTTGCACCGCATTGATCTTACCTATTCTTGAATATAGTGATGTTCTTTTCACTAACACTACTCAGAAGGTTAAACAAAAAATCCAAAGATTGCAAAATGCCTGCGTCAGATACATCAGTATTTGTTTTACGCAAATATGATCATGTCAGTTTGTGTCGTGAGTTTTTGGGTTGGTTTACTATGGAAGAACGGCGTGACATTCATATTCTTTTGTTGTTGTGGCGGGTATTGAACACACAAAATCCTCTTTACTTAGCATCAAAGTTTTCATCACTGTCTCAGCATTCTCATAACACCAGATCTGAGGATGCTGCTCCTCTTACAATTTCGATACACAGGACTAATTTCTTCTCTGGCTCATTTGCTGTACAGGGTGCTAGGTTGTGGAACTCACTTCCCCATGAAGTTAGGGTCTTTGAACGCATGTCTTCCTTTAGGGGTTTACTGATTGAACATTTCAAATCGGTTTGATAATTGAGTACTGGCTCCTTCTTCCTTCTTTTCTTTGCTTCCTTCTTCTCTTCTTCTGTTTCCTCACCCGGATAAAATATATTATATTCTCTCTTTTATACTTATTTTAAAAAAAAAAATATATTTATGTTTAATAATAATAATGCTTTTTCTTTGTGTTATTATGTCACAATTTTTAGTGGGTAGCGCAGAATCATAGGACTTTACCACTTTAATTTACAATATCTTGTATTATTTTTTTTGCCTATGATTCTGCCACTAGTCGCTGCTTCACATCAAAGCAGCTACTCATTTTTCCTCACGAGGTATGAGTGGACCCCGTACATACAAGTACAGAGCAAAAAAAATCCTCCCCCCTGGGAATCGAACCCAGGTCACCATGTGTGCAATGCCTAGCGCGCTAACTCACTCTGCCACAGTGACTTTTAAAAATATATTTATGTTAGAAAAATATATTTATGATGGTAACACTTTACTTCTCGAAATCAAATAAGTGTTAACCGTATGGGTTTGATGGCAGAGATTGCCTTAGGCAATAACCACGCCCTTTGTCAATATTATTCTTGTCAATAAAGAATTATTATTATTATTATTGACTTTAACGTCCTGACTTGAGGTAGATAGGACGGGGGTTTTACGCTTCATTCGCTGGGAATCGTACCAGCTACCCACATTAACCTCACCACAAGTGGTTAAGGCGCCAGTCTGGTAATCCAGGTAGCCTAGAGAGCTGTTTGTTCGAGTCCCATCCGGTCCTGGTCTAATATCCTTAACCTGTATATTTTCCTGTAAAATACCTAACAAAATGGCAGAAATACAAACTATAGGAGAGGGGGGGGGGGGGGGGTGTATATTATACTGTAATTTTCCTTGTATTATATCTCTTAACATGTACTTTTTTTTTTTCCCCCTGTTAAATATTAACTAATGCAAACTGGGGAGGGGGGTGGGTGGGTGTATAATTTTCTTCTATTGTACCTATAATATTGTTTCATTAATTAATCTGAATCTGTCACCTATGTTATATTTCCTGTGTTTGTAAAATAAAACTACAACTTAAGTTGTGAATATGTTATTAATAATTTGAAATCTTCCTTATTAATTTGAGTTTGATACCAGATTTTGGTCCTGGCTGTACTGTACATATTTAAAATAAACTTTGTTTAATAATAATATCGTCTTATTTACACTGGCCGATTAGGACTTTTAAGTCCCATTATTCCAGCAGTATTGCAGTAAACCCAAGACGTACATATATTATTATGTGGTAAAAATGCCAAAAGGGAAGATAACTTGTCATATCCCGGCTGGGTTTCGAACCCGCGACCTCTGGAATCTCTGGATTCAGAGTGTCGCCTTTACCACTGAGCTACTGGGACAGACTAGAGTGATTAATGAACTTTCTTAAATTTTTTTACAATGAACTTGGTTAAGTAATGTGTGTCTGGTGAGTAAATGAGAAACTCTTGATTTTCAGATGGGATACTTGCGCCAGAAGAAAGATGGGAGCACCTCACTCGCTATTCTTGTGCCCGGAGATCACATAGACAAGGAGACAAATGAACGACCTATATCTCTAGGAAACCTAGTGGGTGAGTACATATCTTAGTAGGTATAATAATAATTCCGTGTCCGTCAGATAGGGACAGATACCTAAATCACAAACTTTTAATAGAGCAATTAGTCCTGGCAACACTAGAAAGGAGACGAGAAGAGACAAAAATTAAATTTCTTCATAAAATCATTAACCACACCATCGATTCGCCCCAAATACTTAAGAAAATTACATTTCAAGTTCCTCCCCCTGGTCTCCGACCAAGAAAGCATCTTTTCAAGATAGCCCAAAACACATCAGCGGCCAAATCTCCTTTGTCTACAGCGATGAAACTATATGATGATTTAGAAAATGAACTAGACTTCTCTTTAGATATGGTAGATTTTTCCAAAATCCTGAACTCAAATTCCAAAAATGTCTGGGGGGACATGATTGGATATTTACTCTAATAGGTATTTGTTAATTTTATATTTTTTCTTCTAATTTCAAGTTGATATATTCTTGTTTTTTCTGTATTTTATCTGTCATGTACATAATTTGATGCTTGTATTGTTGTGCACAGTAAGTTTACTATGCTCAATGTTGCATCGTAACTAAATAAAAAAAAATCACGGTGGTGAGAGGATTATATGGACGCCCAGATCCAATGTCCAGGCTCCTTTCATGTCCATTGATTCTATTTGGTTTTAACGTCCTGACTTGAGGTAGACAGGACGGGTGTTTTACTCTCCATTCGCTGGGAATCGTACCAGCTACCCACATTAACCTCACCCACCCTGGGTAGGGCCAGAAATACCAGCCTCACGTGTTTGGAGGGAACAGAATTTTCTTCGAAAAGTCTGCTCCAACCGGGGATTGAACTCGGGATCTCTGGACTACGGGCAGTAGTCACAACCATTACGCCACGGAGACTGGCTCTTAGTAGGCGAGGTCACTTCTCGCCCATCAGAAGGGAGGCATACTACGGGATGGGCAGGCTACAACACAGATCACAAGCGTCTACAGTAGCTCCTGTTTCATGGCTACGAAAAAAAGGCTGTGAAAACACTCATCTTGAAAAAAATTTAAAAAAAAAAATAGGTCTATCATATTTCTTCGAAGTTTCAGTGATTTTTAACATCATTTATAAATAAATGTAAAAAATACATTTATTTATTTATTACATTACATTACATTACAACTATTCCACCTCAGGCAAGCTGAACCACGGCACCGGATCGCTGCAGGGCTTCCGAGAGGACCGCCGAAACACGGCCAAGTCTGTGAAGCCGCTCTACTACGGAGCTTTCGGCTCCTACGCCCCCTCCTACGACTCCACGTTCGCCAATCTCACCAAGGAGGAGAGTGACCTGCTGCATGAGACCTATGGGGATGAGCCTGCTGTGCAGTATGCCGAAAGGTGAGCCGAAAATACATTAAAAAAAAAGGGTTGGGTGGAAGAGATTGCCATAGGCAATAACCCTTGCCCTTTAGTTAGGACTTATGTTTTTATATATTTTCTATTCTTTTTCATTTTGATTGTATATTGTTTACATTTTTTTTTCATTGTTAAATAATTATTTGTATGTTGTTATTGTTAAATAACAACATTTCATTGTTAAATAATTATGTTTTTTTTTACTATTTATGCCTTCATCCTGAGCTGTTGAACTAAAATATATATTTTTTCGCTGAAAATAATAAAATCATGCAGTTAAGGGTTTACTTCCGAGACAGACTTGTGACACCAGTGCAATTTTCTGTTCCAGTATTCTTAACTTCGCACGGGACTGTGACTACACCCTGACCATGGTGGATAATCTACTGGACCTGATGACCAGCGGCGAGCACAGGAAGACCAAGAAGATCATCGACGAGAGACAGAAACTGCGTGAGGAGGAGGAGAAAGTCAAACAGGTAACCAAACCTCACCCAGCCTGGGTTGAGCAGGATAATAATAATAATGTTGAGCAGGATAATAATCCTTTGAAGAATTCCTTAGGGAAAGAGCCACAAAAATTGTAAAAAAACTAAAATAAATATACATTATTACATATTATGTAATTCATTTTATAAATTCATACAATAAATTAATTTTATTGAACATTTTACACCATATGGCGTGTATACAAAGTCACCTAAAACTAAAAGTAAAATTAAAAATACGTGGAAATAAGTAAGTATTTAAATAAGTAAAGTACATTACATTGTGCATAAAAAAAATAAAAAAAAAAATGCTCCTATGACCAGTAAAGGAGCGTGGACTTTGTAATTTGCATTAATCATTGTACATCATAGGTATAATAGGTAACATACAGGGTGATTCAGAAAAACACCGACAAACTTTGAGGGCTAATAGATCAGATCAAGATCTATCTTTTTACTCCCATGACCCCATACCTATTCGCCACGGTTACGGAGAAAAGGCGGCTTTTGTGTTTTTTTGAAATTGGTCGAGTTAGTCCTAAAAAATGATTTTTGTATTTTTTTGTGTTCAATTTAGAAATACAATTTTTTTTTCATTGTAAAGATAAGAAAATGTCCTATTTAAAAGTGTACCTACACAGCTTTTAATTTCAACTTGAACCTGTAATATCATTCAAAACAGTTGGGAAAATGTTTTCGCGCGTCATTTTCGAAAACTTTCAAACGTGATTTGTGCCGAAAAAACATGGAAAGTTCGAATCTCCGTGACATTGGAAAAACATGCCTCTTTTGTGATCTTTCACATGCAATCATCAGATTTCAGATACGTCAGTTTTTTACGGAGATATTAGCACTTTTATGACGAAAATCGTGATTTCTTCTTTGGATTAAATTTTCATACTAATATTACAATACTTGATGCGAGTAGCAAAAAAGATTGATATTTTACACAAATTTTGGCCAGCTACATTTTACTTTATTAACACGTAAAATGATCGAAAACCATTGGAAAAATTTTCAGTTCGTGTTGAAGTGTCTTTGTTTATTAGTGGTAGTTCTGTGTCGTGGTGGTGTTAAAAGTTTTTCTGAATGGTTTTTTGTGTTAATTTGGTTAAAAATGCAGCGATTCACGTACAATGAGTACGCGGATATGCATCTTGTGTACGGAAGGGCAGAATGCAATGGTAGAAGAGCTGCTGGATTGTACAGAGCACAGTTTCCCGGTAGACATGTCCCCCATCATTCGACTTTTTCTCAGGTTGACCGAAGATTGAGAGAATCTGGAAAATTTAAACCAAAGAAAGAGGCATCAGGTGCTCCTAGAACCGTGAGGACAGTGGACTTCACAGATCGAGTTTTGGAAGAATTTGCAAATCGACCTCGAACTAGTACAAGGCTCGTAGCATCAGAACTGAACACGACCCAATCGTCAGTATGGAGGGTAATGAAAGAACTCGGACAGCACCCTTTTCACATACAGAAAGTGCAATCTCTACAACCAGAAGACTATGCACCCAGGCTAGAATTTGCTGAGTGGTATTTGGATCGACAAAGAAGATCCCCTGCATTTGCAAGCAATATCCTCTGGACGGACGAAGCATGCTTTAACAAGGTGAAGCCTACGCTGAAATCTGATGATTGCATGTGAAAGATCACAAAAGAGGCATGTTTTTCCAATGTCACGGAGATTCGAACTTTCCATGTTTTTTCGGCACAAATCACGTTTGAAAGTTTTCGAAAATGACGCGCGAAAACATTTTCCCAACTGTTTTGAATGATATTACAGGTTCAAGTTGAAATTAAAAGCTGTGTAGGTACACTTTTAAATAGGACATTTTCTTATCTTTACAATGAAAAAAAAATTGTATTTCTAAATTGAACACAAAAAAATACAAAAATCATTTTTTAGGACTAACTCGACCAATTTCAAAAAAACACAAAAGCCGCCTTTTCTCCGTAACCGTGGCGAATAGGTATGGGGTCATGGGAGTAAAAAGATAGATCTTGATCTGATCTATTAGCCCTCAAAGTTTGTCGGTGTTTTTCTGAATCACCCTGTATACATATTTAATGCAACTATATCCCACACTAAGGAGATACAGCCCTTTTGTTTTGTGGGGTATTTTGATTTGTAATTTAGTTGCATTAATAATTGTTCATAATAGGTAACACATATTTAATGCGACTAACCCACAGTAAGGGGATACACTGGATACAGCCCTTTTGTTTTGTGGGGTATATTGATTTGTAATTTATTTGCATTCATAATTGTTCATAATAGGTAACATATATTTAATGCGACTACCCCACACTAAGGGGATACAGTCCTCTTGTTTCGTGGGGAAGTTTTTTTTACCTCTAACTAATAGTGGGACTTTTAAACAAGGAGAAGACCAGTGTCTCGCTAGAGGACTATAAACAGAGAACGGACTAACTAACCCTGACAAGCCAGGCTAGCTTGTAGTTAAACAGGGAGAAGACCAGTGTCTCGCTAGAGGACTATAAACAGAGAACGGACTAGCCCAACCTAACAAGCAAGGCTAGCTTGTAGTGAAACAGGGAGAAGACCAGTGTCTCGCTAGAGGACTATAAACAGAGAACGGACTAGCCCAACCTAACAAGCCAGGCTAGCTTGCAGTTTCCAAAGATCCAATGGTTTGAAATAGAAAAGGCCCAAGTTCTCATGATGGTTGTTCACACATAAAAATACATATATGCTTTGGGACGAGCCAACTTTTTAATTAAAGTTGGATAATAGACTCCCCCAGAGTCTAGCTGGCTGGCTACAATAACAACAACTAAATTTTTGCTTAACCTGCGACTCGAACCACCGACCTCCAGGTCACAAGTCCGCCCGCTGCCTTATCGATCCAGCTACTTAGGTCCGGTTAATAATAGTAGTAATATCGGGTGTACCGATTCATTTATAATGTGTATACTGAATGGCGTAACGGTTGTGACTACTACCCGTAGTCCAAAGATCCTGAGTTCGATTCCCAGTTGGAGCAGACTTTTCGCTCAGAAAATTCTATTCCCTCCGAACATTTGAGGCTGGCGATTCCGACCCTATCCAGTCTGGGTGAGGTTAATGTGGGTAGCTGGTACGATTCTCAGCAAATGGAGAGTAAAACCCCTTTATGTCAAACTCAAGCCAGGACGTTAAAACTAAATAGAATCAATGGACATAAAACTAGCCTAGACATTATTATTATTATACAACGCTTTATTAGGTATAAATGGACATTATGTACATAAAAATAATTGATTCAACAATGAAAAAAATGGAAACAATATATACAATGAAAATGAAAAAGAATAGAAAATATATAAAAACATAAGTCCTAACTAAAGGGCGGGATTATTGCCTATGGCAATCTCTTCCACCCAACCCTTCCAAAGACATTGGATCTGGGCGTCCATATAATCCTCTCACCACCGTGATTTAGGTATCAGTACTAACCTTACGGACACGGAATTATTATTATGTATATTGAATAATAATATATTGAATCTGGTTTCAGCTACTCGAGAACGCCACGCCCTCTTCTCCCCCTCTCCTCCCTCACCAGATCAAGCATCAACCTCCCCCTCCCCCGATCACACCCCGCCTGACTGGGGTCAGCCATAGCGGCGCTCCTGCCAACAGTAATAGCGCGAGCGGGGTCGCTAGCACTAACAGTAGTAGCGCAAGCGGGGTCAGCAGCGCGAACAGTAATAGCGCAAGCGGGGTCGCTGGTTCGAACAGTAGTAGCGCGAATGGGGTCAGCAGCGCCGTCACGAGTAAAGTGCAGTTCGATCAGTTGAAGTCGCTGTCGGATCTGGGCATCGACACGAGTTTCCTCAACTTCTATGGTGAGTATCAGGTGCTTTGTATTTCTCTTCATATATAATATAATGTGTTTTATTATGCAGTTCGTAAAAACATTAAGCACAATTTACAAATAGTCTTTAAAATAAAAAATTAAATTACATTTAGATTACTTAAAGATAATTTAATAAAATATCATACATATAATATCGTTTCAATGGGAATTACATGATTGAAAGAGAGATGAACTTGGATGGAATAAATAGAAGTGTTAATTATATCAGGTTTGAAATTCGTGAAGTTTGATGAGATAGGTGATGTAGGACATAGACATATCAAGTTTGTCTTGGATTGATACAGTAATAATAATAAGCGAGCAGCATCATACCTCATCCAACGTTAGCTGTCTGGCTGGGGGACGTTAAACAGGGAGAAGACCAGTGTCTCGCTAGAGGACTATAAACAGAGAACAGACTAGCCAACCCTTACAAGCCAGGCTAGCTTACAGTTTCCTAAGGGTTTAATGGCTTGTACAGAAAAGTCCAAGTCCTCATGATGGTTGATCGCACATAGAAATATGTGGTTCAGGACGAGCCAACTTTGAAATAAAGTTGGCTGGAGACCATCACTCACCCCTCCAGCTGTAGCCAAGCTGGCTACAACAACAACATCCAACGTTAGGGCCTGGCCATTCAGAGGGGGGATGCAGCCAGCATTGCGGGCTCATTCCCTTTCACAAATTCTCTGAATGAAGTGTTTGTGTGATACCTAGATCACGGTGTTGAGAGGATTATATGGACGCCCCAGATCCAATGTCTAGGCTCCCTTCATGTCCATTGATTCTATGTGGTTTTAACGTCCTGACTTGAGGTAGACAGGACGGGAGTTCTACCCTCCGTTCGCTGGGAATCGTACGAGCTACCCACATTAACCTCACCCAGCCGGAAGTGCCAGCCTCACATGTTCGGAGGGAACAGAATTTTCTGTGCGAAAAGTCTGCTCCAACCGGGGGAATCGAATTCAATCTATTTTTTGTCGCTTTCTCTAAAGTTTCAGGATTCCATACGTGAGTGAAGTGGCAGAGAATGCCTAAGGCATTTACTTCGCCCCGGTTTACAAAACAATCGTAATTCAAAATTAATATTGATCTTTATTATTTTTTATTTTTTGTACATACTTCTAAGTTTTTTTTTAATTATTGTTATTATTTCTTTGTTGATGATTGTTTTGTAAAAATAAATAAAGTGTAAATAAATAAAATAAATAAGTTCTTCGTCTCAACCAGAACCACATGAACACAATTACCTTCTATGTTTCACCGACCTCAGTAGCTTGATCGATAAGGCGGCGGACGGACTTGTAACCTGGAGGTCGGTGGTTCAAGTCCCGGTTTCAGCGTAGATTCAGTAAATCGCGTTCGAGTAGTTGTGATATCACGAAAGTGATTAACACAAAATAATATGACAACTTTAACTTTATAACTTTAACTTTTATTTTATTTATTTAGAAACTCTTTATTAGTAGAACACATAATTATACAGACAAATAATGGTAAAAATTAAATATAATAATAATAATGCTTTTTCTTTGTGTTATTATGTCACAATTTTTATGGGTAGCGCAGAATCATAGGACTTCACCACTTTAATTTACATTATCTTGTATTATTTTTTTTGCCTAAGATTCTGCCTCTGGTCGCTGCTTCACATTAAAGCAGCTACTCATTTTTCCTCACGAGGTACGATTGGACCCCGAACATCCAAGTACAGAGCAGAAAAAATCCTCCCCCGCTGGGAATCGAACCCAGGTCACCATGTGTGCAATGCCTAGCGCGCTAACTCGCTTTGCCACAGTGACTGTAAAAATTAAATATAAAATTGACAAATATGATAACTTTAACCTTCTATGTTTCAGAAAACCCACCGGCTGCCGCCACGGGCACCTCCTCCGACGCCACCCCCACAGGTGCCGGTGCCGCCACCAGTGCCCCTCCCACCTCCAAGGACACCTCACCCACCCTACAGGAGACCTCGCAGCTGCTCACCAAGCTAAGCCACGCCCAGACAGAGCGACTGAGTCAGCCTCCTCCGCCCCATCTGGCCCAAGTGATACCGCCCTCCGACACGGAAGTACAACTGGGTGAGTATTAAGCCGTATTTTTCTTTCTAACCAACCGACCTCAGTAGCTCAATCGATAAGGCGGCGGACTTGTAACCTGGAGGTCGGTGGTTCGAGTTCCAAGTTAAGCATAAATTTAGTAAGGTGAGTTTGATTAATTGTGACATCACATCGTGATTAACACAAAAATGATAACTTTTTCTTTCTAACCAAAGTTAACCAAACGGTAATAAAATGAACCAAACTGGAAGCAAGTCATTTTTCTTTTGGAAGAGGAAAAATTTCCACTTACAAAGTTAACCAAAGTGGAAGTAGAAAATTCTTGCTTCCAGTTCTTTTATGGGTTAAGTCCATTGTTTATCTTTAAAAGTAACCAAACGCATTTTTCTTTTACGAATGACCTTGGAATAAAATAGAAATATTTGGAAAAAACTTAACCAGGAATTTTTTTTATTAGAAAGAAAAATACGACTTTAGTTGCTCTGGTGGTCTCCACTTATTTCGAACTAGTTCAACACAATGCTGTCCTTCAAACACAATGCTGTCCTAGAAGAAATATAATTACTCAAGAATTAGTTCAAATTAATTAAAGCAGTGTAAACAGACTATGGTATAATTAGTCATAAAACAAATTTATGAAGTATAATTTGAGACTATAATGTATAATTTATAGTCTGCACGGATAGTCAAGTAGTTAACGCGCTAGTCTGGTAATCCAGGTAGCGTAGGGATCCGTTGGTTCGAATACCATCCAGTGCACGAATTAGGATACAGGTAATATACAATTATACATATGTTTCATGTGGTTTCTTTTTAAAGTGAAGTGGGTAGCAACGAATTAAGAGACAGATAACAACATTGTATTCCTAAAGAACACATCATGCATGCACTGGTAGTCAAGTAGTTAACGTTCTAGTCTGGTAATCTAGATAGCGTAGGGGTCAACTGGTTCGAATCCCACACAAAACATAAATTTTTCCTCATTAATTTGAGTTTCTGACCACATAATAGTAAGACTCTGAGGGTCAGGTGGTAGAAAATGCTTTGACCATTAACCTTGCCTTGTGGTTAGCTTCCACTGAAGAGTGTTATTATGAGTACCGGCTCAAGTCAGGCTGTGTGAGCTCAATGTGTGTACCCCATCCGGCCCAAGTGTGTTTGAAGAATCCAGTCGATTCACGGAAAAAACAGACAGACAAATGAAAGCCAAATCGTCCAGTACACAAGTTAAAACAGATCGAAACCCAGTCGGCGCATGACAAGTTATCCTCCCATTTGTTATTTTTACCACATAATAATGCGTCTTGGGTTTACTGCTGGAATAATGGGACTTTAATAGTGCTAATCGGGCAGTATAAATAAGACGATATTATTATTAACACACTAGAGCGTTAACCACTTGACAAAAGGGCGGGGTCGTTACCTTTGGCAATCTCTTCCACCCAACCTCAATCTGTTAATCCTTCTCTTTGTTTGTTTGTCTTTCTTTCTTTTTTTTTTTTTTTTTTTTTTTTTCTTCTTTTTTACATAATCTTACGAGTATAATTATAACATTCATTATACAAAAAAAAACATTAA
>CM044966.1:5208644-5358644 GCA_024516035.1 Bactericera cockerelli
GGGATTAATGTAATTAGGTTATCGAGGTTTCATCCGCGGACAAGAAATTTGAATGTTCTAGATATGGTTGAGTAACGCATTATTGGCAATGGCAGGTATAGGGCTAGGGTAATGGAGGAGTTACCTAATAAGTCGTGGGACTTTCATCATATCATCATCATCATCATCATAGGGTGGCGTCATCGTGAACGATGGTAGCCATACAGTGGAGGAATGACTCAGCACTTCTACCACTGTCTTTACCACTATAAATTCGACTCGGGGAACAAGACCCTTTGACGTGTGGAGATTCCCTTGCGGGATGTACCTGGCACTTAAGCCTCGACCCTCCACACGGCAGACAGCGGTACGACTTGTCTAGAATATTTTTGGGTCGTCAGAAGCCACTCCGCCACTCTGGCGGATTGACGGTCAACAAATCTCCCTACTTCGGGATGGCACGGGCTTTACACTCATCCAGCGGAGCCCTACTTAATTCACACACCCACTTAACGGATGAGTGTGCTCTGGCCACCTCTGGAAAGTGGTGTGTGTGGGTGCTATCCCTCCAGTGGCCGCATTAACGCCCTCACTATAAATTCGACTGTGTACCACTCCATTTATTTTGTCCAGGCACCAAGGACTGTGAAGACATCAAGCGCTCGTACCACCACCACAACCACCACCACCACCACAACCACCACCACCACCACCACAATCTCAACGACCTCAAACTCTCCACCGATCTGTTCTCCTCCAACTCTTATACTATGGTTTCTCTTATATTCATGTTTTCCATGAGGTGGTTATTTTCCCTTAGAGAGAGGCAAACTAGACGTGAAAATTCTTCTCTTATATGTACTATGGTTTCTCTTATACCCAGGTTTTTTTAAAGAGTTTACTGTTTTCCTATCTGTCCCGGTAGCTCTGTCCCGGTAGCTCAGTGGTAAAGGCGGCACTCTGTGAATCCAAAGACTCCAGAGGTCGTGGGTTCGTAACCCAGCTGGGACATGACATGTTATCCTCCCATTTGGGATTTTTACCACATGTTAATATGTCTTGGGCTTACTGCTGGAATAATGGGACTATAATAGTCCTAATCGGGCAGTATAAATAAGGCGATATTATTATTATTATTACTATTCAATGTTTTCTGTCCAAGCACCAAGGACTGTGAGGACATCAAGCGATCGTACCACCACCACAACCACCACCACCACCACCACCACCACCACAATCTCAACGACCTCAAACTTTCCACCGATCTGTCCTCCTCCAACTCTTATACTATGGTTTCTCTTATATCCATGTTTTCCATAAGAAGGTCATTTTCCCTTAGAGAGAGGCAAACTAGACGTGAAAATTCTTCTCTTATACCTACTATGGTTTCTCTTATATCCAGGTTTTTTTTAAAGAGTTTACTGTTTTACTATCTGTCCCGGTAGCACTGTCCCGGTAGCTCAGTGGTGAAGGCGGCACTCTGTGAATCCAAAGACTCCAGAGGTCGTGGGTTCGTAACCCAGCCGGGACATGACATGTTATCCTCCCATTTGGGATTTTTACCACATAGGAATATGTCTTGGGCTTACTGCTGGAATAATGGGACTATAATAGTCTTAATCGGGCAGTATAAATAAGGCGATATTATTATTATTATTAGTTCCTCTCTCACATTCTTTCTCTCTTGCTCTCTCTCTCTTTCATTCTTTTTCTCACATTTTCTCTCCAATACTCTCCATAATATATGTCTCTCTCTTTCTATATCTATAGTTCTTCTCATGTTAATATCTCTCTATTTCATTCCTACCTCTCCCTCCCTCTCTCCCTCCCCTCTTTTTCTATCTATCTCTCTCCCTGATTCTCTTTTATCCTCCTCTTTCCCTCTCTCTCTCTCTTCCTCATTATATTATTATTATTATTACTATTCAATGTTTTCTGTCCAGGCACCAAGGACTGTGAGGACATCAAGCGCTCGTTCCACCACCACAACCACCACCACCACCACCACAATCTCAACGACCTCAAACTCTCCTCCGACCTGTCCTCCTCTAACTTTCGCGTCACCACCTTCGACCCGTCCGGACTTAGCCTGGGCGGACTCCACAGCAATTCTGGTGAGCTTTCCTGACTTTCATCTTTTTCATGACACTTTTTTTTTTTTTTTTTTTTTTTTTTTTTTTTTTTTGCAGTAGACCAAATATAAGTCCATACAGCCACTTTTTATTTTGAAATTTGTGTACAAAATAAAAACAAGGTACAACACAATAAATTAATAAACATAGAAGTTAGAAAAGAACAGGTGAAGGAGTGAACATGTTTAATTATTAATATATCCTTACGTAATTATTTTGTTACTCTGTAAAAAATTAAATAGAAAATTGTAACATTTTACATTTCCTAAAACCCATGACACTTCCTCGTAAATGGTAATCAAAATTTTCAACTATTATCATCGCTAGATGCCAGCCTCCGTGGCGTAATGGTTGTGACTACTGCTCGTAGTCCAGAGATCCCGAGTTCGATCCCCGGTTGGCGCAGACTTTTCGAAGAAAATTCTGTTCCCTCCAAACACGTAAGGCTGGCATTTCCGGCCCTACCCAGGCTGGGTGAGGTTAATGTGGGTAGCTGGTACGATTCCCAGCGAAGAATGGAGGTTAAAACCCCCGTCCTGTCTAACTCAAGTTAGGACGTTAAAAAAAAAAACCAAATAGTCCTATTTAAATTACTAAGAAACGAAATAAATGCTCCTGATTTATTAAGCAAAATAAACTTCAGAATTAACACACGTAATACAAGATTACATCATATATTCAAAAATAATATATGTCACACAAACCAAGCCCAACATTGTCCCATGAATAGAATTCAAAATCTTGGTAATATAATCAGCGGTGCTGGAGTCGATGTCTTTTCCTGTACAAAGGATGAAATGGTTTCATTTCTCACTTCATACTTTGGTCTGTTTAATTTTACTAATTGGTAAGTAGTTTTAGCCATTTTTAGAATTGTAAAATCTAGCTAGGATTTATGATTTTAAAATTATATTTTATTTAATTTTAAGATTTTGTACAAATGGAACTTGTTCCGTAAACTTTCAAAAAAAAATAAAAAATAGAATCAATGAACATGAAAGGAGCCTAGACATTGGATCTGGGAGTCCATATAATCCTCTAACCACCGTGATTTAGGTATCTGTCCCTGTCTCACGGACACGGAATTATTATTATTATGACAGTTATTAGGGGCGTTAGGATTAGGGCGCTAGGCATTGCACGTATGGCAACCTGGATTCGATACCCAGCGGTCCAGGATTTTTTCGGCTCTGACGTTCGGGGTACACTTATACCTCGTGAGGAAAAAATGAGTAGCTGCTCTAATACAATTCAATACTCTATCCATCCCGCAAGAAAGAGACTTCACTCACACAGTCTAATTAATGTCTCATTTATTGGTGACACTTAATATGAACAGTGGAGAAAAGTTATAGGCAAAATAAGATATTATATATTATGGTTATTAAAAGATACGGAATAATCATACAATTCTGCGATACCAACTAAAATTGTGAATAAGAACAAAATTACATTTAGTTTAATTGACGAAATTAATCTCTACAAGGGGTTTCTTTTAGAGAGAAAAAATTAAAGCCTGTTGTCCCTTCGAAATCTTTTGTTCCCGAAAAAAATAACCTACCTGGTTTGGTGAGCTGCCACTTATTGCAAATTTTCTTGCTTCCTCTTTCAGATGACAATAAATCGTCGAGTAGTAAGCAGAAGCGGCATCGCACAAGGTTCACTCCGGCCCAGTTGAATGAGCTGGAGAGGTGCTTCTCAAAAACGCACTACCCGGACATTTTCATGAGGGAGGAAATTGCCATGAGGATCGGACTGACCGAGTCCAGAGTACAGGTAAGTTTGTTAAACCGGTTTATATTAATTAATTATTATTAAATTAACCGTTTTCTATTAAGTAATTAAACCGGTTTCCTAATGAGTGCAACATTTTCTTTCGAACCATGGGGAAGCGTTTTGCAACGTTTAATGCTCCGTTAATTATTTTACTTCATCATCATAGGGTGGCGTCATCGTGAACGATGGTAGCCAGACAGTGGAGGAATGACTCATCACTTCTACCACAGTCTTTACAAGGAGGCTAATAATTGACAAGGGCCCCCAGAACTACTCCCTGTTTATAGTCCCCCAGCCAGACTGCTGGTCTACTCCCTGATTATACCCCTGCCAGACTGCTGGTCTACTCCCTGATTATACCCCTGCCATACTGCTGGTCTACTATTTTACTTAAGTAAAATAATGTGATCAAGGGCCGAAACAGGATTAAGTATCTAGACTTTGTTAATCTACGCCACTATCACCCAACAGCTTATATAAATGCACTGTGATTGGTTTAAATTCCCACCAGAAGGTATGTAAAGGGCTCTGAAGATGAGCCATGAAACAGGAGCTACTTTAGATGCTTATGGTCTGTGTTGTAGCCTGCCATCCCGTAGTGTGCCTCCCCTCTGATGGCTGATGGGCGAGAAGTGACACAATACTTCCCATTTAGATGCTGGCTCAACACGAGCGTACCAGAAGGCATTCCTTAAAAACAACTGTAACCAATATAATATTAATAATACTCTTTAGTGGAAGGTAACCACCAGGCGAGGTTAATGCTCAAAGCATTTTCTGCACTGGTAGTCAAGTGGTTGAATACAAATTTTTGTGGGCGCGGGGGTTTGCGCATGGCAAGCGAGTGCTTAACCACTGAGCTATTCGTACGCTCGGAATTTTGTTTCATGGTTCGGACTCAAGCTTGGATCGCAATGAGCTGAACGTTTTTCAACATTTTCTCTCGATAGTTGAATATTAGTTTTTTCATATCTTTCCAAAGCAATATTTCAGTGAGATTTCAGCTTACTTGCTTCTTAAAGAAGAGCGCAGTTTCGATATTATATAATATTATTATAAATGAAGTATTAAATTTGTAATTGTAAAAAAAAAAGAAAAAAAAAAGTAATTGTGGTCTCACTACTCAACCCTACTATAGGCATGGTTTATTACCATCTCTGTATGTATTCCCTACTAGACCACCTCAGTGTATCAGGTGGTCAGAGCGCGGACACCATGGTCGAGGGTTTTATTGGTCATTTCAATTAACACCTCTCAGTTTCTAGAGTAAATATTCACGGAGACTGTATCGAATGCTGCAGGCACGTCGAGACATCAGTGCCGGATGTCTCAGGGCTCCAGTTGCTAGCACACTGATTTTTACTTTCTATTGAGTACAGTATACTTATTTTAAAAAAAAAAATAATAATAATAATAGTTTATTTATTTATTTTCTTTATAAAGAAACTAAATACAAAGGTACTTCTCCTAAGCTTTGAAGGGCTTCTTAGAGAAGTCTTAATTTTTTTTTTTTTTAGGAAAGTATTAACAAACTTGTTAATACTTTCTATTAACTACATTGGAAGCATACTACGTGATGGGTAAGCTACAACACAGACCATATTCACTTCAGGCTGCTATTTCAGGCCAACGACAGGCTATGAAACACTCATCCTTGAAAAAAAGATGGAGGAAGATAATAATTATTGAATATCTTTTGTCCCGGCTTGGTTTCGCACCCGTGACCTCTAGAATACAAGACAGAAGGCGTTTAACACTCATCTTTAAAAAAATCTAGATATTCGCCTCTGGTTCAAACATACACAAACAGTATAACAAATGAAATAATCATATTGAACCTACCCGAAATATTTTAGAGGAATAGGTACCTCTTATAGACGATAGTTTGCATATTATAGTCTATAGACATCACTAACACTGTATACTGGTAAGGAATACATACAAGATATACCTATGCCTATGTAAATATCTAGATCAACGGTTCCCAATCGGTGGGCCGCGGCCCACTTGTGGCCCGCGGGCAGCTCGCTACTGGGCCGCGGATGCTGGCCAAAACTCAATAAATAAATTAAATAATAGATTAAAATAGTGCAAAATAAAATTGGGGTGAGCCGCAAAATTGTTTTAAAAATATTATTGGGCCCCCAGCTGAAAAGATTGGGAACCGCTGACCTAGATTACCAGAAAGCATACTAAAAGATGGGCAAACCACAAAAAACAGACCTTGCATGGCTGTATACAAAAAGAAGGCCGAGACAGAATATTTTCCTGTCATTTGTCACAGCTCCCTACCCCCTGGGGAGGGGGGGGGGGAGAAAAAATCTACCCGAATAAGTGATTTCCAAATCCCTGTCAATTTTGAAGAGACGAAAAGGAGAAAGAGGAGAAGGAGAGGAGAGAGAGGCAGAGAGCGAGGGAGTGAAAGTAAAGTGTAAAAGTTTCAGGAAAAAATAATAATAAAAGATTCTCCTCGACAGAAAAAAAAAGAGATGGATTGCTGGATATGATGGTAGAGGCACATAGGTAGACGAGGAGGTGGGGAGAAGAAGTGAGGAGGGGGAGATTTAGAGAGAGAGGGAGATTTAGAGAGAGAGAGAGGGAGATTTAGAGAGATAGTGAGATTCAGAAAGAGAGATGTAGATTTAAAGAGAGAGAAGGAGAATCAGACTGAGAGAAGGAGATTTAGACTGAGAGAAGGAGATTAGACAGCGAGAAGGAGATTTAGAGAGGAGAGGGAGATTTAGAGATAGAAGGAGATTTAGACAGAGAGAAGGAGATTTAGAGAGAGAGAAGGAGATTTAGAGAGAGAGAGAGAAATAAAAAGGAAAGTAGAAAGAAAGAGATGACAAAAGAGAGAGAGAGTAAAAAATAGAAAAATAGAGAGACAGAGAGATAGATGAGAGTAATGGAGAGAAGGGGAGGATTGAAAGAGAGAGGGAGGAGGGAGAAAGAGATATGGTTAGAGAGAGGGATGAGAGACACAGGCTGTCAATAATGATGGAAGAGAAAGAAAGAGAGAGAGAGAGGATGGAAGAGAAGAGTAAATAAACTGTCAATAATGACGTGATGATTTTACGTAAAGACAAGGAGAGAGAGAGGATTGAAAGAGAGAGAGAGAGAGACGGAGGAGAGAGAGAGGGAGAGAAAGAGAAAGAGAGAGAGAGAGAGACGGAGGAGAGAGAGAGGGAGAGAAAGAGAAAGAGAGAGAGAGAGAGAGAGAGAGAGAGAGAGAGAGAGGAGGTGATGAGAAAAAAACAGACTAAAGAAGATAAATGACTTGGAAAGGTCGGGATGTAATAGAATAGGTATAGACACAGAAGACACCTTGGCAGAGTGAGGTAGCGCACTAGGCATTGCACACTGAGCTACCGGGACAGACGTTCGGAACAGAGTTGTTATTATTATTAAACACTTCATTAGATATAAAAAAAAAAAAACAAATAAAAAATACTGCCATTTATCGACACAATAATTCCTCGTGATTGTTTCACATTATAATAAACGTAGCAATTTTGAAATTTTATACTATATCACTTGTAACTCCAAAACCACTAATTTGATTTTCTTCAAATTTGTTTTAAATGGTAGAATACTATTTTTGCTATATTCTAGATTCAACAAAAATATTCTGAATCGGCAAGTCGTGAACCTTATTTTTTGACTTTTTTGTTAAAAATTTCGGATTTTCTGAAATATCACAGTTAAATTATAATTAATTAAAAAATAAATATAAGTAGCCTAAGTAGAAGAATAATATGAATAGTGCATACACAATATACACATACAGAATTTTATCAAAATCGGGTATACCGTTCACGAGATATAAGCGTTTAAGTAAAAAGTAAATGGGACCATCTACAGCTACAGATGTGCAAAATTTCATCAAAATCCGTTGAGTGATTTCCGAGATTTGCGCGTTACAAGGAATATTTTTAATAGATCGACAGACGGAAACACAACCAAAGTTTCGCAGGAAGTTATGAAACGTTCGGAAAATTGAAATCGAAGCAAAAAAATCTGGTGTAAACATCACACGACTTTCCTTATCCCCCAAAATGGAGTCAAATTCCGCCACTGGTGACTCAACGGTAACAGATAACTAAAAAACCAATACCAAATTCGTAATCAGCACTTCAAAATCATTGAATTTGATATGTCATAACCCCATGTAGGATGAATAATAAAAAAGTTAGTCAAAGCGGGTCCCCCCAAATACCGGTAAATTGGGGCCGAGTTCCAAAAAGTTCAAGATATCAAAAAATGATCAGAATAGACCCCTATTATTTTTTTAATCTAAGAAAATGTTGTTCTCTAAAAAAATTTGTATCTTTAACCAATTTAAAGAAGCGGCGCTTGCGGCTAGCATTTGCGACCCTGTGGCCGCAGAATGCGGCCGATTTCAACCAAAAGTTTCGTGGTTCGTCTAGTGTATAAAATTAATTTGTGTACCAAATTTCAAGTCTCTAGCTCTTACCGTTCTTGAGATATCCTGTTTACACACAGACAGACAGACAGACAGACAGACGCACGGACCAATGGCTGAAAACAACTTTTTTGGTATCCTGAGGCCATGATTCGTCCAGAAATGTGAAAAACTGGGTAGGTCAAATTTTCGACGAATTACAATACTTTCCTTATTATAAGATAAGGAAAGTAAAAATATTTTTTTTTACAAAAACGAACACAATACTTCCGATTTCTAATATTAGAAATTTCTCGGAAGTAAAAATGTATATAAACAGATGTCCTAACTAAAGGGCGGGGTTGTTGCCAATGGCAATCTCTTCCACCCAACCCTTAATTACTTTCAACTCCAGTAAATTACTTTTTAACTCCATACTGTTTTAGTAATCACCTAATGTTAATGTGTCTTTACTTTTTAATGCCCATTCACTTTTAATTTTCTCTCTAAATCCAGTTCACACTTCGTCTTTTAATTTTCATTTCCAAATGCAGTTAACTTGTTAAACTTTTAAACTTCCAAATCGGTAGGGATTTTCGAAGGAGGCTTTTATACAGGGTGTCCATAGAGTCCCAACCCCTCCTCTCCCCGTATCTCAAGAAGGACTCAAAAAAAAAAAAAAAAAACGCAAACATTCGTATTCCCTCATATTTTGGGAGATTAGGGGCGAAATTAATAGACAAATTCTATATCACAAGTTAATGTTAAGCGTCGGTTTTCCCTATCTTACACAGTACGCAATCCGTGACTTAGCGTCAGAGAGGTATTACAAAATCGTCTATTAATTCCGCCCTAAGTTTCAGCAAAAAAAATTGACTACACTGGTCCGACTAGGTAGGGACGAACTTTCAAATCTTAAATGGAATCGTATGTATTGTGGCTTGTTGTTAATGAGAGAGATTGGGTTTGGTTTAAGAGATTGCCACAGGCAATAACCCCGCCCTTTAGGTAGGACATTAACTTCATTCTCTTTTTTGTTCTTGTATCTTTGCTCAATCTTTTTGTTTTTTCTTTACAATTTCATTGCATTTTACTGTATAGGTATATTTTTTTGCTACCTAATAAAGCTTACTACAATAATAAGCTGTCGGGGGTCTATAAACAGGGAGTAGACCAGCATTGGCTAGGTTCTGGGGAACCTTCTCAATTATTAGCCTCCTTGTAAAGACAGTGGTAGAAGTGCTGAGTCGTTCCTCGACTGTCTGGCTACCATCGTTCATGGTGACGCCACTCTATGATGATATGATGATAATAATAATAATTGCAAAAAAATACGACTTATTGTTCTTGAGATATGGAAACTGGGGTGGGACTTTATGAAGACACTGTATGTATTATAATTGTATATTCCTGAGACTATCAAGTTTTCAGAGTCTTTAAAGTTTCCAAGAGTTGTACGAGAACAGATTAGGACGGTAACCCTTATTAGAATTTTAGGTGAATATCTTGGCAGTACCTAGAGGGGATGTAGTGTTTTAGAATTAGAGGGTTTTGTAGGGTTTAGTGTTTTCTTAAGTTTGGTGTTTAATTGAAATGTCTTCTCATAAGTAAAATCTTAATAAAGCCGTATTTTTCTTTCTAACAAAAGTGGATTCAAATGGAATAAAATGGACGAATTGATGGAAGAAAATCATTTTTCTTCTGGAAGAAAACGAAAGGAGGAGGAATCTTCTTCCAGTTTGGTTAACCAAAACGGATTTATAAAATTATTGCTTCCATTTCTTTATTCCTGTTTTGTTTTCATTTTTCCCATTGTTTATCTAAAGTACCGAAACGTATTTTTCTTTTATGAATGAATGGTGGGAAAGCTAATGGAAATAATTGAAAAACTTGGAAAAAATGGAAAAAAAAAACTGAACCTGGGAAAAAAATTTAATCCAAAAGAATAACGCTATCTGTATAATTTTAAGTTCGGTTTCATGATTAATTAATTTTGCAGTGTGAGACATAAAGGCTGGGTGAGGCTCATAACCAATAATAATAATAAAAAGTTATCATCTTTCTGTCAATAGCTTTCGAGATATATCACAACAACTCAAACTCGCTTCCCTTAAATCTACGCTGAAACCGAGACTTGAACCACGGACCTCCAGGTTGCAAGTCCACCGCTTTATCGATCAAGCTACTCCGTAATACCAAAATAATCATCAAAATGGCAGTAATAATAAACAAAAGCGCCGTTGCTTCCAAATCTACCATGAAAGTACAAGCGCCAAGATTTTGTTAGGGGAGGAAATTTTCCTTTGCGTTGTCATGACAACGGGGGAAACCTTCATTTCCCCTCCCTTCGTTTTATCCGCTTCCCCCCACCCCTCCTTTTCCCCTCCTTTCATTTCTGCGAATTTCGGGGTAGAGGAAGATGAATTATTACGATTGGTCGAGGCATCGGTTGGTCGAGTGAAGTAGCGCACCAGGTTGGCACGCAGGCGACCTGGGTTCGAATCCCGGCGGGGTGAATTTTTTTTCACGCTTCATTTTCGATGTCCGGGTCCACTCATTTATTAAAAGTTGAGTAGTTACGTGGATGGTTTGGTCCCTAGAATCGATTATGAAAATTTCTATGACGGTGACGTTCTAAAAGTCTATAGATTTCTAAAGTACAAAATGATTGTGAACGAGGTTTTCTGGCATCTCACACAAGTGAAAATCCGAGATCTCCTTCCTTATCTCATGAGAATTAAAAGGAAGTTTCGTGACTTCTTGATACTTGAAATTTTTGTTGATTTCTTCTTCCCATTCAAGCCCAGAATGAACATTGAATCTTTGAATCTGTACGGGGGGGGGGGGGGTCGATAGCGTTGATTCTCTGAGACTTTATAGTACCTAGATCTTCTTCTGTAAAGGTTGGGCACCCCTGCTTTAGGTTAAGTACAAAAGTTATAAGTTGTCATACTTGTGTTAATCACTTTCGTGATATCACAACTACTCAAACTCGCTTTACGCTGAAATCGGGACTTGAACCACCGACCTTCAGATTACAAGTCCGCCGCCTTAACGATCAAGCTACGGAGGGCGGTCTTTAGATGAAGTATAAGATCTATCGTTTGTTTTGAAATAAAATGTTGTTAATTTTGTGAAGAAAAGGCAAAACTAGAAATTCTGAAGCACTTCTAGAAGTTCCTAAAAACGGGAAATTCCTGCAACAAATACATAAAATAACTTATATACATAAAATAGGTAATACATATACATGTTCAGTAAAAAATACTCCTTTGCACCAACTGTCTTCCTCCGAAATCTCTTTCTATATAGGTAACTGAAAGCGATATAGGGGTTTAGGGGTCTTTTTATTTATTGTCTGGATTAAGGGTTTTTGTAGACTCATATAGGGAAGGAATTACCTCCCCTCTCTCTCCCTAGTAAAAAAACCCCTACCGTTTCCAAGTAATTTCTCTGCTTGTTCTGCTTTTGACTCTTTCATTTTTTTCTCTCTCTCTTTCTTTCTTTTTTATTTGTCTCTCTTTCTCCCTCTTATCTCCCTCTCTTTTTTAACTTTTATCTTTCTTTCTCTTTTTCCTCTTTGTGTCTTTTTTTTCTTACTTTCGTTACTATTTGTCTCTCTTTCTTTCCTTTTTCTCAATATCTCTATCTCTCTTTTTTTCTCTCTCTCTCTTTCTTTCTTTCATTTCTTTCTCTCAATTAATTTTTTTTCTCTCCTTTTCTCTCTTTTCTACTTTCTCTCTTTCTTTTCTGTCTCTCAATTTTTTTCTCACTCTATATCTTCATAGAGAGCGAGAGGGATCTCTCTCTTTCTGCCTCTCTCTGCCACACAATAATCTCACCAGAGAATGAGAGAACGATAGAGGTACCATTCTTTTCTCGAGGATACGGAACTAAACAGGTAAATTTATTGCGTCGTTATTTATTTAATATATACATTATTTACATAAATTTATGTATACAAAGGTATGTGTTTCTATTTAAAAAAGATCCGCCTTTGATCCTGCAAAGGACACCGTCCCGAAATACATAAAAACAAATTCAGTGCCATAAAAGTAAAACCCCGAAAAATCCAAACGCCATAAAACCCTTGCTTGGCATTAGAAAAAGGATCAACACTTTATCTACCCCTCTCCTCTTCTCCCTCTCTCCTCTACCTCCCTCTCTCAATTCCTATCTCTCTCTCGCTCTCTCAATTCCTATCTCTCTCTCTCTCCCCTCTCTCAATCTCTCTCTCCCTCAATCTCTCTCTCTCACCCTCCCCTCTCTCTTTCTCTCTCTCTCTGCCTCCCCTCTCTATATCTTCTCTCTCTCTCTCTCTCCCTCCCCTCTCTCTCCCTCCCCTCTCTCTCCCTCTCCCTCTCTCTTTCTCCCTTCCCCTCTCGCTACTTCTCTCTCTCTCTCTCCCTCCCCTTCCTCTCCTCCCTCTCTCTTTCTCTCCTTCCCCCTAACCCTCCCTTCCTCTCCTTTCCTCTCTCTATCCCTATCTCCCTCTCCTCTCTCCCCCTCGTCCCTCTCCATCCCCCTCTTCCCTCATGGTGAGGTAACTGAACCTCGTGTGAACGGATAGAAAGAGAGAAAGAGTGAGTAACAACGAGACCGAGAGAGAGAGAAAGAGAGAGAGTGAGTAACAAAAAGAGAGAGAGAGAGTAGAAAGAGAGAAAGTGAGTAACAAAGAGAGAGAGAAAGAGAGAGGAGAGAGAGAGGTAAAAGAGAGAGAGAGAGAGAGAGAGAAGGAAAATCAATCAATTGATTGATTTGATTTTGAACATTCCATTTATTTAAATATTTAAGAGAATGACAGAGATTGAGAGAGAGAGAGAAAGGGTAAGAGTAAGAGGGTGAGAGGAGAGTGAGAGAGAGTAATATAGAGGGATAGAGAGGGAAAGAGAGAGAGGGAGAGAGAGTGAGTGACAAAGAGAAAAAGAGAGAGAGAGTGATTAACAAAGAGAGAGAGGAAAAAGAGAGAGAGAGAAAGAGAGAGGGAAAGAGAGAGAGAGTGAGCAACGAAGAAAGAGAGAGAGAGGAGAAAGAGAGAGAGAAAGAGAGAGGGAAAGAGAGAGAGTGAGCAACAAAGAGAGAGAGAGGAGAAAGAGAGAGGGAAAGAGAGAGAGTGAGCAACAAAGAGAGAGAGAGGAGAAAGAGAGAGAGAAAGAGTGAGTAACAAAGAGAGAGGCAGAGAAAGAGAGAGAGAGATAGAGAAAAAGTGAGAGGAGAAAGAGAGATAGAGAGGGAGAGAGAGAGAGAGGGGGAGAGAGGGAGAGAGAGAGAGAGAGAGAGAGAGAGATGAGAAAGAGGAAGAAAGAGAGAGAAAGAGTGAGTAACAAAGAGAGAGAGAAATCGTGTGAGAGAGAGAAAAAAAGAGAGAGTTAATGGAACCAGTCAAACCTCCTAGGTCGAAAGGGGGGGGGGGGGGGGGGGGGGGGGGGCTCCATATTTCTTCCCCTGGGACTCTGCAGCCTGTATGGGACCTCTGATTGATAGCTGTTCAATATAGGAACACACCAGGGACGTTTTACAGGAATAAAGGATCCCATAAAGTGCTGAAATTCTCCGGGGTAAATCGTGCCGAGGGGTGAAACGTGTCAAGGGGGAGAGGTGAGAAAGTAGGGTGAATCGGGGCGAATGGGGTCGCAGGGGGAAAGATAGGAAGTAGGAGTGGGGGTAGTTTGACTTTGAGGCTAAAGAGTCCATTAGTGTTGGCTAATGGGTTTGATAGCCGACAGTAGTAGCTTGATCGATAAGGCGGCGGACTTGTAACCTGAAGGTCGGTGGTTCAAGTCCCGGTTTCAGCGTAGATTTAGTAAAGCGAGTTTGAGCAGTTTTTGATATCACGACAGTGATTAACCCGTGAGTACACGCACATAGGGAAAAATTCTCACACGCTCGGCAAAAACGCTAGAACTTGATCGATATTGGTCCTAACCTGTAGGGACCTGGAGTAGCTGTTGATAATATGTTTATCTAGATGTATCCACAGTCCCTTGAGCTATTTTCAATTTCTGTTGCCCGTGACGTGGCGAAAAGTTCAGATCCGTCTGAAATGTGAGATTTTTTTTCATCGCGCGTGTACTGACGTAACTTTTTTTTGTTCGAGTTTTTTTTTCTGTTACTAACTATTTAGTTTAATTTAATTAATTATTTATAATAATTAGTTCTAATAATTATTAATATAATAATAACAATTGTTTTATATAAAGAAATATATTTTTTTAAAGAAAATTAGTGTGTTTATCTACCAAATTCGTGATTGTTCACTATTGTTATAATAATTATTATAATGATTTTTAACTAACAAAATATAAACTTTTAACTAACATTAATTAAATTTCTTTGTAATAATATTAGGTAGTTAGGTACCTTCCTACACTTTTTTTGCTAGATACTGAAATAATTAGTATTCTTTGTAATCTTTCTCCACCTACTATAATGGGTACCTACCTACCTACTTACCTCCTGGTATAATCTAAGTACATTTATTTTTTTATCGTTTCTGTTTTTAGCTTTTAGAAGTACCTAAACAAATATAATTACATAATATTCTTGATTATAAGATATACTGTGAATTGCCCTACAAACTTATATGTCACTATGGCTTACGATGAACAAATTTTGGAAAATAAAAAAAAATTCAAATCAGTGGTTCGAACTGCAACCATTTGGAAAAAAAATTGCTAAAATTACTTTAAATATCTTTTAAATACATAAGTCAACTTAATGTATCTTAAAAATATTATATAACTCTTCAAGCAGAACGAAATACAATGCAAAACCAGGTGTGAGAAATTTTTTTCATCGCGCGTGTATTGACGTTCGGATTTTTAGCGCGTGTACTCACAGGTTAACACAAATATGATAACCTTAACTAATGGGTTTGAAAGTAATCACTTGTCACTTGTAGAAAATGCCGTGGGTATTTTTTCTGGCAATGGGTATTCTTTCTGTCAAACAAGAATTTACTAATAATGCTGTTTTGATATCTCTGTGTTTTTTTTTTTTTAAGTAGTCCCCTTGGCAGAGTGAGATAGAGCGCTAGGCATTGCACGCACGATTTTTTCTGCCCTATTTTCGAGTGTTCGGTCTCCACTCATACCTCGTGAGGAAAAATGAGTAACTGCTTTAGTGTTAGCAGCTACTCATTTTTCCAGTGGCAAAATTTTTAGGCTAATATAAGATATTAGGACATTAAAAGATATGGAAAAGTCCTGTAATTCTGCGCTACCCACTAAAAATTATTTATTATTTATTTTTTTTTTACTACTACAACTATTTTTTTTTTTTTTTTTTTAATTTTCTTCTTAATTCTTCTTCTTCTTCTTCTTCAACATTTTGCCATATCCAACTACCAACATATTTTTTTTTTATTATTTCATCTCTTTCTTTTTTCTCTTACTCTATCTTTTTGTCTTTCTTTTTCTCTTTCTCATTCCTCATTCGCCTCTCTCTCTCTCACTATCTCTCTCTCTCTCTTTCTCTTCTCTATCTTTTCTTCTTTTTCTTTCTCTTCAGTTAGAAGTTATGTATTAGCTTAGGTGATGTTTACTTTGTCAATTTAACTGTAAAAAATATACGTAAAGAGTTTCAAATTCAAAAAAAAAAAATCAGCAAGCCAGCACCTATATGGAAATTATTGTGTCACTTCTCGCCCATCAGAGGGGAGGCATACTACGGGTCGGATGGGTAGGCTACAACACAAACCACAAGCGTCTACAGTAGCTCCTACGCTGTTTCATGGCTACGAAATAAAAAAAGGGCAGTGTAATAGTAACCATCTTGAAAAAAAAAAAAACCGAAATCGGGTTTTTGCACTTTTTACCTATGTTTTAAAATGTAATTAATTTTGCTGCGGATCCGCTTTCGCATTACTTGAGGGCACTTTACACCCATGCCTTCCTGAAAACGGAAAAAACTCGGTCAGAACTTTTCTCTTCTCCCGGGATCCGAAGCCGCATCCTCCGGGTCAGCAACAAAAGCTCCTTACCGACCTCAGTAGCTAGATCGATAAGGCGGCGGACTTGTAACCTGGAGGTCGCTGGTTCGAGTCCCGCTTTTAGGGTAGATTTAGCTAAGCTAGTTTGAGTAGTTGTGATACCACGAAAGTGATTAACACAAATATGATAACAAATGTTCCTGACCACTGACTGAGCCACAGAGCTTGCAAAGTTTTACCTATCTTCTTTTCTTTTGTGATACACAAAATAATAAAGTGCCTCATAAACTAACAGAATGAATCCCATCTGTAATGAACTGAGGTGTAAAAAAAAACGCATTAGTGGTGAGATATTCATAATAGGGTGAGAAAAATAGGGTGGAGGTGTGGGGGTGTGAGGGTGTGTTTTAATATTTTAACTTTGCATCCCTTGTTTTCTTAGGAAACTGACTTTAAAATCTTATAAGCTTTGTGGGCAGGGTATTGTACATCAACCAGGGGTAGTGTATACCCAACTATAGGATGTAGGATAAGTTCAGGAAACTGATTTTTGTACTGCCCTTTTCCTATAGAAAGGGAAGTAATGACTGTTTCACGACCTTTTTAATATCGTTGCCATGAAACAGGAACTACTGAAGACGCTGATAAAATAAAATGCATTATCTTATTCATATGAGAACTTCTTTTACAAAATGTATGGTTTCACATTTTTTTTTTTTTTTTAGTTATGAAACAGGAGCTACTGTAGACACTTGTGGTCTGTGTTGTAGCTTGCCCATCCCGTAGTATATATGCTTCACCTCTGATGGGCGAGAAGTGACACAGTATTTCACATTTAGGTGCTTGGTCAACACGAGCGCACCGGAAGGTATCCCCTACAAACAACTGTAACCAAATTTTTGTCGGCGTGGGTGTTCGAACCCGGGACCTTCCGCATGGCAAGCGAGTGCTTAACCACTTAACCCTCATTAGAGTCTCCAGAGCCTAGATTCAAAGTTTCAGTCATTGATCCATGTGTTTGTCAGTCTGTCTGTCCGTGTCTATAAACAAAATATCTCACGAACGGTGTTATAAGGTAGAGACTTGTTTTTCGATCACCCGGATCACCTAAAACATATTATTACGTAGGTAGAAAACTCAAAGTTTGAGAACACCTAGTAGAAAACTCAAAGTTTGAGAATACTGGGTAGAAAACTCAAAGTTTGAGAACACCTAGTAGAAAACTCAAAGTTTGAGAACACCTAGTAGAAAACTCAAAGTTTGAGAATACCGGGTAGAAAACTCAAAGTTTGAGAACACCGGGTATAAACTCAAAGTTTGAGAGCACCGGGTAGAAAACTCAAAGTTTGAGAGCACCGGGTAGAAAACTCAAAGTTTGAGAACACCGGGTAGAAAAACTCAAAGTTTGAGAACACCGGGTAGAAAACTCAAAGTTTGAGGACACAAGGTAGAAAACTCAAAGTTTGAGGACACCAGGTAGAAAACTCAAAGTATGAGAACACCAGGTAGAAAACTCAAAGTTTGAGGACACCTAGTAGAAAACTCAAAGTTTGAGAACATCGGGTAGAAAATTCAAAGTTTGAGAACACCGGGTACCCCATATACAGGGTGGTCCAAAAAGTTTGCACCAAAATGATAGGGGTAATAAAAGAGACCATTTCCAACAAAAATATTCCCGGACATTTTCCTTAATTTTTTGTAGTTTTCAAAATGGCGGCCAAAACGTGTGTTTTCAAATATTCCAACATTGGTTTGGCTTTTGATTTTTTTAATTTTTTCTGTACCACCTAGAATAAAAACGAATTGCATTTTGAATTGAAAATAAAATTTTAATGAAAATAAGTTAAATTAACCCGTTCAATGTTTTAATGATCATGCTCATTTAGGCTGTCAAGGTTCTGAACGCACATATTTGAAAAACACACGTTTTGGCCGCCATTTTTGAAAACGACAAAAAATAAAGTAAAATGTCCGGGAATATTTTTGTTGGAAATGGTCTCTTTTATTACCCCTATCATTTTGGTGCAAACTTTTTGGACCACCCTGTAGATTTATACACCCCATTACAATTCTGGCCTCTGTGTCAGCATGGGCTAGTTAATAATAATGGTAAAAAGCAACAATAATAGCAATAGTAATAATAATATTCGATAATAGCTTTACTAAAAATTATAATTATAACAACAATATCCGATAATATTTACTAAAAATAATAATAATTAGGGTTATCTGATGCCCTTTTAATTTGAGGATTAATGCCGCGGAATGCCCTAGGGAGGAGGCTAAATAAATGCAATATAGACTGGTAGTAGTAACCTTGGCCTCGTGGTAGCGAGCTCGGCTTGGATTTCAGGTGACCCGGGTTCGAATCAGTTAGAAGTCGGAATTTTTCCGGCTCTTTTCTTCTCTCCAAAAGGTTTGCTAGACAAAAAAAAGTAGAAGTGAGCGGAGAGAGAAACAGAAATAGAGGAGAATACAGAGAAAGAGAGGAGCGAGAGAGAGAGAAAGAGAGAGAAAGAAAGAGAGAGAAAGAAAGAGAAAGAAAAAAAAGAGAGAGAGAGAGAGAAAGAGAGAACCCGAAAGAAAAAGATAGAGAAAGAAAATGAAAAGGAGGAAGAGAAAGAAAAACAGAAAGAGAGAGAGAGAGAGAGAGGGAGAGAGAGAGAACCCGAAAGAAAATGATAGAGAAAGAAAATGAGAAGGAGAAAGAGAAAGAAAAACAGAAAGAAAAAGATATTAGAGAAAGAAAATGAAAAGGAGAAAGAGAAAGAGAAGAAAAAAAACAACAAGAAAAAGGGGAAACAACCACCGATTTGTAAATAAATGTATTAAACCTATCATGTACAATTTTAATAACATTGTCTTTGAAATAAAGTTAGTAATCTCCCCTGATCCTCCTAATCCCTTCAGTTCTCCCCTCTGCTCTTTTCCTTCAGTTCTCCCCTCAGGAGTCAATTTTTATTAAAATAGGATTACCGAAAGTCGGTCTGAAGGGTCCAGGTTATTATCGAACTAATCTTCACAAAATGAGAATATTATTAACCGTTTCGCACATTGATCGGGGTTGATGGTTCACAAGATTTTTTTGTTTGTTTGGTTAACCTTGCTTTCAACTGCATTGTCATTTTACTTCCGAGAAATTTCTAATATTAGAAATCAGAAGTATTGTGTTCTTTTTTTTTTTTTTTTTTTTTTTTTTGTAAAAGAATAATATTTTTTTCTTCATTATGTCTAGACCTCTCATAACCTCCTGAGCAAATTTTATTTTGGTTTTAACGTTGCGTTGCTTTCAACTGCTTGGTCATATCACGATGCGACGGGGGTTTTATTCATTTTACTTCCGAGAAATTTCTAATAGTAGAAATCGGAAGTAATGTGTTTCTTTGTGTAAAAAAAATTAATATTTTTTTGTTTCGATTTCATTTTTTTTCTCACATGTATAACCTCCTGACTGCAGGTGTGGCCAGTGGGAAAATGTTTTGGGGGTGCTACCACAGTGCCACATAAAACAGTAGTGAATTTAGAGTCGCTTTTTCACTATCTAAAGAGATTGAGTTTGTTTAACATGCCTCTCACCCTGATACACGGGTCAGATTTTGTACTTCTATATATTTATGTATTTTAGCCCGGGCCCAAATCCTCGGTAGCATAGGTAATCTAAGGGATTTTGAGGGACAAAAACTCAGGTTAGCCATAAGTCATATTTCTTTAAAAATTAAACATTATGCCCACCATTATTTATACATAAGCTGCCTTGGGCCCGCTTAGCTTTGATAATAAATAAATGCAAATACATAATTATCAGGCGCGGCCGGTGAGAAAATATTTTGGGGGTACTGCAACATAAACACGACAAAATTAGTATTTATGTATGATTTTATCTGCGGTGAAACATTAGGCCTCTTTCATTTTTTGTGGGTAGCGCAGCATTACTAAGAGCCTTTTTTCGAATTATTCTATTGCATTAATTTCTTTTTACTCTGGTAATGCCGCCACTGGTCGTTACTCATACATAATTTTTTAACAGTAAATAGGTACTGGTAAATCATAAAGATGTAACTTTATTACTGGAAAAAGGAAAAGTTAAAATTGGTTTCTGAAAATGTGAATTTTATTCTAGAATGATAGATTTGCGAATGGTAATTCTAATCTTTTGCTGAAAGAAATTGGGAACTTTACATCATACAACCGTATCATCATACAACATTACATCAAACTGTAGCTTTTTTTTCTTTGCTGACTATATTACGGTGGTTCGGTGAACTGTAGTCACTCTGCTTCATTTGCACGGAATCATGTCTGAAGATATCATTATTTTTTTCAATTTTCGAACCCTCATCTTGCGCTACTCAAACCGGAGAGAGAGAGAGAGAGAGAGAGAAAGAGAATTGATTTTTTGGCTCACTATCTCCTCCCTTCCCTTCAGAGAGAGAGAGAGAGATAGAGATAGAGATAGAGAGAGGGAGGGAGGGAGGGAGAGAGGGAAGGAGAGAGAAAGAGGGTAGGAGACAGATAGAGAGAGAAAGAGAGAGAGAAAATAAGAAATAGATAGAGAGATAGAGAGAGAGAGAGAGAGATAGAGAGAGAGAAGAGTGTGGAGGGAGAGGGGATTTCTTGTAGTTAATTAAGCTAAAATATATGTCTGACCCTCTTTTCATCTATCTACCTTCCTTTATACAGGGTGCCTTTATACTAGTGGTGTAGTTGTGTGATAATTGATATACAGGGTGCATCTCACCCATAGACTATCTTCTTATCCTGTACTCACAATTACACATGTTACCACAGAGTTATGAAAAATTATTAGAGCTCATTTTTTTAATAATAAAAATAACACTTTTTAGTACAAGATAACCAGGACGTTAAATAAAATAGAATCGTTGGCGTTAGGAAGGGCATCCAGCCGTGAAAGATGTTCCAAAACCAACCAACATCAACCTTGAGGTTGAACAACGTCGACCTTGCTATAGCGGGATAAGGCAGAGTAAAAGAAGAAGAAGTGGAAGGTAACCACCAGGTGAGCATAATGCTCAAACCATTACCAGCGAAACCTCAGAGTCTTATTATTATGTGGTCACAAACTCAAATTAATAAGGAAAGATTCATGCACTGGGTGGGATTCGATCCAACGGATCCCTACGCTACCTGGATTACCAGACTAGCGGTTAACCACTTGACTACTTCCTGTGCACATTGTATACATGGGGTCATTCGTTTTTTAAACACCTACATCTAAAGTCTACACTGATATTTAGGATAGTATATGTAAGTAATATCTGATGATTACATAAATTAAAATTTTGGCAAAAATAAGTGAGTTACCAAAGTGGTTTAGGTACTAGTAATCGTAGTAAAAATATTTGTATTTATTTGTATCCCCCAAAAAACACTTCGTGTAAAAATAGTCGTCAAGTGTTGAAATTATTAAAAAGAACTCAAATCAAAAACGTCAACTTTCTATGTTTGAAGGACTTCAATTAGAATAATAGCCTCACAACAACACCCTTTATCAAACTTCGATTTGGTATTTCTAGAATCCAACCAAAAAAAAGCCACACATCAAAACAATACTCCTGAAAGAACAATGTTGTATACTTACAGAATCACGGTCTTGACTACTGCACACTGTTTTGTTCTGAAATTCATGTCTACAAGACATTTCATAGACAGTTGGTCATAACCTATTAATTTCCCCATGTATTGGTTCCTGAGACATGCAAAATTAGGGTATCTAAACAAGAAATGGTAAAGATTTTCGCTTTCATGTGAACTACAAAGTGTACATTCCTCATCACTTTTCCAAGAATATTAGCTTATTCTGTTAATGTAAAAGTTGACCTTTGAATTTCCACTCAACCTGTAAAAGTCCTGCCAATTATCCCAGGAATTGAAACATAGCCGGAAGTGATGGGTTTTATTTCTTCAGGTTTCGGCTTCAGCTCCTTGTACCAAAGTGGTTCACTAAAAAATATTGTTCGATGAAAAAATTCTGCCCCATCTTCGAAGGACTTTCCATAACCGATTTTATTTTTGTTTGAAAGTTGATAAACATTCCCGCAAATGACTTCTTTCACTATCGCGCGTGTTACACCCGTGTTAATGGTTGGGTGGAAGAGATTGCCATAGGCAATAACCCCGTCCTTTATAGTTAGGACAGATACTGACTGATACTGATACTGATGTTTTCATATATTTTCTGATGTTTTCACATATATTCTATTCTTTTTCTTTTTTTTTCTGTGAAAATTATTATTGGTATGTACCATTGTACCTACATAATGTCCTTTTGTAACTATAATAAAGAGTTGTATAATAATATAATAATAATACACCCTATATGTCCCTCTCTCTCTTTCTCTCTCTTTTTCTCTCTCTCTTTTACTATCTCTTTCTCTCTCTCTCCTTCTTCTTCCACAAATGTAGCAATATTGAAGATGAGTTATAGAAAGAGAGAGGGAGAGAGAGAGTTGAAACCCTCCTTAAAAAGTTATAAAGGGGTTAACCTGCCTCCCCCCCCCCTCCCCCCCATATCTCTATCTCTTTCTCATGACGTGATTTCATTTTTCCATTTAGTTTGCTGAAAGAGCATCCTACCCCTCTATCTCTCTCTCTCTCTCTCTCTCTCTCTCTCTCTCTCCACACACACACACACACACACAATCTATCTCTCTCTCTCACTCTCTCCCCCTTTTCTTGTTTATTAACAAGCGATACATTATTACAAATTTATCGTTGGTCATGCAATATTAATATTGTTTTAATCAATATCAACATCATCACAATCTCCTCTTTTTATCATATTTTACTTCCTCAAGTTTCTAATAGTTCTAATACCTATAAGAAATCGGAATTTTTGTGTTTGTTTTAAAAAAAAAATGTATTTCTTTGCTCCGATTTTATTTTTTTTCAATTGTGAATTATACCTAATTATTTTTAATAAAATTGGATTGAGCTCTATTTAAGAAAAACCAAGAGGATCTAAAGTGTAGGGTGTTGGGTCTTGGGTCTAGGTTGTAGGGTCTAGGGTGTAGAGGGTCTAGGTTGTAGAGTTGTAGGGTCTAGGTTGTAGAAGGTTTAGGTTGTAGAGTTGTAGGTTCTAGGTTGTAGGGTCTAGGGTGTAGAGGGTTTAGGTTGTAGAGTTGTAGGGTCTAGGTTGTAGAGGGTCTAGGTTGTAGAGTTGTAGGGTCTAGGTTTTAGGGTCTAGGGTGTAGAGGGTCTAGGTTGTAGGGTCTAAGGTTTAGGTTGTAGGGTCTAGGGTGTAGAGGGTCTAGGTTGTAGAGTTGTAGGGTCTAGGTTGTAGAGGGTCTAGGTTGTAGAGTTGTAGGGTCTAGGTTTTAGGGTCTAGGGTGTAGAGGGTCTAGGTTGTAGGGTCTAAGGTTTAGGTTGTAGGGTCTAGGGTGTAGAGGGTCTAGGTTGTAGAGTTGTAGGGTCTAGGTTGTAGGGTCTAGGGTGTAGAGGGTCTAGGTTGTAGAGTTGTAGGGTTTAGGTTATAGGGTCTAGGGTGTAGAGGGTTTAGGTTGTAGAGCTGTAGGGTCTAGGTTGTAGGGTCTAAGGTCTAGGTTGTAGGGTCTAGGGTGTAGAGGGTTTAGGTTGTAGAGTTGTAGGGTCTAGGTTGTAGGGTCTAAGGTCTAGGTTGTAGGGTCTAGGGTGTAGAGGGTTTAGGTTGTAGAGTTGTAGGGTCTAGGTTGTAGAGGGTCTAGGTTGTAGAGTTGTAGGGTCTAGGTTTTAGGGTCTAGGGTGTAGAGGGTCTAGGTTGTAGGGTCTAAGGTTTAGGTTGTAGGGTCTAGGGTGTAGAGGGTCTAGGTTGTAGAGTTGTAGGGTCTAGGTTGTAGGGTCTAGGGTGTAGAGGGTCTAGGTTGTAGAGTTGTAGGGTCTAGGTTGTAGGGTCTAAGGTCTAGGTTGTAGGGTCTAGGGTGTAGAGGGTTTAGGTTGTAGAGTTGTAGGGTCTAGGTTGTAGGGTCTAAGGTCTAGGTTGTAGGGTCTAGGGTGTAGAGGGTTTAGGTTGTAGAGTTGTAGGGTCTAGGTTGTAGGGTCTAAGGTTTAGGTTGTAGGGTCTAGGGTTTAGAGGGTCTAGGTTGTAGAGTTGTAGGGTTTAGGTTGTTGGGTCTAAGGTCTAGGTTGTAGGGTCTAGTACGTTCGTTACCAAGTCAATTTTTTCAAGTTTTACGTAGGAACCAGGCGGTAAAGTTGCTGTTGCATCCTGGGGACCAAATTTTGGTCCCCAGGTTTTTTTTTGCATATTTGGCATCGTATTTGTACAAGAATCGATCCGATATCTGTTCCAATACTAACAACCTATACCTCCAAAAGGCCATATATGGATGTGCGGTCCCTCGTTAAAATTTTGATAACAGCCACATTGTGTTTTCGGTCCCAAAGAAAAACATAAAAACATCCACATATGGCCGTTCGGTAACGAACGTGCTAGGGTGTAGAGGGTCTAGGTTGTAGAGTTGTAGGGTCTAGGTTGTAGTGTCTAAGGTCTAGGTTGTAGGGTCTAGGGTTTAGGTTGTAGGGTCTAAGGTCCAGGGTTTTAGGGTCTTGGTCTTGAGTTTAGGGTATAGACTTCTTTGTGGCTGTCCAGCACTAAGTGAATTTTATAACAAAAATATTTTCGGCGCTATGTTATGAACACCCTTTATGTAAATATTTACATTAGCCCTTGTTTGCATAGATAGCATGACTTGACGTGGTTTTAGTTGTCGGCGGCATTCTCACCTTTTTATGGAGGGTGTTTGACTGTTGTTTGTCAATATTTACCAACATGTCCATTTCATTTCTCAACCCTTTTTAACATCCGAACCTACCTACCGTCTTCTATGTTTCGTCTGTCCCGGTAGCCCAGTGGTAAAGACGGCACTCTGTGAATCCAGAGGACGCAGGTTCGAAAACCAGCCGGGACATGACATGTTATCCTCCCATTTGGGATTTTTACCACATCATAATATGTCTTGGGCTCACTGCTGAAATTATGGGACTTCCTATTCTTAATTGGGCAAATAAATAAGGCTATATTATTATTATTATTATCTTTCTTTTTTTCCGTTCTTTATCTCGCTTTTAGGAAGTTCAACCAATCGCAGCGCACTATAATAATGATAATAATACCACTCTTAAGTGGAAGGTAATCACCTGGCGAGGTTTAAAAAATGTTTAGCGAGTTTTTAAAAACCTTTAAATTGAGAAGAAAAAAAATTGTTTGAATTCTCTTAAATTTTGGAGCTCCATAGGTAGTATAGGTACCTAATAATTTCAACAGACACAAAACCAAAGTTACTTAAGAAAGTAAGACATTAAAATAAAACTCTTTAGTGTGCAAGGTAACCATCAACCACCGTGGCGTAACGGTTGTGACTACAACCCGTAGTCGAGAGATCCTGGGTTCGATCCCTGGTCGTAGCACACTTTCCAAGACAGAAAATTCTGTTCCCTCCGTACATGTGAGGCAGGTATTTCTGGCTCTACTCAGGCTGGGTGAGCTTAATTTTGGTACCTGGCACGATTCCCAGTGAATGGAGGGTAAAACCCTCATGCTAATCGAGGACTTTAAATAAAATAGAATCTAGCAGTCTGGCTAGGGGACAATTAACGGGGAGTAGACCAGCAGTCTATCTGGGGGACTATAAACAGTGAGTAGACCAGCAGTCTGGCTGGGGGACTATAAACAGGGAGTAGAGTAGTAGACCAGCAGTTTGGCTGGGGGTTTTTAAACAGGGAGTATACCAGCATTGGCTTGGTTCTGCTGGAGCTTGTCAATTATTAGACTCCTTATTAAGATAGAGGTATAACCTCTTCCTACCCAATGTCCATTCAAATGGACAAATGATTGAAGTGGTGCACTCCCAAGCAATTTTTATGTCTTGATGCGATAGCACCCCGATGTCCATCTGAATGGACATTGACTTTGTAGTGATAACTTCCCAAAAAAAAAAATTCAGTGATATAAATTTCCTTGGCATATCCATAATCTTGAAGGGTTTTTAGAGGGAAGAGTTTAAAAAAAAAGAAATTACCTCACTTCCACCAATGATTTTTTTGCATTTGAAAAATGTCCATCCAAATGGACATTGGGCATAAAAATACTGAATTCTGGGAAAAATTTAAAAGAAAACTTTTTATCTCTATTTCAAAATTTAAACAAAGTAATTTAAAAGTTTGAGCAAACATGTTATTTAAGGTACAATTTAGTAAGACAGGTAACAGCACATAGGTACCTACTATTAAAAATGAACTAAACAAATTGGTATAGTTTTTTGTAAAAAAAAAAAAAAAAAAAAAAAAATAGAAAAGGGAAAAGGGAAAGTGTTGTACATTTGTACTTACCTATCTTTTTCTTTTAATTGTTTTGTCTTTTTTTATTATTTTCATTATTATTATTATTAGTATTAGTATTACAACTAAGTATCAAAAATAAAAAGGTAAAATCAACTTGTAACATTTAAGACCTTGGTGTAACAAATAAAATTTACATTTTCCCTTCTTCTTTTTTCTTTTTTACAGCAAAAACAGAATTAATTTAAAAAATAAATTAATATTTAGTTTCCCAAAGTCCATCCGGATGGACAAAGTTTGATTAGGTATCCCATAACTTTGAACTTGTAAAACCCCATATTATCTAGTATCAAAATGCAGAGAAAGACTTTGTTTTTGTTAATAACATTAAAATTAAATAGTTCTGTGCAAAAAAATTGAAGTACTTACCAAAATTTGAAAACCAAAATTCTAGAATGCCAATATCCCCTGGAGATTCTCAAAAAGATATGAAAAAGTACATTTAAAAAAAAATTTAAACTCCCGCCTGAACGCGACAGACTCCCTTCCATAAAATGAGAAAACCTCTTTGCTAAGAACCGTTTACAAACTTTGAAAATCGAACGAAACTCGGAAATTCCATATTGTCCATTTGGATGGACTTGGGGCAGCACGACTACAACAATGAAATTTCATTCGGGAAGTTACCACTACAACATATGTGTCCATTAAGATGGACACCGGGACAGTATCACTACAAACCGAAAAAAACGCTTGGGAAGGAAGAGGATAAGTATACTGAGTCATTCCTTTACTGTCTGGCTACCATCGTTCATGATGACGTCATCCTATGATGATAATGATTATTATTATTTCAAAAATGTACAGTTTTAATTATCCACGTACCTATATAATTATTATTATTATTATTATTATGTATATTTATTTTCAATGTTTTTTTTTAATAATGTTATAATTATATTATTTACCATTAATGTTGTAAAAAAAATCACAATAGTACCTGTATTTTATATAAAAAAGTTTCTTTTCAGCTAGCTGTGTAAGAGTTACAGACGGCCTGCACAGTATAGGATGTATATCTCTGCTACAGGAACAGAATCCATAAAGTTTGCTTAGACTAAATCCTGAGGGAATCGCCAGGACTAATGGCTCCCCAAGTCAACACCTCCCTTCTCTTTCTCTCTCTCCTTTTCTATTTCCCTCTTCTGTTCTTTATATTTTTCTCTCACTCTCTCTCTCTCTCTTTGTTTCTCTCTCTATTTCCCTCTTCTGTTCTTTATATTTTTCTTTTTCTCTTTCTCACTCTTTTTCTTCTATTATCTCTCTCTCTTTCTCTCTCTCTCTCTCTTTCTCTTTCTATCTCTCTCTTTCTCTTTCTATCTCTCTCTTTCTCTTTCTATCTCTCTCTATCTCTCTCTCTCTCTCTCTCTTTCTCTTTCTCTTTCTATCTCTCTCTCTCTGTTTCTCTCTCTATCTATCTCTCTATCTTTAATCTATTCCTTCATCGCTCTTTCCTTACTTATCTCTCACTCCCTTATTTTTTCCTTTTTCTATATTTACTCTCTCTCTCTCTCTTTATCCTTCACACATTCCTCTATCACCTCTCTCTCTCTATCACCTCTCTCTCTATCTCTCTCTCTCTCTCTCTCTCTTTCACTCTCTCACTCATTTTTCACCTCTTCCTCTCTCTCACTCCCAACTCTTATTATTTATTCTCTCACTGAACTTTCACTCTTTGTCACACCCATACATGTCCCTTTGTTCAAATTGAAACCCTGCTCTTTCTTTGATTCAAAAAAAAAAAAAAAATTAACCCTACAACTCCCTCCGTACCTCCTTGTCCCCCCAGGTTTGGTTCCAGAACCGGCGCGCCAAGTGGAAGAAACGGAAGAAGAGCACCAACGTGTTCCGCTCGCCGGGGGGTCTCCTCCCCTCTCACCCGGGTCTGCCGCCCTTTGGCGCCATGTCGGACGGCCTCTGTGGCGGCACGGGGATGTTTGGGGGCGGGGACACGCGATGGGGCGTGTCTGGAATGAGCGCCGCGGGTGAGTTCTTTTTTTTAAAATACTTTTTCATAATTTATTTTTTTATAAACATATAACAATCAACAAGCACAGAAACATAACTTAAATAAAATAATATTATATAAATAGATAAAATGCTTCAAATTGTTTTTTTTTTGTTGAAATTGCAGTAGAAGTATGCTTTATTTATTATTATTATAGTATGCTTTATTAGGAGGACAGAGCACAATGGTAACCGTATAAAATTAAGAAAAAACAAACAACTGACAAAATAAATAAGTAAAAAAGAAAATAACAATAATGTCCTACCTAAAGGGCGGGGTCATTGCCTGTGGCAATCTCTTCCACCCAACCCTTTCGTCCCCGTAGCTCAGTGGGCGTGGCGTCCTGTCGCGTCGGTATGCGGTGATCCAGAGGTCTTGGGTTCGAAGCTTAGCCGGAACATAATTATTATTATATATCTGGATTGCTGAACCTTAAGTCTAACTTCAAGAAAAGTTCTTTCAAATTATTACGTACAAGCGGGCTGTCGCCCGGTTTGCGGGCCGAGGCATGGCCGTGAAAGAAAAAAATCTTTTTTCGCCAATGGCAGGTGTTGTAGTGGGAATTTCGAAAAATCCCGTCTTATTGCACATCTAGACTATAAGACAAAGCTACCTACCAAATTTCAGCTTCCTAGGACTTACGGTTTGGGCTGTAGAGCGATGATCAGTCAGTGGTCAGTCAGTCAGTGACTTTGACATTTATATATTAAGATGATCTATACGTACTAAGTCATGGTCTTTGTCCTATTTGAGTCTGTCCCGGTAGCTCAGTGATAAAGGCGGCACTCTGTGAATCCAGATAATCCAGATGTCGTGGGTTCGAAACCCAGCCGCAACATGACAAGTTATCCTCCCATTTAGGATTTTTACCGCATAATAATGTGTCTTGGGCTTACTGCTGGAATAATGGGATATTAATAGTCTTAATTGGGTAGTATAAATAAGACGATATTATTATTATTATTTTAAGATTTTTAATATAAATATATAGAATAGAAAAGAAATGTTTTATTGTATAATATTATGTTACAAGTGGAGGATATACAGTATACACTTATGCAGTTACTAAAATTACATTAAATAAAAAGATTAACTAACAAAAATTACAGACCTATTTAGAAAATAGTAAAGTAGAATTTCTTAGTGAATGCTGTGCAGCTATTTCGTAACGTAATATTTTTCATTTTATTGTACATGAAATAAAAATAATATATCGCCTCAATTATATAAGTACTTCCTGAGCCTTCGAAAATACGTATTTCGGACGATAACTTATCCCGCCTGGGTTTCGATCCCGCGACCTCTAGATTACCAGACTGACGACGCGATGCTTTGACCATTGTGCTATCGGGTAAAACTTAGTATTACTATTAATATTATGCTAAATTGTTTGGTATTTACAATATATCGTCTCTTTGGTATTTTACAAAATGGTTTGAAAAATAAAAATAAAACTCTATTAACCCTTCAACGCCCTCTGTATCTCCCGTTCCCGCAGGCTTGAGTCAGCTTAGTTATCACAATTATTAGTCCTATTATTATTATCCTATAATTACCTATTACCATTATTATTATTCTAAATTGTTTGGTATTTACAATATATCGTCTCTTTGGTATTTTACATAATGATTTGAAAAATAAAAATAAAACTCTATTAACCCTTCAATGCCCTCTGTATCTCCCTTTCCCGCAGGTTTGAGTCAGCTTGGTTATCACAAATAATAATCCTATTATTACCTATCATTATTATTATCCTATAATTATTACTATTATTATTATTTTAAATTGTTTGGTATAATTACAATATATCGTCTCTTTGGTATTTTACATAATGGTTTTAGAAAAAAAAATCTATTAACCCTTCAACGCCCTCTGTATCTCCCGTTCCCGCAGGCTTGAGTCAGCTTAGTTATCACAATTATTAGTCCTATTATTATTATCCTATAATTATTACCATTATTATTATTCTAAATTGTTTGGTATTTACAATATATTGTCTGTTTGGTATTTTACAAAATGGTTTGAAAAACAAAAATAAAACTCTATTAACTGTATTAACGCCCTCTGTATCTCCCGTTCCCGCAGGCTTGAGTCAGCTTAGTTATAACAATTATTATTCCTATTATTACCTATCATTATTATTATCCTATAATTATTACTATTATTATTATTTTAAATTGTTTGGTATAATTACAATATATCGTCTCTTTGGTATTTTACATAATGGTTTTTAAAAAAAACTCGATTAACCCTTCAATGCCCTCCGTATCTCCCGTTCCCGCAGGCCTGAGTCAGCTTAGTCAGAACTCGGCCGCGGCCATGTCTATGTCTTCTCACCTGAGCCAGTTTAGTTCCGCGGCTCACCACCAGTCCAACCTGTCCACAGGGATGTCCGGATCCACCGGCCCACCCGGTACACTGTACCAGACGCACTATGGACTCAACTCACTGGGTAATATAAAGAAGAAGAAAAAAAAAAAAAAAAAAAAGGAAATTTAAAAAAAAGAAAAAAAAAGAAAATTTAAAAAAAAAAAATATTTTTTTTTTGCAAAAACGAACACAAAACTTCGGATTCAATTAGAATTTATAATTTGTTTAACTTAATATATATGCTTTTATTTATTTAGTTATTGATTATGTAATAATATTATTGTAATTTCTGTTTAATATTCTATTAAAAAAAAGTTGTATTTTCGCATTATGTTATGCCAACCTTTTGTAAAATCATATTACAACAAAATAAAATTAATTGATATTAGAAATTTATCGGAAGTAAAAGTTTAATTACTATTGTGATATCACAATCGTAATATCACAATTAATCAAGCTTGCTTTTCTAATCTTTTGCTTAACCCTGATTATCCCACTGTCCTTCTAAAAGGACACCTGAGAGGGCTTAGAAAACCCCCCTAGTTTCTTTCTGTTGGAGAACCTGTTTTCCCACTGTTCTTTTAAAAGGATGCCTCCTCCTGTCGGAAGAGCTCATCTTAAAGTGACAGTTTTTATATGTTTGGTATCAAGAAGCAAAGTTGAATTCAGATATCTAAAAAAAAAAAAATGAAAAAAATCTTTAAAAATAATGGGAAGATCTGAACTTGAGACTCGAACCATCGACCTCCAGATTCCTTCCCTTAACAGTTTTCTCAAGATCACCGAAGCAACGTTCAGCAAGGTGAAGACTTTGTATTGATGGCATTTCGGCCCAACCCAGGGCTCGGTGGGATTAATTCTCAAAGCATTTTCTACCACCTAACCCTCAGAGTCTTTTTATTATGTGGTCACAAACTCAAAACAATGAGGAAAAGACTGTTAGAAAGTCCTTCAAAATGAGGTCGAGTCTTTCAATCTGTGAACATAATACGCCTTCAATTTTAAAAGCAATCTCATTATTGATATCTGTGATGTGTATGACCATAGATGTTGACATGAACCACTCTAATGTAATAAAAGATAAGTAGGTACATAGATTATTTACATTTAACACTTCCGTTGTTTCTGTTTCATTTGCAGATCCAGTATTCTACGGACACGACACGGGAGGCGGGGGAAGCAACAGTGAAACACTTAACTGAAACAGACAGATCCTAACCGTATTCGATGAGAAAAAAACACCTACGATGTCTACATGAAACCCCTTCAATTTCATAATTACTTTCTTCAATGAGGAGAAAACGACTTCAATGTCGATTTGGAGCCCCTTTCGTTACATACCTATCGTATTTAATGAGGATCAAACGCCTACAATATCGATTTAAAGCCTCTTCAAGTATTACATAATTACCTACTGTATTCAATGAGGATAATACGCCTTCAGTGGCGAAAAGAAGCCCCTTCAATTTCATACCTACCAAATTCAATGACGTGAAAACTGTTTCATTGGAGTAATGAAGCCCCTTCATTTATATTCCTACCGTATTCAATGGGATAAAACGTTTTTAAGAACAAGCCCCTTCAATTTCATACCTACCGTATTCAATGACGTGACAACGCCTTATATGGAGATATGAAGACCCTTCAATTTCATACCTACCGTATTCAATGACGTGAAAACGGCTTCTATGGAGAAATGAAGCCCCTTCTATTACATAGCCTCCGAATTCAATGAGGATAGAACGCCTTCAATAGCGATATGAAGCACCTTCAATTATACCTAGCTACCGTATTCAATAAGGATAGTACCTATGTAGATTCAGACACAAGATGAACCTCTCAAATCTACTCATCTAAGAATAAACACATGATCTAACAATTCCAATAAATCAAGTGTTGGAAGGAAAAAACAAAAAATTTTGAAGAAAAAAAGAAAAATTCATTATCCAAATTTGAAAATGTCAAACTAAGTTGACAGGAGCAGATTGTAAAAGGAGCAAAAAAAAAAGGTCGGTCTTGAGTGCAACTTTAGCTTATCCTTTAGAATTGGATGATATCAAATCTCACTGACTGCAACATTGATTCACAACACTTTGCAAGACTTCTTGTGCAAAATTAGAAAGGAAATGTTGCGCAACGTTTCACCCTCTATTCGCTGGGGTGTTTTAACCTCCATTCTCTGAGGGTTTTAATCTCAATTCGCTGGGAATCGTACCGCTAAGAAATGCCACAAGCCTCACGAGTTCGAAGAAAACAGAATTTTCACTGTTAAAAGTCTGCTCCAATCGGGAATCAACTCGGGATCTCTGGACTAGGGCAGTAGTCACAAACGTTACGCCACGGTGCGGTGTCTGGACGACTAATATGATTTAGTATTAAATATATTAATTATAATTTATTAACTTAGGGTTTATGTACAATTGTACAATAACTTATAACCGGGTCGAGATACTCATGCTAGCTAAAGGCGGGCAAGTACTTTCTATCTATCACAGAATGCTGCAAAAAAATGCTGCATTTTGCGAAAAAATTAAAAAAAAAACGAGTTTCCCACAGTCTTTTTTTCGTAGCTATGAAAGAGCAGCTAATATACGCTCGTGGTCCATTTTGTAGCTTGCCCATTCTCCCCTTTGTTGGACATTAGACAAAAAGATGCCGTTTTACAGCCTTATTTCCGTAGCTATAAGAAAGTAGCCACTACATAGCATGGAAAATCAGAACTATTACCTGCTGATGAGAGGAAATAAGCTCTAAACAGGTGTCCAGTGTTTACATTCATGTACATCTAGTACAACTTCTCCGTGGCTCAACGTTTAAGAGCATATGGAAATATTTGAACATTAAATAACTTTATTTAAAAAAAAACGTTCAATTGAAATATTTTCTTCACAGTCATTACTCTCTTTTCCAATGATCAATATTCCATATTCACACTCCAACAACTACTCTCCACTCCTCCATTATTATTATTATACAACGCTTTATTAGGTATGAATGGACATTATGTACCTAGAAATAATTATTTTAACAATGAAAAAAATGGAAACAATATAATACAATAATAATGAAAAGAATAGAAAATATATAAAAACATAAGTCCTAACTAAAGGGCGGGGTTATTGCCTATGCAATCTCTTCCACCCAACCCTTATTCACCTCAACTCCATCTTCTCCTAGCTCTTAAGAGCATTGCTGGTTGCTGACCCGGAGGTTGCGTATGAATAGAAAACCTACGCACCATGGGAAAGAATGACAAGGTAGGTAATCTAGATTTCGGATCAAAGCAGTTCCTTCAACACCTGTAAGTGGACTTTGTTTACACTTTGTAAATGTAATACAATCTTTTGGAGGCTCTGCATGAATAAAAAATAATATCAGCTTTATTTAATACTCGCCCGATAAGGATATTAAAGTCCCATTATTCCAGCAGTAGCCCAAACATTTATTATTGGTAAAAATACCAATTTGGAGGATTAACTTGTATGTACCGACTGGGTTTCGAACCCACGATCTCTGGATCCGGGACCAGAATGGAGGTAGTCCCATTATGCCAACAGTTTAACAAAGCCCCCTCTCTATTTACTTGAGTATAGATACTGAACCATACCGTTTAGGAACTGTTGAATATTACTTCAACAAAGCCTGATTTTAGCAGCATGAGAACATCTTTGTCCGGCCACGAATCTTTCTCTTGCAAGGGTAAATTGTAAATCTAGAACTTCATGTTAATAATGTTATATTTTTTTGTTTGTAAATTTTTTCAGGGCGATCGCAATTTTCTTTCTCATACCTACTCACTCGTATTTGTGTTGTCTTTTTTTTAGGTGCGTAACTTTTTCATGTACAGTTCTTGTAGATTATAAAATTATTTGTCATACAAAATGTAAATGTTTCGTTCATTAAGTAAGATACCTATATAAATATTAGGTACATGGTATATGGAGACGAAAAGGTGCGAACTTGACCTAATTATAAACACAGATAAATTAGTTCTCAATTATCTAACCCACAAATATCTGTTGGTCTGAAAAAAAACTAGTAAGGTATCCAGGCAAAAATACGTGTCTAAAAATATCGAGTTTTTGAAACACGCGAGTAATTATTATTATGTACTCTATTGTTTTGGAGTTTGACGTCTTTTTTACTGCAAAAATCATAGCGAGACGGGAGATTTACACTCCGTGTCGTTGGAAACTTACCAATAACCTCACCCGGCCTCCGTTGGGTCGCAAGCATCAGGAGGGTTCGAATTTGAATGGTTACCCTTCCATGTCATAACCTCGCTGGACATTGCTTAACTCATGTGACAAAGCGGGAACATACCATGGCCGCTGGCGGAAGTTTTTGAAATAGTTTAAAATGATGAACTGGGATTTTGAATGATATTATTTTGTAAAAAGATAATTTACAATTAAATAGTACCTAAGAAATAAAATGTATGTGTTTAAAAAGTATTACCTATCTATTATTTGAAAAATAAAAGAAGTTTGTCTTTCCATAGTTCTCAAAGGTAGCGGTGGTTTTTCTTTTAGTTAGTTTAACTATACTCTATCTGTGTATATCTTTGACAGGTGTGATGTTGGTGTAGGTGACTGTTTTTTAAAAAAAGTTGTTGGGTAAAATATTACCTTGAAAACTAATTATTATTTATTATTTAAATCAGGGAATACCAATATTCATACAAGAACTCTTGGATTCAAATTCGAACCAAATAGTGGTGCATGTCAACATCTATGGTCAATTGGTCATACACATCACACATATCAATAATGAGATTGCTTTTAAAATTGAAGGCACAGATTGAAAACACTCGACCTCATTTTGAAGGACTTTCTACCCATGCTAGGTCCAAACTCATGTGTAGATGTAGGTCACTTGATCAATTTCCACCAATATTTCAAAAAATATTTTAGGGCCAACTTCAAATTGGCCCTAAAAGTAAAATAGATTACTGGCAACATTGTATTTATGAGACGAGTTCTACTTACCGCAATCGATTTTCCAGGTGCGCTATTTTGAGGTTTTAAAGTCAGCGGTTTTTATGTAAAATGTACGTAGCATGAAAATTCAGTCGAACAATAATCCACCGTGCATAGCTCTTTAAATCCAGTGATTATGTGTTGAAAAAATAAAACTAAGCCAGATTGTAAACAACCCGAGGCGCACAAAATGGAAAATGGAGTGTTTGGTTTGGTGTTTTTATGTTCAGCTGCTAGCTGCTAGTCAGAACAGCAGTAAAGATAAAAGAGGCATTTGAGATAATTTAATTTTAAAAGGAAAGTAATTTATTTTCTAGACATTTTTTCTTGTAACAAATGACCAACAGTACTGTACATAAATACTATTCTTCTGTTTTAAATTAAACCGATTATCTTGTGAAGTTTCCAAAGCATCAATATTCTTTCCTTGTTATGTTAATTCTTATCTCTCCATAATTTTCCTGTTTGATAAAGAAATTTTCTCTCTATCCATGGATGGACTGGAGTCTGCCTCTGCAAAAAAACACAAGAAACACAAAAAGGATCGCCATGAAGGTAAAAAAAACACCTATTACTCTCGAATTAGGTTCTTGTATTTTATATTCAAGTGTTTCAGTAAATCAGTATTGGTAGTCAGCACTCAGCAGTGAAAGTAACCCATTGTTTTATACCTACATTCAAAACTCATACATATTTCACATAGTGAATGTAGTTTTCAAATCTAGTTGACTATGTTTAATCATCAACATTTCCAGTGATTAAGTAGTTAAAACACTGGTAATGTAGTGTTATCTTCAGTTTTCCATCCTTGAAATGAAAGAGGATAGTATTGATTAGTGTCTTGTGACCTAGAAACTATAGTGGCCTTCACACATCAGATGTTTCTAGTCAATTTGAGACAATTTTTTTTCTCCTATCTCTTAAATTCTGCTCCAACATTTTGTGCTGTATTTCTTAGATGTATTACTCAATGAATTGGGGTTTTTAGTCCAGTAGGTATTTAAGTAGGTATGTTATTTGTATTTAATTAAGAATTGGCTTAAAAGAAACAGGGGATGGAAAAATGAAATAAATAATAACATATTCTGTTATTTCTAGTTCATTTTTTTTGAAATTTCATGTTCACTTTTCTAGTCCCTCAGGACCTTGACTGTCAATTATCTTGTTCACCATAACAAATACCAAACAATTAATCAAAAAATGCATTGGTAGTCAAGTGACCAATGCACTTGCCTTGTAACTCAGGTAGCATAAGGATCCATTGATTCAAATCCCACTCAGTGCATAAATGTTCCTCATTAATTTGTGTTTGTCACCACATAATATCAAGACTCTGAGGGATAGGTTGTAGAAAATGCTCTGAGCATTAGACCTCACCTAGTGGTTACCTTCAACTGAAGTATGTTGTAATTATAATCAGAGTCCCCAGAAATTGTCTATTATTACATTTCCTTACCGAGACTGCTATTATAATTCATTATCCATTATTTACATATCTTTTCTACTCCTCAAATGCATACCGTGCATTGATAGTCAAAGGGTTCAGGCACAAGTCTAGTAATCTAGGTAGTGTAGGGATGCATTGGTTTAAATCCAGCCCAATGCATTCATTTTTCCTCAATCATTTAAGTACATATGACCTATAATAGGGCTTCTAGGGTTAGTTGGTAGGTAATGTTTCAAGTATCAACCTCAACAAGTGGTTACCTTCCACTAAATTGTGTACCATTTTAACTTGTTCTTAAATGAATACAACACTTATTTTTTTAACTTGTTCTTAAATGAATACAACACTTATTTTTTAACTTGTTCTTAAAATTAAAGCACCACTTAATTTTGTTATATTTCAGGATTGAAGTTGATCCTCAAGGTTGGCAACTCATCCACTCCTGAGCACAATATGGATGAGTCAGCATCCAACTTCAGCGTGCAAGTGACGGGTGATGAAGACTCCGTGTCTTCGCTTGCCCTGTTCACGGAGAAGCACAAGAAATCCAAGAAGAAGAAAAAGAAGAAGGAAAAAGAAAAGGATAAGAAGAAAAAGCACCACAAAGTAAGTTGTTTTTTTTCTTTTTTTTTTCTTTATCTAAGTAACAAACACAATCAGTTTCTCTCCACTTGGGAAGAGTTATGGATAAATTAAAGTATGAACAAGTAATCACCAGGAGTAAGTGAATTAGCTTGCTGGGCATTGCACACATAGTGACTGGAGCAGGATTTTTTTCTGTTCTTTACTTGGATGTTCACTCATACCTCATGAGGAATAAGGAGTAGCTGAAAACCAGTAGCAGAATTTTAAGCCAGAAGAAAATATTAAAGATACGGACAAGTCTTTCAATTCTGTGGTACCCACTAAAATTGTGATATAATAACACAAAGAAATACTTAATTTTATTTACTATTTATTTAAGACATGAACACTTATATTAGCATGTTGAGAAATCTGTTAAGTAGATTAAGTATTCTCATGAAAACCAGTCCATTCCAACCTAGTGTTAGTGTAGTAAGACTTACTATACATTTTTTTTTTTTTTTTTTTTTTTTGTAAGGAAAGAAAAACAAGCTAAAGAGACTTGAGGATTTTTCTTGATAGCAATTGATTTAGAGAAAGTACAATTTACTAAAATTTAGTTATCACCTTAATTATTATGTTAAATCCTGTTGGAACTTTGAGCCAAATAAAGCTTTTGAGACAGTTGGTTTATTTTATTTCTGTAAATAAAACATTTTCTTACATTTTAACACATGAACAACTGTTTCACAAGTTTGATAGCTTGACAACTGTGTTCTATATTTGAGTGTTTCACAGCCTTTTTACTGTGTAGCCATGAAATAAGAGTGACTGTAAATGGTTGTGGGTTGTGTTGTAGTTTACCGATCCTGTAGTATGCCTCCCCTCTCACGGGCAAGAAGTGACACGATACTTCCCATTTAGGTGTTAGGTCAACACAATCAAAGGTATGAGTATTCCTCACATACAGGTGATTATTTGTATTGTTATTCCTCAATTATTTATCTTGTGTTGTGCAGGAAAAGAGAAAGAAGCGTGAAGGATCAGAAGAAAACAATGCAGAGCCCCCAGTGAAGAAAGTAAAGAAAGATATGCACAAGGTCCACATGCTTCTGAACAGTAAGTATTGGTAAACATGTCATCCAAGTGGCCTAGGGATCTGTTCTTTTGAAACCCACCCAATGCATGAATTTCTTCTACTTACATATAAAAAAAATCATGCATTCTTGAGCACTTTGTTTTTGATGAGATAAGATAAGAAAGATTTTATTTGCCCACTAAACATAATACATGTGCGCTACAAGGATATAAAAAAAATAACACAGTACAAATATAAGTAATAAATGAGCAAAATGAAATTTTTAACCCTGTAAAAGTGTTATTTATGTTTATATGTACAGTATAAATTGTTTACAACAAACTTCAAGGGACCGGACAGATTTGTTCCGTATAGCCAAATTTCACTATTACCAATATAAGGAACAAGTTCACTTTATCTGTTTGTGTATATGTATTTTTACTTTTCATTATCTATCTGTTGTGATTTTGGTGAAAAATTGCTCTTTTGAATAGGGTTTAATGTGCGTTATTAGTTCTTTCAATTTTAATTTAAAATATTTTATTTCTAGTTGTGTTATATATTAAGGTATAAAGTTGTAATGTTTGAATCCCATGTATGTGTAACTGTTGTGTTGTACTCTGGGGATGATGTTTATTAGCTTATGTTTATTTTTTGTTTGATGGTTGTGATTTAAGTGTGGATATTAGTTGTTTGGTTCCTTGATAACAAATTTCAAACCATTTCCCCCCCACCCAAAGCATGAACTTCTCTTTTTTTATTCAATTAAAATAATAAGAAAAAAAAACATGTATTTTTGACAGGCCATTGGTTGTCTGGTTCTTTGCTAACAAATTTCAAACCATTTCAGAGCCCCGCCCTCAAACCCCAAAGGAGGGCATTGTGAGTTCCATCAAGACGGAGCCCCGGGCCTGTGTACGGAAACTGAAAGAACAGAACTCTCCGCTGCAGAAGTTGCTCGAGCATCTTCACAACCTGCTGGAGAAGCGAGACATGCAGCAGTTCTTTGCGTGGCCGGTGACGGACAACATAGCCCCCGGGTACTCTATCATCATCTCGCTACCCATGGACTTCAGTACGATGAAGCAGAAGATTGACGACGGAGCGTATTCCAGCTTGAATCAGTACATTGTAAGTTTTTGTTTGATTTACCTATCCTAAATATATTGCACTGCGATAGGTGATAAGAAAACTTGTCCCAGGGACCGTCCTTCCGGAAGGGAACCTAGGATGCAAGAAGCATTTCCTCTTTGAATGGCCAGACCAATTTTTTGGTAAAGAAAATGATTGGAACGGGGATCACCCGTAATTCCAATCAATTTCTTTCCCAAATTAATATATATATTTTTTATCTTTGTCGTACAACCATTTCTTCTCTACTCTCTCAGGATGACTTCAAGCTGATGTGTGGCAACGCAATGACGTACAATCACCCGGAGACCATCTATTTCAAGTCCGCCAAGAAGTTGCTCCATTCCGGACTCAAGATTTTGTCTGCTGACAAGATCAAGCAGATGGTGCATGCGTTGCCTTGCATGCTCGAGATACCTGAGGCACAGCTTGGATTTGATCTAGGTAAGATATAGCCCAGTGGTAAGATACACACATGCCATGTGAAAAGTCCCAGTTTTAGCCTGCAATCCACCACATACTGAAAAGTACATTGGATTGCAGTAACTATTAATTTTTTTCTTTTTCTAATCAACAAGATGATAACATTTTTTATTAATAAAAAATTTCCTTTATCTGACCAGCATTTGGTAATGAACCAAGGATGCTGGTTTTATTAAATATTACATGAAGGATATGTATGAATGTTAAAATATAATATAATATTGGAAAAAAGCCAGCGTCGATGGCGCGTTGAATGCACCGGTTCTCGTAGGATGACCGAAGTGAAGCAACGTCCAGCGAGTTGAAGACTTCGTGATGCTGGCACTCCGGCCCAACCCAGGCTGATGAGGTCAATGTGGGTAGCAGGTTTGTGAGTTTCCTGTGTATGGAGGGTAACACCCGTTGTGATATGACCACGCAGTTGAAAGCGACGTTAAACCCAAATTAAAAAAAGTCCCAGGTTTGATGCAGAGCCTACCAAAATATAGTATTCTAAATTTGGTTACAGTTATTTGTAAGGTATACCTTCCGGTGCACTTGTGTTGACACAGAACCTAATTGGAAATTATAAGGTGATGCTAATTTTCAAAACCCAAGCCTTTTTTGTGTTTGTTGTAAAAAGAAATTGTGCCTCTTGGTTTTTAAAACATGAAATAAATACAAAAACCAACACAATGCTTCCGATTTTTGATATTAGAAATTCATCGGAACATGGAACTGTTTAAACTCTGATTTCTACATTACTTTAATTGAATTATTATTATTATTATTATTAAACAAGTTCAATCAAGTTTTATTTACAAAATAATGACATAGAATATATACATACATAGATAATAAAATTAAGAAAACAAAACTTGATCAAGGGCGGTGCTAATGCCAACGGCATTCTCTTCCGCACCACCCTTGATAAAAAAAAAGATAAAAGAGAGAAAAAAAGAAGACAATTTAAGTTACAAAAAAAAAAAAAGAAGACAATTAGTGTAACATTAAATATTTAAGTGACTCTATTTATCTTAAAGGCACTATTTTGTACATTCAAAAATGTTACCTAGTTATCCTCCCATTTGGGATTTTTACCACATAATAATGTGTCTTGGACTTACTGCTGGAATAATGGGACTTTAACTGTCCTATTCAGGCAGTATAAATAAGGTGATATTATTATTATTATTACATTGCTTTAATTGAATTAGTGTAACATTAAAATTTTGAGTGACTCTATTTTGCTTAAATGCACTCTCTTGTACATTAAAAAAAAATGTTATCTATAAACAGTACCGTTCATCCCTTTGACAGGAATCCCCATCAAGGAGGAGTACGAAGTGCCTGCCAGTGACTCGGAGAAGCAGGAGAACGGTGACTGCAGCGCCCCTGGTGGTAACGAGGAGAACTACGCCCAGACTGGTGAACCCATGCAGGTGAGAAATTAAGGGCGGAATTAATAGACGTTTTTGTAATACCTCTGTGGCGCTAAGTCACGGATTGCGTACTGTGTGACATAGGGAAAATCGACACTTACCAACGACTTAAGTTATTGATGTTGTCTATTAATTCCGCCCTAAAATCCGAGCTCATTATATCCAGGTTAGACTACACAATTAATAATTCCGTGTCCATGAGTAGTCACCGTGGCAGAGTGAGTTGGCGCGCTAGGCATTGCACGCACGGTGACCTGGGTTCACCCCAGGGGGGCAGGAATTTTTCTGCTCTGTACTTGGATGTTCGGGGTCCACTCATACCTCGTGGGGAAAAATGAGTAGTTATTTGTATGAGTAACGACCAGTGGCGGCATTACCAGAGTAAAAAGAAATTAATATAATAGAATAATTCGAAAAGTTAAGGAGGCTCTTAGTAATGCTGCGCTACCCACAAAAATTGTGAAGAGGCCTTGTGCTTTATCACAAATAAAACCATACATAATTCCGTGTCCGTGAGATAGGGACAAATACCTAAGTCACGGTGGTGAGAGGATTATTTGGACGCCCAGATCCAATGTCTAGGCTCCTCTCATGTCCATTAATTCTATTTTGTTTTAACGTCCTGACTTAGTCACAACGGGAATTGTTACCATATTCATTGTATATAAAAGATATAAATAAAGCTTGATCCAAATGTTTATAAATAAAAAAAACGGGGGTTTCACCCTCCATTCGCTACAACAACATTTTTTTTATTGTAAATTTATCTTTGTCAAATAAATGGAAATGTTGTTAAACGAAAAAAAAAAAAAAAAAAATATATGATAACTTGAACTTTTTTAACTTATTTTATTTCTAAAAAAATCATTTATGTCTCATATATCCCAGGTGGACGGAGAGAAGGACAGCCTGGCAGCGCCGCCCGGTGGAAAGTACGAGAAGCGAGGCCCACACTACATGCCCGCCTCCAAGTTCCAGCCCATACCAGACGACCTGAGTCCGGGCGAGGTCCTAAAGCAAGTCCAGAACGCGGCCCGTGACGCCTCCAACAAGCTGTCCTGCAAGAAGATACAGACCAATGTGAGATAATTTTAAAATAAATTTACGGAACAATGTTCCATTTTATTACATTAATAAAATTACAAAAAATTACAAACAAAAAAATTGTTATTTAAATTAAAAATATCAAAAAAATTAAAAAATAGTTTTAACAATATCCTTAACATTACTTTGGAACAAAAAAAGTTAATAAAAAAAAGAGTTAATAGTGAAAAAAAAGTCTGGCTGGGGGACGTTAAACAGGGAGAAGACCAGTGTCTCGCTAGCGGACTATAAACAGAGAACAGACTAGCCAACCCTTACAAGCCAGGCTAGCTTGTAGTTTCCTAAGGGTTTAATGGCAAAAAAAAAAGTCCAAGTCCTCATGATGGTTGATCGCACATAGAAATATGTGGTTCAGGGCGAGCCAACATTGAAATAAAGTTGACTGGAGACCATCATTCCCCCCTCCAGCTGTAGCCAAGCTGGCTACAACAACAACAATAATAATAATTAATAGCTGTCCTGCAAGAAGATACAGACCAATGTGAGTTAATAAAAATATAATAATAATAATTCCGTGTCCGTGAGATAGGCATTGATACCTAAATCACGGTGGTGAGAGGATTATAATGTACGCCCAGATCTAATTTCTAGGCTCCTTTCATGTCCATTGACTATTTGACCTCTTCAATCTGGTTTCAGGGCTGTACATAGTACTTCTTCGGCTCTAATAAAAGTCACTGACGACATTCGTAGAGCAATGGATCAAAAAATGCTTACCATACTTCTTCTTCTTGACTTTAGTAAAGCATTTGATTCTGTTGATCACGACATCTTACTCGCTAAACTCTTGTCCTTGAATGTCTCACCAAATGCCGTTACCTGGTTCTCTTCCTATTTAACCAACCGTAGGCAGAGTGTCAAAGATTCTAATAATATGTTTTCGTCATGGCTGAGTGTTTCTTCAGGTGTTCCTCAAGGTAGTGTTCTTGGTCCCCTCCTTTTTTCTCTCTTCATCAACAGTATAACCTCAAGTATTTCATGTAACTGCCATTTGTATGCCGATGTACTACAGCTCTATATTCATTTTCCTGTCAATGGATATATTGATGCTGTAAATCATTTGAATGCTGATCTAGACAGTCTTCGAGTATGAGTTAATTCTCATGGAATTTTACCCAATCCCAAAAAATTTCAGGCCATTGTAATAGGTTCCTCTTCACTTTTATCTCGTATTGATCTCTCCTTAAGTAGGCTCCATTATAATAACGTCAGTATACCTTATTCAAATCAAGTTAAAAATCTTGGAATACTCGTTGATTCTACTCTTTCTTGGGTCCCCCATATCAATGCTGTTTCTAAGAAGTGCTATTATTCCTTCCATTCGTTGAAAGCCGTAAGGAGAATTCTGCCATTTGGTGTTCGTAAAATGCTTTGCACCGCATTGATCTTACCTATTCTTGAATATAGTGATGTTCTTTTCACTAACACTACTCAGAAGGTTAAACAAAAAATCCAAAAATGTAAAATGCCTGCGTCAGATACATATTTGGTTTACGCAAATATGATCATGTCAGTTTGTGTCGTGAGTCTTTGGGTTGGTTTACTATGCAAGAACGGCGTGACATTCATATTCTTTTGTTATTGTGTCTTCTTGAAATCAAATAAGTGGTAACCGTATGGGTTTGATGGCAGAGATTGCCTCAGGCAATAATCACGCCCTTTGTCAATATTATTCTTATTTATTTATTTATTTTTTATTTATTTAGAAACTCTTTATTAGCAGAACATATATACAGACAAACAATGGTAAAAATTAAATATAAAATTGACAGTATTAATAATATAAACAAGAAAAAAAAATAAATAAAATATATAAAGTTATCATATTTGTGTTAATCACTTTCGTGATATCACAAATACTCAAACTCGCTTTACTAAATCCACGCTGAAACCGGGACTTGAACCACCGACCTCCGGGTTACAAGTCCGCCGCCTTATCGATCAAGCTACTGAGGTCGGTTTAGAAATAAAGTAGTCCGCATTGCCGAGTGAGTTAGCGCGCTAGGCATTGCACACATGTTGACCCGGGTTCGATCCCCAGGCTTCTCTTCAGATCGAATAAATCTTTCGCCTTTAAATAAAATATATACATATGTCCTAACTAAAGGGCGGGGTTATTGCCTATGGCAATTCTTGTCAATGAAGAGTTATTATTATTGACTTTAACGTGCTGACTTGAGGTAGATAGGACGGGGGTTTTACCCTTTATTCGCTGGGAATCGTACCAGCTACCCACATTAACCTCACCACAAGTGGTTAAGGCGCTAGTCTGGAAATCCAGGTAGCCTAGAGATCTGTTTGTTCGAGTCCCATCCAGTGCATGAAATCTTCCTTATTAATTTGAGTTTGATACCAGATTTTGGTCCTGGCTGTACATATTCAAAAAAAACTTTGTTTAATAATAATATCGTCTTATTTATACTGGCCGATTAGGACTATTAAGTCCCATTATTCCAGCAGTATTGCAGTAAACCCAAGACGTACATATATTATTTTGTGGTAAAAAATGCCAAAAGGGAAAATAACTTGTCATATCCCGGCTGGGTTTCGAACCCGCGACCTCTGGAATCTCTGGATTCACAGAGTACCGCCCTTTACCACTGAGCTACCGGGACAGACTAGAGTGATTAATGAACTTTCTTAAAAATATTTACAAAGAACATGGTTAAATAATGTGTGTCTGGTGAGTAAAATAGTAAATGAGAAACTCTTGATTTTCAGATGGGATACTTGCGCCAGAAGAAAGATGGGAGCACCTCACTCGCTATTCTTGTGCCCGGAGATCACATAGACAAGGAGACAAATGAAAGACCTATATCTCTAGGAAACTTAGTGGGTGAGTAGATATCTATCTGCTGGGGATCACATAGATAAGAACATGAAGACCTATATCTCTAGGAAACCTAGTGGGTGAGTAGATATCTATCTGCTGGGGATCACATAGATAAGAACATGAAGACCTATATCTTTAGGAAACTTAGTGGGTGAGTAGATATCTATCTGCTGGGGATCACATAGATAAGAACATGAAGACCTATATCTCTAGGAAACTTAGTGGGTGAGTAGATATCTACCTGCTGGGGATCACATAGATAAGAACATGAAGACCTATATCTCTAGGAAACTTAGTGGGTGAGTAGATATCTATCTGCTGGGGATCACATAGATAAGAACATGAAGACCTATATCTTTAGGAAACTTAGTGGGTGAGTAGATATCTATCTGCTGGGGATCACATAGATAAGAACATGAAGACCTATATCTCTAGGAAACTTAGTGGGTGAGTAGATATCTATCTGCTGGGGATCACATAGATAAGAACATGAAGACCTATATCTCTAGGAAACTTAGTGGGTGAGTAGATATCTATCTGCTGGGGATCACATAGATAAGAACATGAAGACCTATGTATATCTCTAGGAAACTTAGTGGGTGAGTAGATATCTATCTGCTGGGGATCACATAGATAAGTAAGGTACCTGGCCCATTTATCGCCATGGTCCTAATTTCGCCAACCCTCCTTATCTCAGTAGATATTTAAAATTGGCGCCATTCATTATGAGCATCTTGTGTAATTATCTTTAAATGTTTACTTGTTGTTTTCAAAACAACCGTGAGTGCCCGTGGAAAAATAAAAAAAAATATTTTCATTTTCAACAAGGGCTTTTATAATATTGCAAGGTAAGCAAGTTTGAATTAATTCAGTTTTTTGGTTACTACTTGCATGTGAGTGTCTTTAATTGTTTCTTTTGGGTTTACTCTTTATAATTAATCTGTGCTTAAGGTTTACTCTTTATTATTAATCTATCCTAAAATCGTCACCTAGGTGGCGATATTAGGATACACTGTACCCTAATATCGCCAAAGTTGGAGGTCTGAGAAAAAATGTTTCCTTCGGTTTCAGGATTAATTTTGCTTTAAATAATATTTCAATTTAAGAAACAACTAAATATTCTTGGTGTTACTTAAATTCTTACAGAAAAAACTATAACACAAAAAATTTTAAAAATGAAAGAAGCTTAAGGTGGCGATAAATGGGCCGGGTACCTTACATGAAGACCTATATCTCTAGGAAACTTAGTGGGTGAGTAGATATCTTAGTAGGTATAATAATAATTCCGTGTCCGTAAGATAGGGACAGATACCTAAATCACAAACTTTTAATAGAGCAATTAGTCCTGGCAACACTAGAAAGGAGACGAGAAGAGACAAAAATTAAATTTCTTCATAAAATCATTAACCACACCATCGATACGTCCCAAATACTTGAGAAAATTACATTTCAAGTTCCTCCCCCTGGTCTCCGACCAAGAAAGCATCTTTTCAAGATAGCGCAAAACACATCTCACGGCCAAATCTCCTTTGTCTACAGCGATGAAACTATATGAGGATTTAGAAAATGAACTAGACTTCTCTTTAGATATGGTAGATTTTTCCAAAATCCTGAACTCAATTCCAAAAATGCCTGGGGGGACATGATTGGATATTTACTCTAAGAGGTATTTGTTAATTTTATATTTTTTCTTCTAATTTCAAGTTGATATATTCTTGTTTTTTTCTGTATTTTATCTGTCATGTACATAATTTGATGCTTGTATTGTTGTGCACAGTAATTTTACTATGCTCAATGTTGCATCGTAACTAATAAAAAAAAATCACGGTGGTGAGAGGATTATATGGACGCCCAGATCCAATGTCCAGGCTCCTTTCATGTCCATTGATTCTATTTGGTTTTAACGTCCTAACTTGAAGTAGACAGGACGGGGGTTTTACCCTCCATTCGCTGGGAATCGTACCAGCTACTCACATTAACCTCACCCAGCCTGGGTAGGGCTGGAAATACCAGCCTCACGTGTTTGGAGGGAACAGAATTTTCTTCGAAAAGTCTGCTCCAACCGGGGATTGAACTCGGGATCTCTGGACTACGGACAGTAGTCACAACCATTACGCCACGGAGACTGGCTCTTAGTAGGCGAGGTCACTTCTCGCCCATCAGAAGGGAGGCATACTACGGGATGGGCAGGCTACAACACAGATCACAAGCGTCTACAGTAGCTCCTGTTTCATGGCTACGAAAAAAAGGCTGTGAAAACACTCATCTTGAAAAAAAAAAAAAATAGGTCTATCATATTTCTTCGAAGTTTCAGTGATTTTTAACATCATTTATAAATAAATGTAAAAAATACATTTATTTATTACATTACATTCCAACTATTCCATCTCAGGCAAGCTGAACCACGGCACCGGCTCTCTCCAGGGCTTCCGGGAGGACCGCCGCAACACGGCCAAGTCTGTGAAGCCGCTCTACTACGGAGCTTTCGGCTCCTACGCCCCCTCCTACGACTCCACCTTCGCCAACCTGACCAAGGAGGAGAGTGATCTGCTGCATGAGACGTACGGAGACGAGCCGGCTGTGCAGTATGCTGAGAGGTGAGTTATTATTATTATTAATAAATTAAAATTAAAAAAAAAATTAAATTAAAAAAATTAAATTAAATTAAATTTAAAAAATTAAATTAAATTAAATTAAAAAAATTAAATTAAATTAAATTAAATTAAATTAAATTAAAAAAATTAAATTAAATTAAAAAAATTAAATTAAATTAAAAAAATTAAGTTAAATTAAATTATTATTATAAAGAAGAGAGTGACCTGCTGCATGAGACCTATGGGGATGAGCCGGCTGTGCAGTATGCTGAGAGGTGAGTTATTATTATTATTAATAAATTAAAATTAAAAAAAAATTAAATTAAATTAAAAAAATTAAATGAAATTAAATTAAAAAAATTAAATTAAAAAAATTAAATTAAATTAAATTAAAAAAATTAAGTTAAATTAAATTATTATTATAAAGAGGAGAGTGACCTTCTGCATGAGACGTACGGAGATGAGCCGGCTGTGCAGTATGCTGAGAGGTGAGTTATTATTATTATTAATAAATTAAAATTAAAAAAAAATTAAATTAAATTAAATTAAAAAAATTAAATTAAATTAAATTAAAAAAATTAAGTTAAATTAAGTTAAATTAAATTATTATTTTAAAGAGGAGAGTGACCTTCTGCATGAGACGTACGGAGATGAGCCTGCTGTGCAGTATGCTGAGAGGTGAGTTATTATTATTGATATGTCCTGGCCTAACTTACAATAATTAATATACATAGAAATGAAAATGCATTATTATTTTATTTACAGGAAAGAGGACACTTTATTGAACTTTGTGGTGAAAAATTAGACTGACAGCATCCTATGTATTGTATTAAAAAAACTAATAAAAAATAAAGAAAAAAGTATTGAAAAAAAACACTTAGGTATGTGTAATAACATGAAATAAATAAACTATTAAACTATTTCTGTTCCAGTATTCTCAACTTCGCGCGCGACTGTGACTACACCCTGACCATGGTGGATAATCTACTGGACCTGATGACCAGCGGTGAGCACAGGAAGACCAAGAAGATCATCGACGAGAGACAGAAACTGCGTGAGGAGGAGGAGAAAGTCAAACAGGTAACCAAACCTCACCCAGCCTGGGTTGAGCAGGATAATAATATTGACGAGAGACAGAAACTGCGCGAGGAGGAGGAGAAAGTCAAACAGGTAACCAAACCTCACCCAGCCTGGGTTGAGCAGGATAATAATAATATTGACGAGAGACAGAAACTGCGCGAGGAGGAGGAGAAAGTCAAACAGGTAACCAAACCTCACCCAGCCTGGGTTGAGCAGGATAATAATAATAATATTGACGAGAGACAGAAACTGCGCGAAGAGGAGGAGAAAGTCAAACAGGTAACCAAACCTCACCCAGCCTGGGTTGAGCAGGATAATAATAATAATATTGACGAGAGACAGAAACTGCGCGAAGAGGAGGAGAAAGTCAAACAGGTAACCAAACCTCACCCAGCCTGGGTTGAGCAGGATAATAATAATAATATTGACGAGAGACAGAAACTGCGCGAGGAGGAGGAGAAAGTCAAACAGGTAACCTAACCTCACCCAGCCTGGGTTGAGCAGGATAATAATAATAATAATATTGACGAGAGACAGAAACTGCGCGAGGAGGAGGAGAAAGTCAAACAGGTAACCTAACCTCACCCAGCCTGGGTTGAGCAGGATAATAATAATATTGACGAGAGACAGAAACTGCGCGAGGAGGAGGAGAAAGTCAAACAGGTAACCAAACCTCACCCAGCCTGGGTTGAGCAGGATAATGATAATAAATTCATTTTATTGTACATTTTACACCATATGGCATGTATACAAAGTCACCTAAAAGTAAAATTAAAACTTAAAGAAACTGCGCGAGGAGGAGGAGAAAGTCAAACAGGTAACCAAACCTCACCCAGCCTGGGTTGAGCAGGATAATGATAATAAATTCATTTTATTGTACATTTTACACCATATGGCATGTATACAAAGTCACCTAAAAGTAAAATTAAAACTTAAAGAAACTGCGCGAGGAGGAGGAGAAAGTCAAACAGGTAACCCAACCTCACCCAGCCTGGGTTGAGCAGGATAATAATAATAAATTCATTTTATTGTACATTTTACACCATATGGCATGTATACAAAGTCACCTAAAAGTAAAATTAAAACTTAAAAAAAACTGCGTGAGGAGGAGGAGAAAGTCAAACAGGTAACCAAACCTCACCCAGCCTGGGTTGGGCAGGATGATAGTAATAAATTCATTTTATTGTACATTTTACACCATATGGCATGTATACAAAGTCACCTAAAAGTAAAATTAAAACTTAAAAAAACTGCGTGAGGAGGAGGAGAAAGTCAAACAGGTAACCCAACCTCACCCAGCCTGGGTTGAGCAGGATAATAATAATAAATTCATTTTATTGTACATTTTAAACCATATGGCATGTATTTACAGAAATGTATTAAACATGGTCACCCTATCTATAATTCTATACATGTATAATTGTATATGTATACAAGTATACATACATAATATATATACACATATTATTATTAGATATGTATATTGAATTTGTAATTTCTTGTAATTATAATTTTTAATAAATAAAACTACCACTTTGGTGGTGAAAATTGTTAAATGAAATAATAATAATATATGGAATCTGGTTTCAGCTGCTCGAGAACGCCACGCCCTCTTCTCCCCCTCTCCTCCCTCACCAGATCAAGCATCAACCTCCCCCTCCCCCGATCACACCCCGCCTGACTGGGGTCAGCCATAGCGGCGCTCCTGCCAACAGTAATAGCGCGAGCGGGGTCGCTAGCACTAACAGTAGTAGCGCAAGCGGGGTCAGCAGCGCGAACAGTAATAGCGCAAGCGGGGTCGCTGGTTCGAACAGTAGTAGCGCGAATGGGGTCAGCAGCGCCGTCACGAGTAAAGTGCAGTTCGATCAGTTGAAGTCGCTGTCGGATCTGGGCATCGACACGAGTTTCCTCAACTTCTATGGTGAGTATCAGGTGCTTTGTATTTCTCTTCATATATAATATAATGTGTTTTATTATGCAGTTCGTAAAAACATTAAGCACAATTTACAAATAGTCTTTAAAATAAAAAATTAAATTACATTTAGATTACTTAAAGATAATTTAATAAAATATCATACATATAATATCGTTTCAATGGGAATTACATGATTGAAAGAGAGATGAACTTGGATGGAATAAATAGAAGTGTTAATTATATCAGGTTTGAAATTCGTGAAGTTTGATGAGATAGGTGATGTAGGACATAGACATATCAAGTTTGTCTTGGATTGATACAGTAATAATAATAAGCGAGCAGCATCATACCTCATCCAACGTTAGCTGTCTGGCTGGGGGACGTTAAACAGGGAGAAGACCAGTGTCTCGCTAGAGGACTATAAACAGAGAACAGACTAGCCAACCCTTACAAGCCAGGCTAGCTTACAGTTTCCTAAGGGTTTAATGGCTTGTACAGAAAAGTCCAAGTCCTCATGATGGTTGATCGCACATAGAAATATGTGGTTCAGGACGAGCCAACTTTGAAATAAAGTTGGCTGGAGACCATCACTCACCCCTCCAGCTGTAGCCAAGCTGGCTACAACAACAACATCCAACGTTAGGGCCTGGCCATTCAGAGGGGGGATGCAGCCAGCATTGCGGGCTCATTCCCTTTCACAAATTCTCTGAATGAAGTGTTTGTGTGATACCTAGATCACGGTGTTGAGAGGATTATATGGACGCCCCAGATCCAATGTCTAGGCTCCCTTCATGTCCATTGATTCTATGTGGTTTTAACGTCCTGACTTGAGGTAGACAGGACGGGAGTTCTACCCTCCGTTCGCTGGGAATCGTACGAGCTACCCACATTAACCTCACCCAGCCGGAAGTGCCAGCCTCACATGTTCGGAGGGAACAGAATTTTCTGTGCGAAAAGTCTGCTCCAACCGGGGGAATCGAATTCAATCTATTTTTTGTCGCTTTCTCTAAAGTTTCAGGATTCCATACGTGAGTGAAGTGGCAGAGAATGCCTAAGGCATTTACTTCGCCCCGGTTTACAAAACAATCGTAATTCAAAATTAATATTGATCTTTATTATTTTTTATTTTTTGTACATACTTCTAAGTTTTTTTTTAATTATTGTTATTATTTCTTTGTTGATGATTGTTTTGTAAAAATAAATAAAGTGTAAATAAATAAAATAAATAAGTTCTTCGTCTCAACCAGAACCACATGAACACAATTACCTTCTATGTTTCACCGACCTCAGTAGCTTGATCGATAAGGCGGCGGACGGACTTGTAACCTGGAGGTCGGTGGTTCAAGTCCCGGTTTCAGCGTAGATTCAGTAAATCGCGTTCGAGTAGTTGTGATATCACGAAAGTGATTAACACAAAATAATATGACAACTTTAACTTTATAACTTTAACTTTTATTTTATTTATTTAGAAACTCTTTATTAGTAGAACACATAATTATACAGACAAATAATGGTAAAAATTAAATATAATAATAATAATGCTTTTTCTTTGTGTTATTATGTCACAATTTTTATGGGTAGCGCAGAATCATAGGACTTCACCACTTTAATTTACATTATCTTGTATTATTTTTTTTGCCTAAGATTCTGCCTCTGGTCGCTGCTTCACATTAAAGCAGCTACTCATTTTTCCTCACGAGGTACGATTGGACCCCGAACATCCAAGTACAGAGCAGAAAAAATCCTCCCCCGCTGGGAATCGAACCCAGGTCACCATGTGTGCAATGCCTAGCGCGCTAACTCGCTTTGCCACAGTGACTGTAAAAATTAAATATAAAATTGACAAATATGATAACTTTAACCTTCTATGTTTCAGAAAACCCACCGGCTGCCGCCACGGGCACCTCCTCCGACGCCACCCCCACAGGTGCCGGTGCCGCCACCAGTGCCCCTCCCACCTCCAAGGACACCTCACCCACCCTACAGGAGACCTCGCAGCTGCTCACCAAGCTAAGCCACGCCCAGACAGAGCGACTGAGTCAGCCTCCTCCGCCCCATCTGGCCCAAGTGATACCGCCCTCCGACACGGAAGTACAACTGGGTGAGTATTAAGCCGTATTTTTCTTTCTAACCAACCGACCTCAGTAGCTCAATCGATAAGGCGGCGGACTTGTAACCTGGAGGTCGGTGGTTCGAGTTCCAAGTTAAGCATAAATTTAGTAAGGTGAGTTTGATTAATTGTGACATCACATCGTGATTAACACAAAAATGATAACTTTTTCTTTCTAACCAAAGTTAACCAAACGGTAATAAAATGAACCAAACTGGAAGCAAGTCATTTTTCTTTTGGAAGAGGAAAAATTTCCACTTACAAAGTTAACCAAAGTGGAAGTAGAAAATTCTTGCTTCCAGTTCTTTTATGGGTTAAGTCCATTGTTTATCTTTAAAAGTAACCAAACGCATTTTTCTTTTACGAATGACCTTGGAATAAAATAGAAATATTTGGAAAAAACTTAACCAGGAATTTTTTTTATTAGAAAGAAAAATACGACTTTAGTTGCTCTGGTGGTCTCCACTTATTTCGAACTAGTTCAACACAATGCTGTCCTTCAAACACAATGCTGTCCTAGAAGAAATATAATTACTCAAGAATTAGTTCAAATTAATTAAAGCAGTGTAAACAGACTATGGTATAATTAGTCATAAAACAAATTTATGAAGTATAATTTGAGACTATAATGTATAATTTATAGTCTGCACGGATAGTCAAGTAGTTAACGCGCTAGTCTGGTAATCCAGGTAGCGTAGGGATCCGTTGGTTCGAATACCATCCAGTGCACGAATTAGGATACAGGTAATATACAATTATACATATGTTTCATGTGGTTTCTTTTTAAAGTGAAGTGGGTAGCAACGAATTAAGAGACAGATAACAACATTGTATTCCTAAAGAACACATCATGCATGCACTGGTAGTCAAGTAGTTAACGTTCTAGTCTGGTAATCTAGATAGCGTAGGGGTCAACTGGTTCGAATCCCACACAAAACATAAATTTTTCCTCATTAATTTGAGTTTCTGACCACATAATAGTAAGACTCTGAGGGTCAGGTGGTAGAAAATGCTTTGACCATTAACCTTGCCTTGTGGTTAGCTTCCACTGAAGAGTGTTATTATGAGTACCGGCTCAAGTCAGGCTGTGTGAGCTCAATGTGTGTACCCCATCCGGCCCAAGTGTGTTTGAAGAATCCAGTCGATTCACGGAAAAAACAGACAGACAAATGAAAGCCAAATCGTCCAGTACACAAGTTAAAACAGATCGAAACCCAGTCGGCGCATGACAAGTTATCCTCCCATTTGTTATTTTTACCACATAATAATGCGTCTTGGGTTTACTGCTGGAATAATGGGACTTTAATAGTGCTAATCGGGCAGTATAAATAAGACGATATTATTATTAACACACTAGAGCGTTAACCACTTGACAAAAGGGCGGGGTCGTTACCTTTGGCAATCTCTTCCACCCAACCTCAATCTGTTAATCCTTCTCTTTGTTTGTTTGTCTTTCTTTCTTTTTTTTTTTTTTTTTTTTTTTTTCTTCTTTTTTACATAATCTTACGAGTATAATTATAACATTCATTATACAAAAAAAAACATTAAATTTAATTTGGAAGTAGAGGGTCTGTATCAAAGTTCCTGATGAAAGCACTAAAACAGTTCATGATAACACCAAAACAAATCCAAGAAATGTGTGAGACAGTTCTGAAAGATTCAATACACATCATTCATAACCACATCCATGGAGTATGAAAAAAAAAAAAAAAAAAACAAAACAAAACAAAAAATAAAAGAAGAAGAAAAAAAATGTTTCTTGGAAGAAAAAAAATGTATTTTAATGATGGATACGCTGTGTACTGGCAATCAGAAAAAATGCTGCTGACAGCATCTTTGTTTTATTTTTTTTATAATAAATTCAAATTTACTAAGGCATGGCCGTACTGCTGGACAGCAATGCCTTTTTGAACTTTTTATAATTTTTCTGGACAAAGCGATAATGGTTTTGGGGGGGGGGTCAATTCTGAGACATTTTTCGCTATCTCTGACCGTTTTGGCTAAACAACTCCGGGCAAACAAACAAACATAGGTAGGTAGGTAGTTCTTTTTTCTGTTTTATATACAGAGATAAAACATTTGTTTCTCTCTCAAACTCACTACCAAATTAAACTAAATTCTACGATTTCTGTCCGCTCTACAATAACTCCTGCACCCAACCTTAATCTGTTAATCCTTCTCTTTGTTTGTTAGTTTGTCTTTCTGTCTGCTCTACAATAACAACTGCGCCCAACCTTAATCTGTTAATCCTTCTCTTTGTTTGTTAGTTTGTCTTTCTGTCTGCTCTACAATAACAACTGCACCCAACCTCAATCTGTTAATCCTTCTCTTTGTTTGTTAGTTTGTCTTTCTGTCTGCTCTACAATAACAACTGCGCCCAACCTCAATCTGTTAATCCTTCTCTTTGTTTGTTAGTTTGTCTTTCTGTCTGCTCTACAATAACAACTGCACCCTACCTCAATCCTTAATCTGTTAATCCTTCTCTTTGTTTGTTAGTTTGTCTTTCTGTCTGCTCTACAATAACAACTGCGCCCAACCTTAATCTGTTAATCCTTCTCTTTGTTAGTTTGTCTTTCTGTCTGCTCTACAATAACAACTGCACCCTACCTCAATCCTTAATCTGTTAATCCTTCTCTTTGTTTGTTAGTTTGTCTTTCTGTCTGCTCTACAATAACAACTGCGCCCAACCTCAATCTGTTAATCCTTCTCTTTGTTTGTTAGTTTGTCTTTCTGTCTGCTCTACAATAACAACTGCGCCCAACCTCAATCTGTTAATCCTTCTCTTTGTTTGTTAGTTTGTCTTTCTGTCTGCTCTACAATAACAACTGCACCCAACCTCAATCTGTTAATCCTTCTCTTTGTTTGTTAGTTTGTCTTTCTGTCTGCTCTACAATAACTCCTGCGCCCAACTTTAATCTGTTAATCCTTCTCTTTGTTAGTTTGTCTTTCTGTCTGCTCTACAATAACAACTGCACCCTACCTCAATCCTTAATCTGTTAATCCTTCTCTTTGTTTGTTAGTTTGTCTTTCTGTCTGCTCTACAATAACAACTGCACCCAACCTCAATCTGTTAATCCTTCTCTTTGTTTGTTAGTTTGTCTTTCTGTCTGCTCTACAATAACTCCTGCGCCCAACCTTAATCTGTTAATCCTTCTCTTTGTTTGTTAGTTTGTCTTTCTGTCTGCTCTACAATAACAACTGCACCCTACCTCAATCCTTAATCTGTTAATCCTTCTCTTTGTTTGTTAGTTTGTCTTTCTGTCTGCTCTACAATAACAACTGCGCCCAACCTCAATCTGTTAATCCTTCTCTTTGTTTGTTAGTTTGTCTTTCTGTCTGCTCTACAATAACAACTGCGCCCAACCTCAATCTGTTAATCCTTCTCTTTGTTTGTTAGTTTGTCTTTCTGTCTGCTCTACAATAACAACTGCACCCAACCTCAATCTGTTAATCCTTCTCTTTGTTTGTTAGTTTGTCTTTCTGTCTGCTCTACAATAACTCCTGCGCCCAACTTTAATCTGTTAATCCTTCTCTTTGTTAGTTTGTCTTTCTGTCTGCTCTACAATAACAACTGCACCCAACCTCAATCTGTTAATCCTTCTCTTTGTTTGTTAGTTTGTCTTTCTGTCTGCTCTACAATAACTCCTGCGCCCAACTTTAATCTGTTAATCCTTCTCTTTGTTAGTTTGTCTTTCTGTCTGCTCTACAATAACAACTGCACCCAACCTCAATCTGTTAATCCTTCTCTTTGTTTGTTAGTTTGTCTTTCTGTCTGCTCTACAATAACAACTGCGCCCAACCTCAATCTGTTAATCCTTCTCTTTGTTTGTTAGTTTGTCTTTCTGTCTGCTCTACAATAACAACTGCGCCCAACCTTAATCCTTAATCTGTTAATCCTTCTCTTTGTTTGTTAGTTTGTCTTTCTGTCTGCTCTACAATAACAACTGCGCCCAACCTTAATCCTTAATCTGTTAATCCTTCTCTTTGTTTGTTAGTTTGTCTTTCTGTCTGCTCTACAATAACAACTGCGCCCAACCTTAATCCTTAATCTGTTAATCCTTCTCTTTGTTTGTTAGTTTGTCTTTCTGTCTGCTCTACAATAACAACTGCGCCCAACCTTAATCCTTAATCTGTTAATCCTTCTCTTTGTTTGTTAGTTTGTCTTTCTGTCTGCTCTACAATAACAACTGCGCCCAACCTTAATCCTTAATCTGTTAATCCTTCTCTTTGTTTGTTAGTTTGTCTTTCTGTCTGCTCTACAATAACAACTGCGCCCAACCTCAATCTGTTAATCCTTCTCTTTGTTTGTTAGTTTGTCTTTCTGTCTGCTCTACAATAACAACTGCCACCCAACCTCAATCTGTTAATCCTTCTCTTTGTTTGTTAGTTTGTCTTTCTGTCTGCTCTACAATAACTCCTGCGCCCAACTTTAATCTGTTAATCCTTCTCTTTGTTAGTTTGTCTTTCTGTCTGCTCTACAATAACAACTGCACCCTACCTCAATCCTTAATCTGTTAATCCTTCTCTTTGTTTGTTAGTTTGTCTTTCTGTCTGCTCTACAATAACAACTGCACCCAACCTCAATCTGTTAATCCTTCTCTTTGTTTGTTAGTTTGTCTTTCTGTCTGCTCTACAATAACTCCTGCGCCCAACCTTAATCTGTTAATCCTTCTCTTTGTTTGTTAGTTTGTCTTTCTGTCTGCTCTACAATAACAACTGCACCCTACCTCAATCCTTAATCTGTTAATCCTTCTCTTTGTTTGTTAGTTTGTCTTTCTGTCTGCTCTACAATAACAACTGCGCCCAACCTCAATCTGTTAATCCTTCTCTTTGTTTGTTAGTTTGTCTTTCTGTCTGCTCTACAATAACAACTGCGCCCAACCTCAATCTGTTAATCCTTCTCTTTGTTTGTTAGTTTGTCTTTCTGTCTGCTCTACAATAACAACTGCACCCAACCTCAATCTGTTAATCCTTCTCTTTGTTTGTTAGTTTGTCTTTCTGTCTGCTCTACAATAACTCCTGCGCCCAACTTTAATCTGTTAATCCTTCTCTTTGTTAGTTTGTCTTTCTGTCTGCTCTACAATAACAACTGCACCCAACCTCAATCTGTTAATCCTTCTCTTTGTTTGTTAGTTTGTCTTTCTGTCTGCTCTACAATAACTCCTGCGCCCAACTTTAATCTGTTAATCCTTCTCTTTGTTTGTTAGTTTGTCTTTCTGTCTGCTCTACAATAACAACTGCGCCCAACCTTAATCCTTAATCTGTTAATCCTTCTCTTTGTTTGTTAGTTTGTCTTTCTGTCTGCTCTACAATAACAACTGCGCCCAACCTTAATCCTTAATCTGTTAATCCTTCTCTTTGTTTGTTAGTTTGTCTTTCTGTCTGCTCTACAATAACAACTGCGCCCAACCTTAATCCTTAATCTGTTAATCCTTCTCTTTGTTTGTTAGTTTGTCTTTCTGTCTGCTCTACAATAACAACTGCGCCCAACCTTAATCCTTAATCTGTTAATCCTTCTCTTTGTTTGTTAGTTTGTCTTTCTGTCTGCTCTACAATAACAACTGCGCCCAACCTTAATCCTTAATCTTTTAACCTTCTCTTTGTTTGTTAGTTTGTCTTTCTGTCTGCTCTACAATAACAACTGCGCCCAACCTTAATCTGTTAATCCTTCTCTTTGTTTGTTAGTTTGTCTTTCTGTCTGCTCTACAATAACAACTGCGCCCAACCTTAATCCTTAATCTGTTAATCCTTCTCTTTGTTTGTTAGTTTGTCTTTCTGTCTGCTCTACAATAACAACTGCGCCCAACCTTAATCCTTAATCTGTTAATCCTTCTCTTTGTTTGTTAGTTTGTCTTTCTGTCTGCTCTACAATAACAACTGCGCCCAACCTTAATCCTTAATCTGTTAACCTTCTCTTTGTTAGTTAGTTTGTCTTTCTGTCTGCTCTACAATAACAACTGCGCCCAACCTTAATCCTTAATCTGTTAACCTTCTCTTTGTTTGTTAGTTTGTCTTTCTGTCTGCTCTACAATAACAACTGCGCCCAACCTTAATCCTTAATCTGTTAATCCTTAATCTGTTAATCCTTCTCTTTGGTTTGTCTTTCTGTCTGCTCTACAATAACAACTGCGCCCTACAATTGTCTTGTTCTCTGTGTTTCTGAACCTGATATATGTATTAATTTTGATGTATTTAATATTTCTGTTCCAAATAAAGGTTTATTTATTTAATTATTTATCTGTGTTTCAGCTCACAAGATTTCCGAGAACCTCACGGACCTGGCTAAGAGGGCGGGGCCCCCCTCCTCTCCATTGTGTCTGTGCAGGGGGTGCGCAAAGCCATGGGGGTGCTCGCCACGGACATTGACGTAAGTTTCTATCTTCTTCTTCTTCTTCTTCTTTTACTCTGTCTTATCCCGCTCAAGCAGGGTCGATGTTGTTAAGGGTTGGGTGGAAGAGATTGCCATAGGCAATAACCCCGCCCTTTAGTTAGGACATACGTATGTTTTCAAATATTTTCTATTCTTTTTCATTTTAATTGTATATATTGTTTTTTTCATTTTTTCACTGTTAAAATTATTATTTGTATGTACATAATGTCCTTTAGTATCTAATAAAGAGTTGTATAATAATAATAATAACCTCATGGTTGAGGTTGGTTGGTTTTGGCACATTTTTTTTTTTTTTTTTTTTTTTTTTTTACGGCTGGATGCCCTTCCTAACGCCAACGATTCTATTTGATTTAACGTCCTGGATTAGGACGGGGGTTTTACCTCCATTCGCTGGAAATCGTACCAGCTACCCACATCAACCCCACCCAGCCTGGGTAGGGCCGGAAATGCCAGTCTCACATGTACGGAGGGAACAGAATTTTCTGTTTGACGTAAGTTACTATACCAGGTGTCTATTCCTATTATTATTATGAAACACTTTATTAGATTTAAGAAGACATATGTACAGTACAAATAATTATTATAACAACTAAAAAACCTTGTGTTAACATCACACGACTTTCCTTATCCCCCAAAAAGATTCACACGACTTCCATTATCAAAAAAAGGATCATAGTTAATCTCTATTATTTTGTTAATCCGAGAAAATGTTGTTCTCTAACTTTTTTTGTATTTTTAACTAATTCAAAGAAGCGGCGGTTGCGGCCAATATTTGCGGTCCTGCGGCCGCATCTTAAGGCCGATTTCAACCAAAAGTTTCGTCGTTTGTCTGGTCTATAAAATTGTTTTATATACCAAATTTCAAGTCTCTAGCTCTGACCGTTCTCGAGATATCCTGTTTACACACAGACAGACAGACGCACGAACCAATGGCTGAAAGCAACTTTTTTGGTATCCTGAGGCTATTGTTGAAATTTCAAAATTGTTGAAATTTAGGGCGAGAGCTGAGGGAGTTCTTAGAATGTGACCCTTCTCTTCTTCTCCATCATGTTCTATGATCTAAACGTGTATTTTGTTACTTCCCCATTTCAGGGCGTATCCTGTTTGGAGACGGGCGAGAGTGTAGACTTGGAATCCGAACTGAGGGAGTTCTTAGAATGTGACCCATCACTGGTGTCTTTCCCACTGCATGATGAAGACGACAAAACCATAGAGGAGATGCTGTCTGAGTCTTAATGAGTTACTCTTCCGAGTCTTAATGAGTTACTCTTCCGAGTCTTAATGAGTTACTCTTCCGAGTCTTAATGAGTTACTCTTCCGAGTCTTAATGAGTTACTCTTCGAGTCTTAATGAGTTACTCTCCAAGGCTTAATGAGTTACTCTTCCGAGTCTTAATGAGTTACTCTTCCGAGTCTTAATGAGTTACTCTTCCGAGTCTTAATGAGTTACTCTTCCGAGTCTTAATGAGTTACTCTTCCGAGTCTTAATGAGTTACTCTCCAAGGCTTAATGAGTTACTCTTCCGAGTCTTAATGAGTTACTCTTCCGAGTCTTAATGAGTTACTCTTCCGAGTCTTAATGAGTTACTCTTCCGAGTCTTAATGAGTTACTTTCCAAGTCTTAATGATATACTCTCCAAGTCTTAATGAGTTACTCTTCGAATCTTAATGAGTTACTCTTCCGAGTCTTAATGAGTTACTCTTCCGAGTCTTAATGAGTTACTCTCCAAGTCTTAATGATATACTCTCCAAGTCTTAATGAGTTACTCTTCGACTCTAAATGAGTTACACTCCAAGTCTTAATGAGTTACTCACCGAGTCTTAATGAGTCATACTCCACCCTTAATGATGTTGAATACCCCATTTCTCGTTCTCTCACTGAAGTAGAGCAACGTTCAGAGAGAATAGGACTTGGATGGGTGACCATTCAAAGTCGAACCATAGTGATGCTGGATTCCCAGCCCCACTCAGACTTGGTGAGGTTAATTTGAGTAGCTAGTTTGTGAGTTTCTAACGAATGTAAGGTAAAATAATCCTCATGGTGATATGACCAGTTGAAACTTGAAAGCGACGGTAAACCCAATTTTTTTATATAGATACTTGTCAGAAATATCTGGATATTGTGGAATTTGCATTGGTAGTCAAGTGGTTCACGCGCTAGTCTGGTAATCCAGGTAGCGCAGGGATCCGTTGGTTCGAATCCCACCCAGTGCATGAATTTTTCCTCATTAATTTGAGTTTGTGACCACATAATAATAAGACTGTAAATTTTAATATTCACCACAGAAATACCCTTTGTCAGTTATTGCATGCCAAAATGATTTTTCAATTTGGTGTGTGTAGACAGTACTTGAAAAAAAAAAAAAAAAAGACTCCGAGGGTTAGGTGGTAGAAAATGCTTTGAGCATTAACCTCGCCTGGTGGTTACCTTCCACAAAAAAGTGTATTATTATTATTATAATATTTTGTGAGAAGCTGGAGGGACCAAAGAATCACTGCCCGGAAACAACGCTGATGCCAGACTTGTTGATTGATTGATTTTATTTATTTGTATTCTTATTTTTTTTTTTTTTTTTTTTTTTTTTTTTTTGGAGATGCCAGACTTGTTATTATGTGAGAAGTTAACATTCCCGTTGTAAGAAGTTTTAAAAAAAAATAGTTTTCAACTTTTTTATATTTTTTGAGAAATTAAAAAAAAATAATGTATTAATCCATTACTGACTGCAGTACTGAAGTAACCGTTGTAGTAGATAAATGTAAATGGCCTTTCATTGTAAATGGTTTGTGTAGGTTCCGTACTTGTAAATTACCACTACCACATAAGTCTAAGTAGTTGCATAGATTTTAATTCTCCCTAGTTGAATCGCTTCTATTTTTTTTACACCCTGTACAGACCCCTGGGGCCAATTCATGAATCTACTAGAGCTGTTTTTCACGAATTTCAAAAAGCCAGCAGAGATGTCACGTTGAATATTTCAGGTCACACCCGATGACCGAAGTGAAGCAACGTCTAGCGTTGTGAAGACATTGATTGGTGCCCGCTCTTGATTCGATTCAATCATGCTTAACATGGCAACCCATGCCGGCCCGACTAAGGCTGGTTGAGGTTCATTTGAGTAGCCGGATATTTCCTCTGCAAATAATGGGTAAACCCCCTCGCAACTAGTAATACAAGAGATTTCACTAATATTTTATTTTAAATTTGAGAGAGAGGATAAGACGTCGCTTGGCGCGTCGGTCTGATAATCCAGAGGTCGCGGGTTCGAATGTTCGGAGGGGTTGGAATTTTCTGTGCAAAAAGTCTGCTCCAACCGGAAATCGAACTCAGGATCTCTGGACCACGGGCAGTAGTCACAACCATTACGCCACGGAGGCTGGCAGTTGAAAATGACGTTAAACCGATGAATTGGCTCCGGTTCTAACCTTCTCTTCCTCGAGTATATCTATACGTAAATCTTTCTCTCATTATGAAAACAAGTGTGCTGGGGTGAAATTAATTCACAGAATCTGATTCACCAGTTCAGTTATTATTATTGTTATACTTATTTAGAGTACATGTGCCAATGATTTGGTGTAAAAAAGCCATCAGTTGTTATTCATTTTTTTTTTTTAATTTGACAGTGAAAAAAGCGACTTTTTTTGGCACTTTTTTTTCAACCCATTAAATATTACACAAAGAAAATACAAAGACAAGTCATCTCTGAGTTGATGAATATTTATGTTCTTTTCTTCTGATATGACCAAAAATTCTATTTTTTTAGAAATTAGTCAGTGATGACTCCGCGAATTTTTTTATTAGCTTTGCAAAAAAAGTTTTGATTTTGACCACATAATAATACTTCTTGGGCTTACTGCTGGAATAATGGGACTCAATATTTATCACCTTATTTATACTGTCCTAATCAGACAATATTATAAAAGTAATAATTTACCCTGTGTCCAGTTAAAAAAAATATTTTATCAAGCAGTTTAAAAAAAAAAAACTAGATGAGTCTTATTGAGGGCGGAATAAATAGACGTTTTTGGTAATACCTCTTTGGAGTTAAGTCTCGATTTGTGTTTATTGTCTTGTTTGGAGAAAACCGATATTCAGTCATGACTTTAGTTCTCAATTTTGTGTATTAATTTCGCCTTGAGTGGTTCTTGTTAGCTCTGTCATCATCATCCTACAAATGGACATTACTTCCGATAATTTCTTATTCAGTCAAGCCTGGTTGTATGAGAACTCAAGAAACCGGAAAAAAGTTTCTCTATATCATCTGAAACTATGTTTTTCTTTTGGATAAAAAAAATTCCAGGTTCGGTATTTCCAAATATTTGCCGTTTAGCTTTCCCACTATTCGTGAGAAAAAAAAATGCGTTTCCGTACTTTTAAAGATAAACAATGGACTCAACAACCTAAGATATGGAAGCAAGAATTTTATAAATTCATTTAGGTTAACCGAACTGGAAGAAGATTTTTCTACTTCCAAAAGAAAAATGACTTTCTTCCAGTTTGTCCATTTTATTCCATGGCAAGCGAGTGATTAACCACTGAGCTAATCGCGCGCTCTTATATCCAGGTTTCTCTTATAGCCAGTTCTCTGATATCCAGGTTTCTCTTTATCCAGTTCTTTGATATCTGGGTTTCTCTTATATCCAGTTCTCTGATATTCAGATTTCTCTTATAGCCAAGTTCAACTGAATCGGAAATAGGAGTATTTTTTTTTTCTGTTTTCGCAATTTCTTTTGTTCTAAATATACACCATGCTGCATTTATTATTTTTGTAATGTAAATATTATATTGATAACTTTATGGATATTAAAGGAATACATTGGATTGCCCAAATTCTCATTTTTGTTTTTATTTATCAATACTTATTTAGTTAGGATACAGCAATATACATATTATGTTTCATGTGGTTTCTTTTTAAATTGAATTGGATAGAGCCAGCGTCGATGGCATGTTGAATACACCGGTTCCCTTCAGAACACCGAAGTTAAGCGACATCCAGCGAGGTTAAGACTTGGATGGGTGACCATTCAAATTCTAATTCTCGTGACGCTGGCTTTTCCCGGCCCCACTCAGGCTGGGTGAGGTCAATGTGAGTAGCAGGTTTGTGAGTTTCCTGCGAATGAGAGGGTAAAACCCCCGTCGTGATATGACCATGGCAGTTGAAAGCGACGTTAAACCCCAATTAAAAAAAAAAAAAAAAAGAAAAAAGAATTGGATAGCAAAGCATTAAGAGACAGATAACCAATTTAATGTATTACATAGTTTAGAAAAGGATCTTTTGTAATTTGTTTATTGTATAATAAATAAATTAAATTAAATAAACAACATTGTATATGTAAAGAACACATCATACCTACATAGCCTGGTATTCAAGTAGTTAACATGCTAGTCTGGTAATCTAGATAGCATAGGGGTCAACTGGTTCGAATCCCACACAAAGTATAAATTTTTCCTCATACATTTGAGTTTGTGACCACATAATAATGAGACTGAGGGTTAGGTGGTAGAAAATGATTTGAGCATTAACCTCGCCTTGTGGCTACCTTCCACTAAAGAGTATTATTATTATTATACATTGCTTGGTTGAAATGATGCTGTTGGTTGCTATACTTGATTTCTTATGGACAATGAAAGAAAATATTGCATTGGCAAGATTATAGAGTTTCCAGATGTTGTGGGTTCGAAACCCAGCCGGGACATGACAAGTCATCCTCCCATTTGGGATTTTTACCACATAATAATACGTCTTAGGCTTACTGCTGGAATAATGGGACTTTAATAGTCTTAATCGGGTAGTATAATGAAGGCAATATTATTATTATTATTTATACAAATATTCATGCTGCCCACCATATGGTGGGTTGCTAAAAATCACAGCATAACAATCAGTTTAAAAAACATTTTTCCCCTTATTTTTTAATTACTGTGTCTATACCAGAGACACTTCTTAAGAGAAAATTTACCATCTAGGCTAGCCACAGACTTACAGTCTTTCTGCACAAAAACAGTTTCACAGCGCACAGTTTAGTGCTGAGGTGTGAACTTAGCCGGGGGCCAGGTCCACTGTTGTGGGGGACTTGCTCGAAGCAGCGGTTCCCAAGGTTTCCACACGAGCATTTTACGAGCCAGCATAAGCTCATTCTCCGCTTGAACAATCACTTCTTCAATCTGACCACTCTTGATTCTGGACTCCATCTCACTGATAGATTTAGCCTGGGGGAAAAAACAAAACAAACCATGATGGGGCACTGGAGGGAAGTCTTCCCAATTGATCAAAATTTCTTCCCCCAGTTTCTTTCCTTTTTTTTTTAGTAATTAATTTATGTATAAGGTTTTTTTAACACATATAGGACCGGCATTTTTTCAGTGAGTTCTCCTGTGGGACCGCCATGTTTTTAGTGAGTTCTCCCATGGGACTGGCAATGTTCAGGCGTAGTGCATGCGTGTACCACCCTTGGCACACTTGGTCCTTTCCGTACAGACATGCGTGTACCACCGGTGGTACAAAATGTAATGACGTTGAGCACATACTTTGTATTTATACTAAAAAAATAATAAATTTATTATTATTATAATAACCCAGTAGATAAGTGTTCAAGTTGTTGCATTGGTGATCCAGAGGTTATGGGTTCAATCCTAGCCAGAACATGACAAGTTTTATCTTCATTTGAGTATTTTGACCACATAAAAATAGTTTTAAGCAGGCAGAATACAAATACATAAGGTGATATTATTTTTTTAAGTTATGTACCTATTATAGTCTGGCTGGGGGACTATTAACAGGCAGTAGACCAGTATCGGCTTGGTTCTTGGGGACCTTGTCAATTATTAGCCTCCTTGTAAAGACAGTGGTAGAAGTGCTCAGTCATTCCTCTACTGTCTGGCTACCATCGTTCACAATGACACCACCCCATGATGATATGTATTATAACTATAATTTAGTAGTCACTGTGGCAGAGTGAGTTAGTGCGCTAGGCATTGCACACATGGTGACCTGGGTTTGATTCCCAGCGGGGGAGGATTTTTTCTGCTCTGTACTTGGATGTTCGGGGTCCACTCATACCTCGTGAGGAAAAATGAGTAGCTGCTTTGATGTGAAGCAGCGACCAGTGGCAGAATCATAGGCAAAATAAATAATACAAGATATTGTAAATTAGAGTAGTAAAGTCCTATGATTCTGCGCTACCCACTAAAATTGTGACATAATAACACAAAGAAAAAGCATTATATTATATATAACTATAATTTGGTTGGAGTTCTCCACAAGAGAAGCCCCAATTACCACACCACAACAACCTCTAATAGGTTTTAATGTCTAGATTTGACAAAGTCAGGATAGTGAGATTCTACTGTATTAGTGGAATGAGGAACCCTATTTCAAGGGAACAGTGTCTGAACAAAGAACAACCATATTAGTTAGTGGGTTTCTAATCCACTGAACTGAACAATGATACTGAACAATCTTACCTCTTGGACTATTTTGAACCTGGTATCAACAATTTCTTTGGTGTACTTCTTGTAAGCAGCATCATCTGGCATCTTGGTAATCACACGCAGAATTTTACTGTACAGAACTGTGAGGGAGTGCTTGGGATCTTTGACCACTTGCAAGCCTGTCAGACCTGTGGTCTGAAAATAGTTGTGGAAATAAAGAAAAAAAACGCTTGCATACGAGTCTGCAACCATTTCGACATTTTCATCTTTACTATTCAAGGTCCAAAACCCAACTGACCAAATTTCGTATTGTGCGCATGACACACACTTTCCCTCTTCTCTAAGGGTTGCAATATCGAAACGAAAATATCGATATTAGGTATATCGATAATATCGAAACCATAATATCGATATCCGATATTAGAAGACTTCTCTCCCTTTACAATTCAATATTTCGTTACATAATATCGTTACATAGGGTCAAGGGGGGTATTTACGAACAGGGGGTAATTACGAACAGTGGTCATTGTACCTAAACAGGATAAGATATTTCGAATCTGGTGGTTGAATACTATTATTTTGAATTGTTTTTACAGGTTGAACACGAGTTTTCGATAGTATTTATTTTCAGTTGTAGTTAGTAAGCTAGTGAAAATAGATCTATCAAAAAGTTTGATTTTTGAAGTTTTTGATTTTTTTTAAAACAATTTTTTAGGTAAGTGTTACTTGAATTTTTATCATTATTTTACTTTTAATTATTGATAGGCATGTTTTTGGTTATTATTTTACAAAAATAATTGTTTTAACCATTTTTTAAGTTATAGTTTTTAGGTGTTCTTAATTACCCCCGCATTTTTTTGCTATGGGGTAATTACGAACGCATATTTTGGGTGTTTGTTTTACCCTATAACTTTTTTTGTATTTATCAAAACACTCAGAATGCCCCGAAACTACAAGATGAAGAAACCACCTCCTTTATATACAGAAGCACAAATGATATCTGCTATCGTAGATGTTTTTAATGACAACCTGGCTGTCAGAAGAGCAACGGCAGTGTTTTGAGATTCCGCAAACCAAAGTAGAATTTTCCAAACGTAAGGCTCAAAATCCTGAAATACTGGGAGGTTGTAAGAAGTACCAAGATATTAGTACCCTAATGTATTGGAGGTATTTGTGTACTTGAACATAGCAAAAGAAAGGAAGAAAAATGAAAGTGTAGAAAACAAAAAGAAATATAGGGGGAACAGTTTCAAAAAAGAAGAAAAAAATGAAGGTAGAAGAAGACAAATTTGAGATTGACAATGACCTAGAAACTATTGATAAGACCAAAATCTGTAAAAAAAATTTTTTAAAAAATATATAAAACACCTTTCAAAAGCTCTCATAATTAACTATTACTATTATTATGCTTTTATTACCAGCCTCCGTGGCGTAACAGTTGTGACTACTGCCCGTAGTCCAGAGATCCTTAGTTCGATTCCCGGTTGGAGCAGACTTTTCGCACAGAAAATTCTGTCCCCTCCGAACATGTGAGACTGGCGATTCCGGCCCCACCCAGGCTGGGTGAGGTTAATGTGGGTAGCTGGTACGATTCCCAGCGAATGGAGGGTGAAACCCCCGTCCTGTCTACCTCAAGTCAGGATGTTAAAACCTAATAGAATCAATGGACATGGAAGGAGCCTAGACATTGGATCTGGGCGTCCATATAATCCTCTCACCACCGTGATTTAGGTATCTATACCTATCTCACGGACACGAAATTATTATTATTACTATTATTTGCAAGATAGAGATACCCTATTTGATAAGAGCTGACTACCTTCGTGGTTAGGATTCAAACCACCATCCTGTGTGTCCATAAACTTTGCATATTGTCATACAGGTGGCTAAAGACACAAAGTACAATTTTGGTGTATTATTTGTACATAAAAAGCACATATTGCCATTAAAAAGTTCGTTTTTAATATTGTATAATGTGTTCGCATTTACCCCCGCCTGACGGGGGTAAATGCGAACAGGCGGGGGTAAATAAGAACACCACTAAACAGATACTACAGTATGCACAAAACTATTTATAATGCACCATTAGAATGCTAAATAAGTCTATATACCAAAAAAATCACAAGACATGGATTTTACCAAAGCAACTCAGGGTTACAGATATGTTTATAAAATGTAGCTCAAAATCGTTCGTAATTACCCCCCTTGACCCTAATATCGTTACATAATATCGTTACATAATTTCGTCACATAATTTTGGTTATGTGCCAGAGCAAAGACATGAAAATGTCAAAAATCTACAATATGGTCTGAAATTTTTTAAATAACAAATCATTAATGTTTAGCTAAAATTGATAGCACATAGAACTGGTTCTCATTCAGTCATTGACATTGAGCAATGCCCAGCAAGGCTAGTACTTCTATGGGTGACCATTCAACTTTGAACCCTCATGATGTTGGCTATTCCCGGCCCAACTAAGGCAGAATGAGGTTAAATTCCTGTTGCTCAGTGGTAAAGATGGCACTCTGTGAATCCAGATGTCACCAGTTCAAAACCCAGCCAGGACATGACAAGTTATCTTCCCATATGTGATTTTTATCACATAATAATTATGTCTTGGGCTTACTGCTGGAATGATGGGACTTCAATAGTCTTACGCGGGCAGTATAAACAAGGCAATATTATTATTATTATTAATTTGAATAGCTAGTTTGTAAGTTTCTAGCGAGTAGAGTGTAAAACCCCCGTTGTGATAAGACATTGAAGTTCAAAGAGAAGTAAAACTCGACGTTTAAATAGGTTACAAGAGTGTAAGACTCTCTGAAACAGGGATCTATGACAACAATTTCATTTAATGTGTCAATAAAACGGGTATTGTCTTACTTTTTTGATGGCATTCATGACTGATTTGGTAGGCGTCCTTTGCAGGAAGATTACAACAGCTCAGTCCTGTAATTTTAAGTTTAACTACCCTTTTGGCCAAAAGAAAAAAAATTAAGGTTGAAATCGACTGGAAAATCTGTAAATTTCAAAATTGTTGTTTTGATTTTGATAAAGATGACCTTGAAGAAAGATAAAGGTTGATTCTCAGATTTCTCAACGAAAAAGTACTGCATGGAGCATGAACTTTTTTGAAGGCGTTTTATTTTACGTTCAACCCATCTAAACGTTGCAGTACATTCAAGCTTTTTTGAATCAAGAAATAAGTATAGTAGATGAGATCTAGCATAATATTATGATCTCAGTGGTTGGATATAAAAAGACTTATGTTGGTGTAGTACAATAGTACAAATAATTATTAGGTATAACAATATTAATATTGTATAACAATAGGTATGTACAATAAAAAGGGAAAAATAATAGAAATATAATATATTTATGAACATAATTATTATGTATGTATGTCCGAACTAAATTGCGGGGTTACTGCCTACTGCAATCTTTTCCACCCAACCCTAGTGTTTAGTACTTGTGGTATAGTGTATAAAATTGGCAACGGATTTTTCTCAGGGATCTCTCAACTACAGTAGGTACCTAAATTAAAATCTATAGTCCTGTTCTTTCATTTGGCATTTTCACAAACCTACTTGGGGTCGGCATTCTTCAACCTCATGGTTGATTTTGGTTGGTTGTGGCGCATTTTTACGGCTGGATTCCCCTCCTTCCGCCGATTATTCTATTAGGACTTAACGTCTTGATTTGAACGGGGTTTTACCCTCGATTCGCTGGGAATTGTACCAGCTACCCACATTAACCTCACCCAGCCTGGGAAGGTCCGGAAATGGCAACATCACGTGTTTGGAAGGACTCATCATTATAACATAATTATTGTAAGACTCTGTTTTTTTTTTTTCTTGTTTTCTTTAGAAGAAAAGTTTAAATTTTAAAAAGGTAGATGTGACCCGGAACCGCTTTCGCAGTACTTCAGGGGAATTTATAACACTCTAGTGAATATTATCTCTTGTGATGAGGTTAAGACATGTCTAGAAATAATAATAATAATCACATCGCCTTATTTATACTGCCCGATTAGGACTATCGAGTCCCATTATTCCAGCAGTAAGCCCAATCCCAAATGGGAGGATATCTTGTCAGTGTCCGGCAGGGTTTTGAACCCCCGAACTGTGGATTCACAGAAATATGTTCTTTAACTAGAACGTACACAATATTTCGGATTTTAAACTTACTTTTTACGCGGAATTAATACTTCCACAATTGGCAGGTTGTTTTCCTCTGATGTAGTCATTTATGTGGACATTGCACGCAAAGGTAAATTAACTCGATCTATGATGTTTGCCGGTCTGGCATTTCCATTTCTGTGTCTGAGTGCGTCATTGTATACAACATTTCAGATTATAGAACAACATTTCAGATTTTAGTTACTTCATGGTCATTTGAGTAGCGGCTCAGGTATAAGTTCCACCATCAGTGTTCGGTTTGCTACCTAATGGACACTTTTTTGCTGGTCTTCACAGCTGCTTTCATAACAGCAGGTAAGTTAAATAGGTCGAAAGTTCTATTTGCTGAAAATCGCCCCATCAGATAAACACACAAACACCCCCCCCCCCCCCAGCTTAAACACAAACTCCTCCCATTTGGGATTTTTACCACATAATAATACGTCTTGGGCTCACTGTTCGAATCATGGGACCCAATAATTCTAATCGGGCAGTATAAATTTAAAAAAAAAGTTATCATATTTGTGTTAATAATTACTTACGTGATATCACAACTACTCAATCTCGCTTTGTTAATCTACGCTGAAACCCGAACTTGAACCACCGACCTTCAGGTTACAAGTCCATCGCCTTACCGTTCAAGCTACTGAGGTCGGTCGGGCAGTATAAATTTAATAAGGCGATATCTACCTCAAGTCAGGACGTTAAAACCTACTAGAATCAATGGACATGAAAGGAGCCTAGACATTGGATCTGGGCGTCCATATAATCCTCTCACCACCGTGATTTAGGTATCAATACCTATCTCACGGACACGGAATGATTATCATTGTTCCGTCTTTATTATTATTATTATTTATTATTATCATACAATTCTTTATTAGATACAAAAGGACATTATGTACATACAAATAATAATTTTAGCAGTGAAAAAATGAAAAAAAACAATATGTACAATAAAAATGAAAAAGAATAGAAAATATTTGAAAACATATTATGTCCTAACTAAAGGGCGGGGTTATTGCCTATGGCAATCTCTTCCACCCGACGTCTTTGTGTTCCGCAGCTGTACACGCCGGAAACAAGTCCACATCTGAGGATCTGTCCTACCTGACACCCAAGCAGAAGAGGGATCGGGTCCAGCTGTTGCGATGGAGAAACTTTTCGGGAGTCGACACGCAGAGAAACATCAACATCAGGAATAGGAAGGTGACCTATCTCAGCAACAGAACGCGAGCTATGCGCGAGGCCTGGATGAAAATGCGAGTGGATTCGGGGTACGCTCCAGTGTTCCAGCTCTCGGCGTTCCAGCAGAATAATACTCCAGCAGAAGTGTAAGTGTTCCAGCAGAATAATACTCCAGCAGAAGAGTAAGTGTTCCAGCAGAATAATACTCCAGCAGAAGTGTAAGTGTTCCAGCAGAATAATACTCCAGCAGAAGTGTAAGTGTTCCAGCAGAATAATACTCCATCAGAAGTGTAAGTGTTCCAGCAGAATAATACTCCAGAAGAAGTGTAAGTGTTCCAGCAGAATAATACTCTAGCAGAAGTGTAAGTGTTCCAGCAGAATAATACTCCAGCAGAAGTGTAAGTGTTCCAGCAGAATAATACTCCAGCAGAAGTGTAAGTGTTCCAGCTCTCGGCGTTCCAGCAAAATAATACTCCAGCAGAAGTGTAAGTGTTCCAGCAGAATAATACTCCAGCAGAGGTGTAAGTGTTCCAGCAGAATAATACTCCAGCAGAAGTGTAAGTGTTCCAGCAGAAGGAGGCCAGCCTCCGTGGTTGTGACTACTGCCCGTAGTCTAGAGATCCTGAGTTCGATCCCCGGTCGGAGCAGACTTTTCGCACAGAAAATTCTGTTCCCTCCGAACACGTGAGGCTGGCAATTCCGGCCCTACCCAGGCCTGGGTAAGGTTAATGTGGGTAGCTGGTACAATTCCCAGCGAATGGAGGGTAAAACCACCGTCCTAATCCAGGACGTTAAATTACGTAGAATCGTTGGCGTTAGGAAGGCCATCCAGCCGTAAAAATGTGCTAAAACCAAACAACCTCAACCATGAGGTTGAACAACGTCGACCTGCTTAAGCGGGATAAGACAGAGTAAAATAAGAAGAAGACAGTAGTCCAACTTCTTATTGAGAACGGGTTCTAATGAATGACTCTTACCGTACTAGATACTGGAATGTCATTGCAGATAGTATAGTATAGTAGTGCTTTATTTAGACTGTCGGCTCGAGACAAGAAGTCCCATTACGCTAACAGTTTAATATAGCACCTTTATTAATTGTAAATTTTACATGATTTTACATTATTGAATATAGAAAAATATAACATAAATTGCAATTAATAATGTGAAGGAAAAAAAAAGAAAAAAAAAAGAAAGAAAAAAAAAAAAGATACACACAGGGTCCACCAAAAAAAAGGAGCCACTCGAAATATCTAGAGCAAAAAAAAATATTATTATTTTTTACAAAAACGAACCCCCATTTTCTATTATGTATGTATGTATGGTTTTACTTGTGGTGAAGCACAAGGACTCTTCACATTTTTTGTGCGTAGCGCAGCATTACTAAGAGGCTCCTTTACTTTACGAATTATTCGGTTACATTATATAATTTCTTTTTACTCTGGTAATACCGCCACTCATACAAGTAACTACTCATTTTTTGCTCACGAGGTTTGAGTGGACCCCGAACATCCAAGTACAGAGCAGAAAATTTTCTGCCCCGCTGGGGATCGAACCCAGGTCACCGTGCGTGCAATGCCTAGCGCGCTAACTCACTCCGCCACGGTGACTACCGATTTCTATTATTAGAAATTTCTCGGAAGTCATGTATTATTAAGTATTATTAATTCTAAAGAAAGTCATGTACCTACTATTAATTCTAAAGAAAAATGGCATTTCTTCCCAACAGGCAAAATCCAGGAGAATCCAGTGGTGGCAACTACTCCAGTATGGATCCCTCGGAGACAACCCTTCCAGGACCAAGCGTTATTGTTTACACTCCTGTACAGCAACCCCGAACAAAGACTAAACGTAAATTCCCTTGGCCTCCAAATCAGTTAGTTATAAAACCATCTCCCTTTCCACAATTTAACCCTCCCGTTGCTTCTGTAGGTGATTTTAATACGGATCAGTTTGGTCCACCTCGAAACACAGTTGAATTACCTCCTGTAACCGTGCCTGATTATGAGTGGTTCGGTATTCCTATTCCTGACAATCAAACATCTTCTTCTACTGTGCCTCACGAAGTCTCTATGGAGGATCGTTTTGCAGAACGTCAAAATACTTTTGATGAACCTCTTGTGCATATGAGCGCTGATGAGTTGGACTTCCTTGCAGCTCTACTTAATACTCCTGACAATGAAACATCTTCTTCGGCACCTCCTGTAGTTGCTACTTCTCATGTAGATGCGTCTTCTGTGCCTGCTGTAGATCATCTTAATAAGCATCATTTAGGTCCACCTCAAAATACCAGTGATGAACCTCCTGTGCCCATGAGTGATGATGAGTTCGTTGGATCTCTACTTACTATTCCTGACAATCAAACATCTTCTTCTGTGCCTCCTGCATTTCCTACGCCTCATGTAGATGCGTCTTCTGTGCCTGCTGTAGATCATCTTAATAAGCATCATGTTGGTCCACCTCAACACAGCTTCCAGTCACCTCCTGTAACTGTGCCTGTTTCTGAATTGGGCTCTCTGAATGTTCAGGTTCCTATTCCTGACAATCAAACATCTTCTTCTTCTGTACCTCACGTTGCCTTTGTAGATGATCATTTAGACGAACGTCAAAACAGCTTTGATGACCCTCCTGTGCCCATGAGAGATGATGAGTTGGACTTCCTTGCAGCTCTACTTAATACTCCTGACAATCAGACATCTTCTTCTGCACCTCCTGCAGTTGTTACGTCTCATGTAGATGCGTCTTCTGTGCCTGCTGTAGATCATCTCAATAAACATCATGTTGGTTCAACTCGAAATACCATTGATGAACCTCCTGTGCCCATGAGTGATGATGAGTTCGTTGGATCACTACTTACTATTCCTGACAATCAAACATCTTCTTTGACACCTCCTGTAGTTGCTACGTCTCATGTAGATGCGTCTTCTGTGCCTGCTGTGGATCATCTTAATAAACATCATGTTGGTCCACCTCAACACATCTTCCAGTCACCTCCTGAAACTGTGCTTGATTCTGAATTGGGCTCTGTGAATGCTGAGGTTCCTATTCCTGACCATCAAACACCTTCTTCTTCTGTACCTCACGTTGCCTCTATGGAGGATCGTTTTGGCGAACGTCAAAATACCTTTGATGAACCTCTTGTGCACATGAGTGCTGATGAGTTAGACTTCCTTACAGCTCTACTTAATACTCCTGACAATCAGACATCTTCTTCTGCACCTTCTGTAGTTGCAACTTCTCATGTAGATTCGTCTTCTGTGCCTGCTGTAGATCATCTCAATAAACATCATTTTGGTCCACCTCAAAATACCAGTGATGAACCTCCTGTGCCCATGAGTGATGATGAGTTCGTTGGATCTCTACTTACTATTCCTGACAATCAGACATCTTCTTTGACATCTCCTGTAGTTGCTACGTCTCATGTAGATGCGTCTTCTGTGCCTGCTGTAGATCATCTTAATAAGCATCATTTTGGTCCAACTCAAAATACCGGTGATGAACCTCCTGTGCCCATGAGTGATGATGAGTTTGTTGGATCTCTACTTACTATTCCTGACAATCAAACATTTCCTGCTTCTGTGCCTCCTTCAGTTGCTACCCCACATGTAGATGCGTCTTCTGTGCCTGCTGTAGATCACCTTAATAAGCATCATTTTGGTCCACCTCAACACAGCTTCCAGTCACCTCCTGAAACTGTGCCTGATTCTGAATTGGGCTCTGTGAACCCTCAGTTTCCTATTCCTGACAATCAAACATCTCCTTCTTCTTCTGTTCCTCACATTGCCTCTATGGAGGATCGTTTTGCTGAACGTCCAAATAACGTTGATGAACCTCTTGTACACATGAGTCCTGATGAGTTGGACTTCCTTACAGCTCTACTTAATACTCCTGACAATCAGACATCTTCTTCTGCACCTCCTGTAGCTGCTACGCATGTAGATGTGTCTCCTGGGCCTCAAAATAGCTTTGATGAACCTCCTGTGCACATGAGTGATGATGAATTCGTTGGATCTCTACTTACTATTCCTGACAATCAAACCTTTCCTCCTTCTGGCCCTCATGTTGCTTTGGTAGATGATCATTTTGGCGAACGTCAAAATAGCGGTGTCAACCTCACCAACAGTGTTGTTTTTGGGTCAAACATCACCACACCAAGTAACAACCTTCCAGGATCAAGTAGCACATCTGCATGGAACTCCCAAAATTAAACCGAGACAAACCTTCCAAGATCAAGTAGCAACCCTGCATGGAACTCCCGAAATGAAGAGACTTCAAATGCTGTTGCAGATGATATGGATGAGGAAAAATTTGGCCCACGTCAAAGTAGCTTTGGAGTACCTCTTATACAATATACACACGAGTGATTTTGAGTTGGACCTCGTTGTTACTCTAATTTATTGCTGGCAATCAAACATCAAACTCTTCTTTTTGGTGATGATTCCTAAGGACCATATTAGACTGTGCTCATTAAAAAGAAGCAATTACTCTTGAGCAAAACCAATAAATAAAACAAAAAGAAATGATAAAAGAATAAGAAATTACTCTTTTTCTTATTCACTACCAGTTTGCAAATCTTTGGTTTTGCTCACAAGCAGTTGCTTCCATGTTTAAGTTAGAGCAGCTGTTCATAAAAAAAAAATGTCAGCTTTATAATAAAATTGTCCATCTCGTACAACTTTTCACTTTTCTGTTTATACTGATATACATTTGCTTTCAAGGAAAAGTAATTGCTTTAAAATCTCAATCAATATCGACTGAAGAAATTCCTTTGAATTTTGCAAGGCAAGCTTTTACTTCATTTTATCAAAACCGCCTATTATGAAACAGGATTAAATTGAATCTAAGCCTGGTGACTCTCCTTCAAGTCGTACTTCTCAACTAATCACAGCGCACAATAGCCCGAGTAGAGGGATAGTGTCTACTGTACTATTCCTGACAATCAAACATTTTCTTCTTTCGAGCCGATGTAGATGAAGTTCATGAGTTTCTTTTTTGTCAACGTCAAAACTCCTTCAGATTATATCCTCTAAAATTTAATTCAATCTGATTTGGAACTCATTGGACCGTATTCATAAAAAAAAAGCTTTTTCTTGTAAAATTCGAAGTAATTTCTTTAGTCGAAATACATAAAGTATTGAGAGCAATAATTGCTTTGCATTGGAAGCAAAATCAAAAAATCGTCCTTCTTTGAAAGTTATAGTTCATAGATATTCGTCGGAACATTTATAGAATCTTCTGAAATAATGATAATAATAATATCGCCTTACTTATACTGCCCGATTCAGACTATTAAGGTCCCATTATTCCAGCAGTAAGCCCAAGACGTATTATTATGTGGTAAAAATCCCAAATGGGAGTGTAACTTGTCATGTCCCGGCTGGGTTTCGAACTCGCGATCTCTGAAATCACAGAGTGCCGCCTTTACCACTGATCTACCGGGACGGACATTCGTGAATGAAAATTCATTCCTGAATTCCAACATGCTTGTAGGCCGAGTAAGAGCACCAACTCTTTGCTAGACACATTATTCAAATAAAATCAATGAAGGTCTAGAGAAAAAAGTTGGTTTTTGTTAAATTTATAGATTTTTTTAAGCTTTTGATACATTGAGGAGTCACACAGTATTTTAATGAAAACTAAAAACTCTCGGTATAATTATGCTATAAAAAATTACATCTTTTAAATTTATCTGAAAAATAAATCAAAGACGACCAAAATTGGCAAATTTAAAATAAAATAAAATAAACACCTATGGACTAGTACAAGGATCAATTTTGAGTCCACTGTTTCTACGATCTACGCACCTGACATTCAGTTTCTCTGAATACGAAGCTTTCTCTACCAATTTGTAGACCTTCTTGCAATAGTCTCCATTGATTCCACTCCTAAGATTGCGATTACCAAATAACTTACAAAATGATTTAATTTTAGTTGAAAACTGGTTATACATTAACATTATTTTATGATTTTTTCAAAAACGAATGTACTGTCAAAAGACAGTTTTCGTAAACTATTGTTTGAGTCATTTTCTGATGCTATAGAGATTAGAAACGTAAATATCTTACCTACTATATTATGTTCTCGTTTTGAGCTAGATTTATTAGATTATTCTAATGATGAAAAATACATATTTGGGTTTGCCTATTGATTACAATTATAATTTAAATGTTATAAATAATCTGCCTTCAAAATTAAGCCATGTTTCTTTCAAATTGATTTCCTTACTGAAAATAAAACTTTATTAAATTTCTAACATTAGATGTGTATTAGCAATCTACCACAGGTAGACAACCGCTATTCTGTAATTTAATATACATACATTTACAATTTGTTTCTCTCTCCAGCTGCTGATTTAAAATTATTGAGTACCTTGAGATTGCTGAAGCAAATCTTGACAATCGTTTGGAGTCAGCAAAATACTAAATAAAATTGTGGAACTGTAGCGAGCAGCAGCTAACTCTTTTCACAAGGAAATGTTGTTGACAAGAAATGTTATTTTCAGATCACGAATAGAAGTAGTTCATCGAATGAAATTCATCCACTGTATAATACTGGAGTGTAGTCGTATACGATGGAATTGTGAGCTTAAATACTAAATAGGGAAGGCATCATCTTTTTCCAACGATTGCACTGTCAATCGTTTTTTAGCACTTCTTAAAAAGTCCATGATATTCTAGCACAACCAAGACAAACTTGAAGTGTGATTCGGTCCCTATGAACGAAATGGCACCTTTAGAGAAATCCAGTCTGAAATACTCACCAGTAAGAGCTGAAAATGCGCCGTGCCACTGAGTAATCCAGTGTATTGGTGGTCCAGTGGTTAAAACGTTAGTCGGGTAATCCAGGTAGCATAGAGATAAAATCTTCAAATCTCAAACAATTTTCCCTATTTTTTTCGAGTATTTACCCACAAAATAATAAGATTCTGAGGGTTAGGTGGTAGACAATGCTTTGAGCATTAACCGCGCCTGGTGGTTACCTTCAACTGAAAAGCATTATTATTAATCAAAGACGTACATTTTTCTTCTGCAGTGCTACCGCTATGTCCGAGAGAAAGTTGTGCGATGTGTGGCGAATGTACGCACAACTCTTTCTCATCGAAATCGCGCACATTGGATTCTGAATGTGTTTCACGCCAGTTTATTTGATATTTACACAAAGAGAAGGGGAAAAATAAATGCGTGATCCTGGCAACTATTCTACAAGTATTCGAAGGTGTTCGTCAAAGCATACGGAAAAAAAAAACATAAAAAATAAATATATTGGAATGAAACATTTGAAATAATAGAAATTTTGTTTTTCTTATGCGAAAATCAATAATTATAATAATACAAATACAAATATCACCTTATTTATACCGTCAAACTAGGACAAAATTTCGAGTCTCCTCGTTTCTGGAATTCCATGCAGGGGTGTTACTAGATCTTGAAAGGTTTATCTCGGTTTCATTTTGAGGGTTCCATGCAGACGTGTTACTAGATCTTGAAAGGTTTATCTCGATTTCATTTTGAGGGTTCCATGCAGGGGGTGTTACTAGATCTTAAAAGGTTTATCTCGGTTTCATTTTGAGGGTTCTATGCAGGGGTGTTACTAGATCTTGAAAGATTTATCTCGGTTTCATTTTGAGGGTTCCATGCAGGGGTGCTACTAGATCTTGAAAGGTTTATCTCGGTTTCATTTTGAGGGTTCCATGCAGGGGTGTTACTAGATCTTGAAAGATTTATCTCGGTTTCATTTTGAGGGTTCCATGCAGGGGTGTTACTAGATCTTGAAAGATTTATCTCGGTTTCATTTTGAGGGTTCCATGCAGGGGTGTTACTAGATCTTGAAAGGTTTATCTCGGTTTCATTTTGAGGGTTCCATGCAGGGGTGTTACTAGATCTTAAAAGGTTTATCTCGGTTTCATTTTGAGGGTTCCATGCAGAGGTGTTACTAGATCTTAAAAGGTTTATCTCGGTTTCATTTTGAGGGTTCCTACATCTTGAAAGGTTTATCTCAGTTTCATTTTGAAGTGTACCAAAACATTCCTCATCTAGATTACCTGCAACAGCATTTGGAGTCTCTTAAATTTAAAAATTCCATGCAGGCGTGCTACTTGATTTTGGAAGATTTATGTCGGTTTCATTTTGACCTGCTCCAAAGCGTTGTTCATCTAGATCGTCTGCAACAGCATTTGGAGTATCTTCGTTTCGAGAGTTCCATGCAGGGGTGCTACTTGATCTTGGAAGGTTTGTCTCGGTTTGATTTTGAGAGTTCCAAGCAGATGTACTACTTGATCCTGGAAGAGTGTTACTTGGAGGGGTGATGTTTGACCTGAAAACAACACTGTTGGTGAGGTTGACACTGCTGGATTCCTCCGGGTTTTGCCTGGAAATAAGAAATGCCATTTTACTTTTAGCAAGATGCCTAATACAAATTTACTTTTCACCAATAGCTGTGAGATGTGAGAACAATTTATTGTTTTGGTGTGTGTTAATTCACTTGAGTCCTGTTTCAAAGACAAAATGCTAGTATACATATTTCACTTAAATCTGTGCCAATCAATCTCACTATTTGTGGTTACCTGTACCTGTCACTAATTGTGCCGGGTAACCACATTGACCCCCAAAACCACCGTCTCTTTTCTTGAGAAAAAAAGAGTACAAAAAGCATGGAAGTTTACCAGTAAGGCCATGCCATACAGCCCATAGAACATGTTGAGAGCTGGTTCGTAAGTTTCTAGCAAGGGTAGAACCCTCGTCTTAATATGAGTTTAGCTGTTGAATAGAAAAGACGTTAAAACCTAAAATCTAACCTGAAAATTTGTTCGCCATTAAGTAGAGCAGCTAGAAGGTCCAGCTCAGAATTACTCATGTGCAATCCAGGAGATACTCCAGAGCCACTTTGATTTGCGCCAAAAAGGGGCTCATCTACAACAGCATTTGAAGCCTCTTCATTTCCTGATCCTGGAAGGTTTTTCTCAGTTTCATTTTGGGAATTCCATGCAGGGGTGCTACCTGATCCTGGAAGGCTTTTCTCAGTTTCGTTTTGGGAATTCCATGCAGGGGTGCTACCTGATCCTGGAAGGCTTGTCTCAGTTTTATTTTGGGAATTCCATGGAGGGGTGGTACCTGATTCTGGGAGTCTTGTCTCAGTTTCATTTTGGGAATTCCATGCAGGGGTGCTACCTGATCCTGGAAGGCTTGTCTCAGTTTCATTTTGGGAATTCCATGCAGGGGTGCTACCTGATCCTGGTAGGCTTGTCTCAGTTTCATTTCCGGAGTTCCGTCCAAATTGTAGAGCATCACTCATGTATGCAGGAGGTACTCCAAAGCTAAATTGACGTCCACCAAAGTGTTGCTCATCTACAATAGGATTAGAAGTCGTTTCATTTCTGGAGTTCCGTGCAGATGTTCTATTTGATCCTGGAAGGTTTTCCCGGATTTTATTCCGGGAATTATTTCGAGGGGTTCTTTTTCTTCTTGTTAATCCTGTAAGGTTTAATTCGGTGTTATTTGGAGCGGTGATGTTTGACCCAACAACACTGTTGGTGAGGTTAACAGTGCTGGATTCCTCCGGATTTTGCCTGTAAGAAAGATATGACATTTTCTTTAATGAGGAAATTTGTTTCAAATTTACTTTGCTCAAATGGCTGTGAGAATAATATGTTAGAGTGTGTGTGTTAATTCAGTGAAGTCCTGTTGCAAAGTACGGATGATTGCTTGTATACCTATGAAACCTCCCACCCCCAAAACAAAGAGCATAGAATTTCACTAGTAAAACCATGCAATAGTTGATGTAGATAGCTAGTTGGTAAGTTTTCCGAGAGGGTATGTATAACCCTCTTCTTATAAGGAGCTTAGTTGTCAACGGGAAAGACGTAAAACCAAAAAAACTAACCTTAAAATTTGTTTGCCAAATTGTAGAGCATCACTCATGTATGCAGGAGGTACTCCAAAACTAAATTGACGTCCACCAAAATGTTGCTCATCTACAACAGGATTAGGAGTCGCTTCATTTCCGGAGTTCCGTGCAGATGTTCTATTTGACACTGGAAGGTTTTCCCGGGTTTTATTTCTGGAATTACTTCGAATCGTTCTTCTTCTTTTTGTTCCTGGAAGGTTTGTCTCGATTTCATTTTGGGAGTGCCATGCAGATGTGCTACTTGATCCTAAAAGTTTGGTCTCAGTTTCATTTCGGGAATTATATCGAGGAGGTATTATTATTCTTACTCTTGGAAATTTTGTCTCGGTTTCATTTTGGGAGGAGCTTCTTTTTGATCCTGGAAGATTTTTCTGGGTTTCATTTTGGGAGTTCCATGCAGGGATGCTGGTTGATCCTGGTGGGTTGATCTCAGTTTCATTTCGAGATTTACTTAGAGGGGGTATTATTATTCTCACTCTTGGAAAGTTTGTCTCGCTTTCATTTCCGGAGTTCCATGCATTTAAACTATTTGATCCTGGAAGGTTTTCCCGGGTTTTATTCCGGGAATTATTTCGAGGGGTTCTTTTTCTTCTTGTTAATCCTATAAGGTTCAGTTCGGTTTTATTTGGAGCGGTGCTGTTTGATCCGACAACACTGTTGATGAAGTTGACACTGCTGGAGTCTTCCGGGTTTTGCCTGTAAGAAAAAAAGGCATTTTCTTTAGAATTGAGTAAGATATTTCAAATTAACTTTGCTTCAATAGCCATGAGAATATAAATAATAATATCGCTGAAATATAGTATAAGTTCTTAGGAAAAACTTATAATTATACATAACTCTTGGTAAAACAAATAAACACCGACATAATTTGAAGATAGAAAACACTTGGCGAAGAAAACAAACATTTGAAGATAGAAAACAAATTAAGTAAACCAAAAAAAGCCTTTTTTCCATCTTCAAATTATTTCGAAGAATAAATCGCCTTATTTATTCTGCCCGATAAGGACCATTAAGTTCCATTATTCAAGCAGTAAGCCCAAGACATATTATTGAGAATGTATATAATAAAAAAACCCAAGAAGAGAATGCCGTTGGCGTTAGCACCGCCCTTGATCAAGTTTTGTTTTCTTAATTTCAATATCTATTTATGTATATATTCTATGTCATTTGTATATAAAACTTGATCCAACATGTTTAATATTATGTGGTAAAAATCCCAAATCGTAGGATAGTCTCATGTGCAAACTTGTCATGTCCCGGCTCGGTTTTGAACCCGCGACCTCTGAAGTGCTGTCTTTACACTGAGCTGGCACAGAATATGGTAGTGTGAGTTAATTCAGTAGAGTCCTGTTGCGAATTAGGGATGAAATGCTTGTAAATAAACCTATGAAACTGAAATCTGTGTCTACCTATATTTATATTTATTTGACAAGGGGTTTTCTGTTTACAAAATCAAAGCCCCAACATTAACAGTATAGAAATATTCATGAGAGTGGGACAAGGACTTCGATTGTTATAGACTTCTCTTTAAATAAATGCTCATAAAAAATATACCTGCATAAAAGTACAAAGAGTTGGGTTGAAGAGATTGCCAAAGGGAATAACCCCGCCCTTTCGTTAGGACATATATTATGGATAATATGGATATATCTATTTATTTTTTCTTCAATTATATTGTATTTTAATTTGTAATTATTTGTCTTGTATACAGGGTCTTCATAAAGTCTCACCCAGGCCTAGGTTTCTCGAAAACGACTCAGAATATCAAAAAACGCAAAAACCCGTATTCCTTTATATTTAGGGGGATTGATTTTCAGCCAATTTTTTTTTGCCTACACGGCCCCAGTCAGGCTGGGCATGGACCAACTTTAAAATCTTAAATAGAATGGTATGTCTTGTGGCATATTGTTTTAAAGGTCTTATTAAGAGAAGTTCATTACAACAAATTTTAGTGAGCTACGACTTACCGTTCTCGAGATACAGGGTCGGACGTTCTGCGTAATATCCATATATTTTGACCTATAACTCGTTAACCGTAAATTATGGAGAAAATTTTTCTTGTTAATAATAACTCCTTATGGCAAGAACTTTCGAACAAGCTAAAACTTGATTTGTTTTTTCGTTAAATTTTTTTCGACTGTTCGTCCGGCTGGCTGACGAAACCGACCAGAAACTAACATCAACAGAGTATGTCGAGTTATAACTTGTTCGAAAGGTCTTGTCATAAGGAGTTATTATTAACAAGAAAAATTTTCTCCATAATTTACGGTTAACGAGTTACAGGTCAAAATATATGGATATTACGCAGGACGTCCGACCCTGTATCTCGAGAACGGTAAGTCGTAGCTCACTGAAATTTGTTGTTATGGACGTCTCTCAATAAGACCTTTAAAACAATATGCCACAAGACATACCATTCTATTTAAGATTTTAAAGTTGGTCCATGCCCAGCCTGACTGGGGCCGTGTAGGCAAAAAAAATTTGGCTGTAAATCAATCCCCCTAAATATAAAGGAATACGGGTTTTTGCGTTTTTTGATATTCTGAGTCGTTTTCGAGAAACCTAGGCCTGGGTGAGACTTTATGAAGACCCTGTATAATATGTCCTACTAATAAAGTGTAAATAAATAAATTAGCATTATAGTTTACCAGGTGTTATTTCCGGAATCACTTTGAGGGGTTATTCTTAGTCTGAATCTTAGAGGGTTCGTCGCGGTTTCATTTCGAGGATTCCTTAGAATGGTGTTATTTCTTGATCCTTGAAGGGTTTCCCGGGTTTTATTGCGGGAATTGCATCGAGGAGGAATTATTATTCTTACTTTTGGAAGTTTTGTTTCGGTATCACTTGGAGCGCTGAGGTTGACACCGCTAGATTCACCCGGGTTCTGTCTGTAAGAAAGAAATGCAATATTTCGTGAGAATTGAGAAAGATATTCATCAGATTTTAAGAGATGTTCCTGTTAGTTGCATTATTCGCTACCGTACTGACCTCAGTAGCCTGATTGATAAGGCAGTGGACTTGTAACCTGGAGGTCGGTGATTCAAGTCCTGGTTTCAGTGTCTTGTCTTGTCGTCTTGTCGAGGGGTTTTGACAGGCCGCGTGGGCCCAAGACCTCCAACAACCAACCGCATTCGTACATGTAGTGACACGTATACAAATTGAACTCCTCAGCAATTGCTTCCTTTCAGATAATTTTTAAAATTTCCAATGTTGATTGTTGATCTCTTAATAATAATATTTTTTCTTCCGTTTTTAGTGGTGTAGGTTATTAGCCCACAGCCACTCAGAAGGTTATTTAACCAAAGATGTAAATCTGTGTCTTTTATAAAATACAAAGCCTTGTATTGAAATTTTGAATTTTATAAAAGTGTGGGAGAAATATGGAGCAATTACTAAAGTTACTTTACTAAAGCTAGTGTGAGTAGTTGTAGTATCACGAAAGTGACTAATACAAATACGACAACTTTTTTTTAATCCTGCAACTTAAAAAGACTTTTGATGGTCTTTCACGTTGGTTTTTTTTTTTTTTTTTTTTTTTTTTTGTGGTTTTGATAGAGGAAACGGCTTTTTCTGGTATATTTTCTAAAATGTCATTAGGAAATAAAAAATATTCCATTTGCAAGTGATTCATTCTGACAACACTTACGGGTCTCCTTTACTTGGTCCTTCGTCAGTATGATTTTTTTTCCATTCCAAAAATTCAAGTCTTCGTTTCTGTGCGGCAGAAAGAGGTTTTTCAGGTGCGTTCTCTTTCAACAGCTCTTTTAATTCCAAAAAAACAGTGCGCTGTCGTTTCAATTTGGGAGTATATTTCGGGTGTTCGAATATTTTCGCGGTGATGTTTTTTTTGCCTTCAACTGTGGAACAGAAAAAAGAGATGTGAGTTCGAAAGAAGGCTGAACATCCTCGTATGTGAATTATAGAACTTTTCCGTATCTTTTATTTCCCAATATCTTAATTTTGCCTATGATTCCGCCATTGGTTGCTGCTCACATCAGCTACTCATTCAAAGCAACACTCCTCACGAGATATGAGTGGAACTCGAATATCCAAGTACAGAGAAGAAAAATCCTGCCCCGCTGGCGATCAAACCCAGGTCACCATGCGTGCAATGCCTAGTGCTCTAACTCACTCTGCCACGGTGGCTACTAAATTTATACATATTTTTTTTGATGATGATAATTAATTATGATTTATTTAAAACGTTCAATTGAAATATTTCTATCACAGTCTCTACTCTCTTTTCCAATGATCGATTCCATCTTCATACCCCAACAACGACTCTCCACTCCTCCATCTTCTCCTATCTAGCTCTTCTTATACACATACTTATTTTTATATTTTACTAGCTAAAACCTGGCACTTCGTTGCTGTTAAGTTTTTTTCCCATGGCTAGTGACCTACTTGAAAGTGGTAATAGATATTTTAAATTTTGATATTTTTTTAAGGTGCTTTAGGGGGGGGTCAACTCTTATGAGATTTTCAATATTCTGTTACCGTTTGGGCTGTGGTATTGTAAACAGACAAGCCCTAAGAGGACATAGTCAATCAGACACGCACAGATTTGAGTTTTATAAATAGATAATTATTATTATTATTCAACAATTTTGATCAATCTTTATTTACAATTTTTTATATACAGGTACACTCAAAAGGTAAAATTCATGCAAGGTAAACAAAGTTTGATCAAGGGTGGTGACAATGCCTTTGGCATTTCAACGACTGATAATGTGTAGATTTACTCCCCGTCCTGAAAATCTTATAAATTAACTTGCCTGCAATTATGAAGAAAGATGTACACAAAAACAAGACGATAGTTAGGATGTCCATCGCTACAGTAAACCACCGATAGCAAAACAGAACCGACAAGTCACAATAGATCGAACAGACGTCACACTAGATCTAAAAGATGTCACTATAGGTCTAATAGAGGTCACAATAGGTCTAATAGAGGTCACAATAGGTCTAAGAGAGGTCACAATAGATCGAACAGACGTCACACTAGATCTAAAAGATGTCACTATAGGTCTAATAGAGGTCACAATAGGTCTAATAGAGGTCACAATAGGTCTAAGAGAGGTCACAATAGATCTGATAGAGGTCACAATAGATCTGATAGAGGTCACAATAGTTCTAATAGAGGTCACAATAGATCTGATAGAGATCACAATAGATCTAATAGAGGTCACAATAAGTCTAATAGAGGTCACAATAAATCTAATAGAAGTCACAATAGATCTGATAGAGGTCACAATAGATCAAATAGAGGTCACAATAGATCTAATAGAGGTCACAAGACATCAAATAGAGGTCACAATAGATCTAAAAGAGCTCGGTGTGATGATTGGGGCTTCACTTGTGGAACTCCAAACAGTCTATAAAAGCAAGGCTCGAAGACCTTCTGCAACTTGAGTGAGAAACTCCCATGGTGCAACCGACCTGTCTGTCGACTAAAACAATTCAACGTACATAAAATTATCGGATAAGGAAAGAAAAAACTCCATCGGACATGTGGTTTTACAAAACACCAGACTCAACCAACAATGGAAAGCGAACATGAAATAGGTCGAGTGTATTGAGCTTTCCGTGCGATGTCTACATAGATCAAGAACATGTACTTGTACATTGTACACAGCCAACTGTGGACTCATTGCTTACTTCCTTGTTTTAAAAATTAACTGGTGTGACACCACACGACTTTCCTTTTCACACGAAAAGAAGTAACATTCGGTAAAAGTTAGTTAAATGTCCAATTGGTAACCAACTCTTCAAAATCATTTTTTTTTATGTACACTTTATTAATAGGACATCATATTATATGTATACAACACAAATAATTACAAATTAAAATACAATATAATAGAAGAAAAAAATAAATAAATATATACATAATAATAAATATGTCCTAACTAAAGGGCGGGGTTATTGCATTTGGCAATCTCTTCCACCCAAAATCATTGGATTTTGAGTTAGTTATCATTGAATCAGTGATTTACTCCGACCATTTTTTGATATCGTTAATTTTATGAACCTGGCCACAGTTTAGATGGATATTTTTTGTAAACATTTAATCGTTTTAGTAAACAGACAGGCCGGTTGCAACTTGGGAGTTTCTCATTTTCCATCTAAATTGGGTCCAGAGGTTTCAAAAATTCAAGACATCAAACAAATGATCGGAATAAACCACTATTATTTTTTAATCGAAGCAAAGGTTGTTCTTTAAGTTTTTTGAGGCTGGTTGAGGTTGATTTGAGTAGCTGGTGTGTGGGTTTCCACGAGTGGAGGGTAAAACCCCCGTCGTTATATGAGCATGCAGTTGAAAGCGTCGCCGACGTGAAGACACAAACAAGAGCAGTTCGCGCTTACGACTCTCCGTGTGGTATGTTTTAGAGTAGAACAATTTCTATGCGCTCCTAGTATTTGTTTGGGTTATGCAATGTGCAATGTATGTAACAATTGAACTGATTTCTCAAGGTTAGAGACTTTCTCACTTTTCTGTTTATACAGATTAAAATAGAGAGGTTAGTTGATGGCATGGATATTCAGAACTATTACCTGCTGATTAGAGCAAATAAGCTCGAAATAGCTGTCCAGGTATGTTCTGATATTCATGTACATCTAGTACAACTTCTCACTTTTCTGTTTATACAGATTATACGGGCGCCTTTTTTCTTTTTTTTTTTCTGAAGATACTTTTATTGATGTTTTTAACAACTGGGGTTTTTAACATCAAGATAATTATTCAAAATTAAAAATACATCGAGATAAAGTCAACACTTTTATTTAGCCTAGAGCCTACAATCCTACATTTTCTTAAAAATCCTAGTCTCACTGGACGTAGTGGACGTTGCTTAACATCAGTGATATATCGAAAACTGGTGCATTGAACATTCCATCGACGCTGGCTGAATTCGTTATTTAATTTTATTATAATATTATTGTGACGACATGCAACATCAGAGCTGCCAATGGGCAACTGGGTTGGGTGAAAGAGATTACCAAAGGCAATAACCCCGTCCTTTAGTTAGGACATATATTATGAATATATTTATTTATTTTTCTTTATTTTTTCTTCCATTATATTGTATTTAAATTTGTAATTATTTGTGTTTTATATAATAATATAAATGTCCTATTAATAAAGTGTAAATAAATAAACTGGTGTACTCAACGTGTCATCTTCAGATGTAATAAAAATAATTATACTCTTTAGTAGAACGTAACCACAGGCAAGAGATTACAATGGTTGGGTGGAAGAGATTGCCACGGGCAATAACCCCGCCCTTTAGGTAGTACCTTAGCTTCATTCTCTTTTTTGTTCTTTATTATTATTATTTTATATGCTTTATTAGGAGGACAGAGTACAATGTTAACAGTATAAAATTAAGGAAAAACAAACAAATGACAAAATAAATAAGTAAAAAAGAAAATAACACTAATGTCCTCCACCCAATAATGTCATTGTATTTTACTGTATATTTTTTTCTCTTACCTAATAAAGCATACTATAGTAATAATAACCACCAAGCGAGGTTAATTCTCTGCCACCTAACCCTCAGAGTCTTATTATTATAAGAATATAATAATAATAATAAGGGTGGTGCGGAAGAGAATGCCATTAGCACCTTAATTTTTGCCATAGGCAATAACCCCGCCCTTTAGTTAGGACTTATGTTTTTATATATTTTCAATTCTTCTTCATTTTCATTGTATATATATTAATTTTCATATCTATGTATGTATATATTCTATATCATTTGTAAATAAACCTTGATCCAACATGTTTAATAAAAAAAAGATCACAAACTCAATGCGTTAAGCTACCAAGATTAACGGACGGATGCGAGGTCGGATATACCTTGACCACTTAGCTAACAGGACACATATTAACTAACTAGCGGGCTGCACCCGCTTCGCCAAGCCATCACACACACACCACCCATACATCACACACACACCACCCATACATCACACACACACACACACACATCCACACACACACACACACACACACACACACACACACACACTCACACACACACACACACACACATACACCACACAAACACCATACCAAATACACACAACACACACACCCATCCACACACACAAACACATCCACACACACACATCCACACACACACACATCCACATCCACACACACACACACACTCACACACACACACATCCACACACACACATCCACACACACACATCCACACACACATCCACATACACACATCCACACACACACACATCCCACACCACACACATCCACATCCACACACACATCCACACACACGCACACACACACACACACACACACACACACACACACACAACAATCATCGCTGTAAATTTCAAAATCCCGAGCCAAATCTCTCATAGCGGATATTGATAATGTAGCAAACTGGCCTATATTTCGAGAACGGTTTGTCAGAATATGGCAACAAAGGGCTCAAATAAGCATGTGATGTTCTGAGAGAGTTTTACAATAAAAAAAAATATGGGTCCCTACGATAAATTTTAGGTTCCGCGCTGGAATCTGTTAAAAAACGTGAAAAGTCTGAAAAAAAGGTCGAAATTTCGAACATTCTAGCTTATATCTCAAGAACGGTACGTCAGAATGTGGCCTAAAATGAATTGAAAGAAAGCTAATTTTGTCTCATGTGTTTTTAAATAATAAAAAATATATGTCCTCGCGATAAATTTTAAGTTCCGCGCTTAAATGTGTTAAAAAACGTGAAAAGTCTGAAAAAAAGGTCGAAATTTCGAACATTCTGGCTTATATCTCGAGAACGGTACGTCAGTATGTGGCCTAAAATGAATTAAATGAAAGCTAATTTTGTCTAATGTGTTATTGAATAATAAAAAATATAGGTCCTCGCGATAGATTTCAAGTTCCAGAGCAAAGACTGTCTTAAAATCGGACCCTTCCTCAAGGCAATACTCGAGGAAGGTCATAACTCAAGGACGGTTTGGAATTTTGGACTTTTGATAATTTTCCTGGTACTTTTCGGCAATTTTACATGGGGTCATCTCTCATCAATTTTTTGCTATCTCTTACCGTTTCGCCTAAACAATTCCTGCACACAAAGTCCGTCCATATTTCTCATTTATATATAGAGATAATGATATTACCTTAGAAGTTTAGAACGACAGACTTCAACAAATAAAATAATAATAATATCACCTTATTTATACTGCTCTATTAGGACTATTAGAGTCCCATTATTCCAGCAGTAAGCCCAAGACATATTATTGTGTGGTAAAAACCCCAAATGGGAGGATAACTTGTCATGTCCCGGCTGGGTTTCGAACCCGCGACCTCTGGAATCTCTGTATTCACAGAGTGCCGCCTTTACCACTGAGCTACCAGAACATATTTGTCCCGGAAGCTGAATGATAAAATGGATTTTTTAACAAAATATAACGCAATAACTAATAATAAAAAAAGAAGAGCAAAACAGCTTTTTTTACAGCTATTATCATGTGACATTGTTTTTCTTTTTAGAAAAAAAACACATAAATCATCAGTATAATAATGAATAATACCTATCAATAAATCTAAATTAGTGGACATTTTTATTTACCCTTGTTGAGGAGTTACCAGTCACAAATCCGGCACTCAGTGAATCCAAAAATTCTAGAGGTCGTGGGTTCGAAACCCAGCCGGGACATGACAAGTTATCCTCCCATTTGGGATTTTTACGCAATGTCTTGGGCTTACTGCTGAAACAATGGGACTTTAACACGTATGAGACGGCGTGCCCACCGGTGGGTCACGTTTTTTTTTCAATTTCCCTTTAACGTGACCCACCGGTGGGCACAGATAATGCTATTATTAATATATTTTTGTATTCGCCCGTCCCAATTTTTTTTGTTGTTGTCATATTTGGAACACATACCCTAATTTGAAGCCGTCCCAGCGTACAAACTATAGAAAATAAGACCCGTCTCATACGTGTTAAAGGTCTTAATCGGGCAGTTTTTTTTTAATTTCATTAATTTATTTATTTACAAGACAGTAATAAGACAATGTACAATTTATCTGGTAACTTAAATCCCTTGGGATTTAAGTTGATTCAACCCAACAGTTCAGTCGGGCAGTACAAATAAGGCAATATTATTATGTTCAAATTCGACCCGAGACAAAAAAGCCATTCAGAAGCGACCTCTAGCGCACGTTTTCCTCACTAAAAATTGAACAAGGGCACGAGAGAACTCCTTCTTCTATCCTGCCACAAGGATCAGCTTTTTGCACTAAAAAACGCAGCTCAGAGGTCTTGCAAAAACCAACATGGACGACGCCGTAAATCGCGAATTTTTTTCCGACCGCAATTTTTTTTCCGCGTAAAAAAGTCAACGAATAACGTCGTATTTTTTTGTGATACCAGCATTCGGCAGGAGCACGGACTCTGATTGAATAAAGTCTCCTCTGTGAATAAATATATTTAAAAAAAAAAAAAAAAACTTTTTGGTGTGCTAACATTGTCGGATTTTATTGGATTGTAGGTATACCTAATAAATTAATATTTATCTATCTAGAAACTCTTTATTAGTAGAACATAATGATATACAGACAAATAATGGTAAAAATTAAATATAAAAATTGACAATATTCATAATATAAACAAGAAAAAAATAAACAAAATATGTATAATTGTATATGTATACATACTCGTATATTATGTCCTAACTAAAGGGCGGGGTTATTGCCTTTGGCAATCTCTTCCACCCAACCCTAATAATGTAGGTTCTGTGTATTTTTTTATATAATAGTATAATATATAATAGTAATAGTTTATTTTATTTGTACATAAAGTACATATTACAAAGGTCAATAATAACAATATTTAGGAAGGGTTGATTACAAAAAAAATTCAAATGATACTTTTCATGTTTTATTTTTTTATGTGAGTATAAAAAACTTATTCCAGGGACCGTCTTTTCGGATGTGAAGCGAGGATGCAAGAAGCTAGACAGACTCTTTGAATGGCTAGCTACTAGACCATTTTTTGGTAAAAAAAAAAAAAGATTGGAACGAGGAACACCCGTAATTCCAATCAATTTCTTTCCCAAATGGTCTCACCATTTCGTAGATTCGACGCTCCAAGCACCAATGGTGGTTTCCATTAAAATAAAAGAGACAGATAGGCTTCATAAGACAGAGAAAGATTATTATAGACTTTTTAAGACAGAGAAGATTATTATAGACTTTTTAAAACAAAGAAAGATTATTATAGACTTTTTAAGACAAAGAAAGATTATTATAGACTTTTTAAGACAAAGGAGATTATTATAGACTTTTTAAGACAGAGAAGATTATTATAGACTTTTTAAGACAAATAAAGATTATTATAGACTTGTTAAGACAAAGAAAGATTATTTTAGACTTTTTAAGACAGAGAAAGATTACTTAGGGGTTTTTTTCGGTTTAACAAGGCGATACGGGTAGGGGCCATCGTACTAAGAAGCAGGCTATTCATAATCATAAACTGAGGTTATGCGATAAATAGAAGAAAAAAAATAATAATTTCTAGTGCGAATTGGCACGTAAACATCTACTTGTAATTTACTACAACATTTTTATACGCCTAAACAGGAACTCTTTTTTTTAATTTCATTAATAGTTAATCAATTCAATTTTTTTTCTTGAAGTTTTTTTCCTTTCAAAACAGTTTTTTCTCACAATTCTCGGTACATTGAATTTCATTTTTCAATTGTATTTTAACGTCTTTCGAGTTAAAATTTTAATATCGACTAACTTTTTTCTTCATGTACCTAATACCTTAAATATTAACCCAGCTAGGACTGACGTTCTTCCCAAAAGACGCTTGTCTTCTTGTAACGCAAAATTTTCCGCGTTATCAGGGTTAAAGTTTTCAGGTTTGTGTTAATCACTTTCGTGATATCACAACTTCTCAAACTCGCTTTACTAAATCTACGCTGAAACGGTGAATTGAACCACCGACCTCCAGGTTACAAGTCCGCCGCCTTTTCGATCAAGCTACTGAGGTTGGTTTTAATACCTTAAATATTACTATACATACATATAAGCAGAATTATAAGAGTGTAACTGTTTCATTAAATAATACAGCCCAGTCCACAGCTGTAGATTGAAGGTCTTTATAGATCGATTCTGAACGAGTCTGTTCCGGTAGCTCAGTGGTAAATTTGTAACGAGAAAGATGTCTTAGTTAAACAAATAAATAAATACCTATAATCTTCGTAAAAAAAAAAAAATAGACAAGTAGAAGAATGATGGTTATTGTCCGCCACTCAACCGACCTCAGTAGCACAATCGAGAGGGCGCCGGGTTTCGTAATCTGAAGGTCGATGGTTTGAGTCTCAAATTGAAAAAAACATTTATTAAAGCTTTATTAAAACTTAATATTCAATTCAAACTCGTGTGACGCTGGCTATTCCTGGCCCCAATCAGGCTGGGCGAGGCTAATTTGAGTTGCTGGTAGGTACGTGGTTTTACAGCAAATGGAGGGTGAAACCACCATCGATATAAGAACACGTTACACAAATAAATAAATACATATAATGCACAAATCTCATTATTCCAGCAGTAAGCCCAACACGTATTATTAAATGGGAGGATAACGAGGGTTGGGTGGAAGAGATTGCCATAGGCAATAACCCCGCACTTCAGTTAGGACATATATGTTTTTATATATTTTCTATTCTTTTTCATTTTTATTGTATAACTAGCGGGCTGTCGCCCGCCTTGCGGGCCGAGGCATGGCCGTGAAAGCAAAAAATCCTTTTTCGCCAATGGCAGGTGTTGTAGTGGGAATTTCGAAAAATCCCGTCTTATTGCAAATCTAGACTATAAGACAAAGCTACCTACCAAATTTCAGCTTCCTAGGACTTACGGTTTGGGCTGTAGAGCGATGATCAGTCAGTGGTCAGTGGTCAGTGGTCAGTGAGTGTCTTTGACATTTATATATTAAGATTATATTGTTTCCATTTTTTTCATTGTTAAAATAATTATTTGTACTGTACATAATGTCCATTTAGGTATATCTAAGAAAGTGTTGTATAATAATAATGATAACTTTTCGTTTCCCAGCTGAGTTTTGAACCCACGACCTCTCGCTAACCAGACCGACGACCTTGATCGGGTGGACAAAGGCGCAAGAAACATCACAACTCGTTCGTTTAATTTTTAATTGGATGTCGTTTTTTTAACTCAGTTCTGTCTGTTACCATAAATTGGAAAAATTAAAATTTTAATTAGATTTTTTCATGTCTCCTTATTTTATTTTTAGAAATTAGTTTTTTGCTTTCAAAAGAAGGAAAATTAGGTCGTTTCTAACTCAGGAATGTTGTAATCTTTTTTTCAGATTTTTTTTTTTTTTTTTTTTTTTCTTGAAATAAGTACCTATGAAGTAATTTTAGAGTGCAATTTTATTCTTTTCCAAGTTTTCATGTTACATTCAGGGAAGATTCTTTTGTTTAACACGACCAACTTCTGAAAACACGATCAATTTCAGAATACACGAAGAATTTCAGAAAAACACGACCAACTTCTGAAAACACGATCAATTTCAGAATACACGAAGAATTTCAGAAAAACACGACGAACTTCTGAAAACACGATCAATTTCAGAAAAACACGACCAATTTCAGATAATATACTGATATATAAATGAGAAATATGGACATGCTTTGTATCTTTGTTTCTTTGTGGCTTTGTGTGTCCGGAATTGTTTAGGCGAAACCGAAAGAGATAGCAAAAAATTGATGAGAGATGACCCCAAGTAAAATTGCCGCACGATATCAGGAAAACAAAAGTCCAAAATTCCAAACCGTCCGTGAGTTATGACTTGAGTATTGGCTTGAGGAAGCGTCCGATTTTAAGAGAGCCCTATATTATTTAATAACACATAAGACAAAACTAGCTATCATTTAATTCATTTTAAGCCACATTTTGACGTACTGTTCTCGAGATATAAGCAAGAATGTTCGAAATTTTGACCTTTTTTTCAAACTTTTCACGTTTTAAACAGATTCCAGCGCGGAACTTAAACTTTATCGCGAGGAACTCTATTTTTTATTGTAAAAACTAACTGAGAACATCAAAGGCTTTTATTTGAGCCCTCTGATACCATATTCTGACGAACCGTTCTCTTTATTTATTTATTTTATTGTAGGTATAACCACCTAACCATTTTGGTGCTTACCTTTCACTGGTAGTTACCTTCCACTAAAGAGTGTTATTATTATTATTATAAAGTCCTGTCGAATTATTGAGGGCAACTCTTGTCTCAAATGACAGGACAAAAGGGTTGTGTGGAAGAGATTGCCATACGCAATAACCCCGCCATTTAGTTATTAGGACATAATTATGTTTTTTTATATATTTTTCCATTCTTTTTCATTTTATTGCAATACAGGGTGGGGCAAAAGTCTGGAAACCCTTGAATAACTTTCGAATGTCTTCTTCGGTAAAATTAAAATTTTGCACGGTAAACTGGGGTAATAAGACCATCTTTTAGAGTGGGGTCGATTTTTGTTACCGGCCCCCATGTCGGGGGCAGGGGGGCTAACTTAATTTTTTTAAATACGAACCCCCACCTTGCGATATATTTTTGAAAAGGTATTTAAATAAGAAATACATTGGTGCAAATTTTATTTTTTTAATATTAACTGTTTGCAAATGGCGTCCAACTTTGTGTATGCAGTAAAGTCTGGAAACCCCTGAATATCTTTCGAAATGGCTTTCTCAGTAAATTTAAATTTGTGTACGGTGATACTTGGTAATTAGACCTTATATTAGAATGGGACCGATTTTTTTTACCGGCCCCCATGTCGGGGCCAGGGAGGCCAAGTTCATTTTTTTTAAATACAAAACCCCACCTTGCGATACATTTTTGGAAAGGTCTAATTACACTGACTTACCGTGCACAGTTTTAAATTTACTGAGAAAGCCCTTTCAAAAGATATTCAGGGGTTTCCAGACTTTACTGCATACACAAAGTTGGACGCCATTTGCAAACAGTTAATATTAAAAAATTAAAATTTGCACCAATGTATTTCTTATTTAAAGACCTTTCCAAAAATATATCGCAAGGTGGGGGTTCGTATTTAAAAAAATTAAGTTGGCCCCCCTGGCCCCGACATGGGGGCCGGTAACAAAAATCGACCCCACTCTAAAAGAAGGTCTTATTAACCCGGTTTACCTTACAAAATTTTAATTTTACTGAAAAAGCCATTCGAAAGTTATTCAGGGGTTTCCAGACTTTTGCCCCACCCTGTATATTGTTTCCATTTTTTTCATTGTTGAAATAATTATTTTTTACATTGTACATTATGTCCATTTATATCTAATAAAGTGTAAAAAAATAGGTGATAAAAAAATGACCTTCAATATTGAAGAGCTGGTCAGAGCAAAATTCAAAACTCGTGTTAAAAGTTCAGTTACATTTTTTTTTTTTTTTTGAATTTAAACTTTTTAATTTACATTATCAATGCATGAGGAAACAATAATAATATTAGTTTTTCCTCATACATTGATAATTTGTATGTAGAGAAAGTAAACTTATGTTTATTCATTACACCAGGGATTTCGTGCTACCATTTAGACCAGGGGTCTTCAACGTTTTTCAGACTCTGGGCCATATTTCTTTTCCAGAAAAGTCCGCGGGCCACTATTAGAAACATAAATTAAGGGGGGGTTCGTAATTTTATTTGCAAAAGAAATTTAAAAAAAAAAATAGTTTCACTCAATTTTTTTTGGCCCGGGGGACACAGGTTGATGACCCCTGATTTAGACAATCTCCGTTGTGTAATGGTTCTGACTTCTGCTCGTGAACCAGAGGTTCTGGGTTCGATCCCTGGATTGGGCAGATTTTTTACATAGAAAGTTTCGATATTTTTTGAAAATATTAAAAAAAAAAAAAAAAAAAAAAAAAAAATGTACCTACCTATTTCCTGCTAATTGAAATACTTGTGAGACTGGCAATGCCGAGACAAGCGGGTATAAAGTAAGAGGGGCTAGTGATACTCCTAGCAAGTGAACTTTCTTGACTGAAATGGCTGTTCAGAGCGCACGAATAGCTCAGTGGATAAGCACTCGCTTGCCATGCGGAAGGTCCCGGGTTCGAACCCCCGCGCTGACAAAAAATTGTATTAAAAATTTGGTTACAAATGTTTGTAAGGGATCATTTCCGGTGCGATCGTGTTGACCCAGCAACTAAATGGGAATAGTATTGTGTCACTTCTCGCCCAAAAATGGAAGAGAATGCCGTTGGCATTAGCACCGCCCTTGATCAAGTTTTGTTCTATTAATTTCATTTGCTATGTATTGTATAATTATATTCTATGTAAATAAAACTTGATCCAATCTATTTAATAATAATCAGAGGGGAGGCATACTACGGGATGGGCAGGCTACAACACAGACCACAAGCGTCTACAATAGCTCTTGTTTCATAGCAACGAAATAAAAAAAGGCTGTGAAACACTCATCTTTTTTTTTTTTTTTTTTTTCTTCTTTTAAAGAACGTAACCAGAATCCGGAGAAAAAATAGTGAATTTCGAGAAAAATAAATTCGAGGATTAATGGGTTAAATTACGATCGTTATTATTCCTTTATTCGTTGTACAGTTTCCATAGTAGCTATTTTAAGGCATAACTAGCAATTCTGAAGTAAATGAGGCTATTTAAATGGTAATTAGTTTTTGGGAGGCAATTTCATTTGTATTGTATAGATTCATGGATGAAGAAAACAATGCTAGGAAGGTAATAATAATTTATTTATTAACCGAACACAGTGAGTTTCTGTTAAAACTTGGGTACTAGACGATTTGGCTTTCGTTGGTCTCTTTTTTTTTAATATTAGTGTTTCACAGTCTTTTTTATTTCGTAGCCATGAAACAGGAGCTACTGTAGACGCTTGTGATCTGTGTTGTAGCCTGCCTATCACGTAGTATACCTCCCCTCTGTTCGGCGAGAAGTGACACAATACTTCCTATTTAAGTGCTGGGTCAACACGAGCGCACCGGAAGGTATCCCTTACAAACAATTGTAATCAAATTAAGAATATAAATTTTTGTCGGCACGGGGTATCGAACCCGGGACCTTCCGCTTGGCAAGCGAGTGCTTAACCACTGAGCTAATCGCGCGCTCAAAACCAGACAGTCTGTCTGATTGTCTATCTGTCTGTTCCGCGATAACTCCCGACAGGATTTCGAAATGGCATGGATGAAAAGGTATGGAGCCCTGAATTAATGCAAAACCATTTCCCGGGCACAATTATCTTGATAAAAAGCAAGAAAACAAAAACAAAATAAAGTTTAAAAACGTTAAAAAATTAGGAAGGGAGCCTCGGACTTTTTGATCACCCTGTATATCGGTCCACCGAGTGGAAAAAACGTCTCCAGTAGATATTAAAAATATATTATAAAAGTTTACTTGAAAAAAATATATAAGAAAATTGATACGTACATTTATGTACATAATTATTATAAAACTTTACATAATTATTTAATTTAATTTTTTTATTAAAATAAGAAAACTACAGACAAGAACTTCTTTAACTTTTTTATTTCGATTCATGTTCCGCAAGGAGACATCTGCTAGCTGTGGGTACACTTGACTTGTAGTAGAACTTAGAAGATCAGCAACTTTTTGAATTACATTAATTTTTATAAGCATATAGATGAGAAACGACAGTATGAGAAACGACAATACATTTCAATCCGGGTTTCGCACTGGTCATAGTACGTGTTCTGCTTTATTGAAAGTTTCTGATGATCTTCAAGCTGCTATGGATAATAAAATGGCATCCATTTTGATACTTTTTGACTTCAGTAAAGCATTTGATCTCGTCTCTCACAAAATCCTACTGTCAAAATTACCATCCTTTGGATTCTGTGAAGACGTAATTAGATGGTTTGAATCTTATCTCACAGGTCGAAAGCAATGTGTGCTGGGGTTAGAGGGCAGCAGATCTGAGTGGAAACCAGTCCTCTCTGGAGTCCCACAAGGCTCTGTACTAGGCCCTCTCCTCTTCACTCTTTTTATTAACGACATTTCTAGCTGTTTTACTATGTGTAACTATCATCTTTACGCCGACGATCTCCAGGTCTACCTATCTTCTTCAGTAACAGATCTCAGTCAAACAGTATCTACTGTTAACACTGAGATCCATCATCTTGTACTCTGGGTTGAAAAAAACTGTCTTCGCATTAATCCTCTAAAAACAAAAGCTATGCTTATCTGTAGTCCTGGAATTCGTCGCACTATATTGACCCCCATTCCAAACATTGAGGTAGACGGTAACGTGGTTGAGATCGTTGATACTGCCAGAAATTTGGGTATAATATTTGATAAATCACTTAGTTGGGTTGACGAAGTGGCCAAAATTCGAAAAAAGGTGTTTGCGGCCCTATGGACACTTAGGCGTATAAAGAACTTTACCACTCAAAATTCTAGAAAGCTCCTTGTAAAATCGTACATCCTCCCAATTTTTGAATACTGTGCACCATTACTTCACAATTTAACCTTAGTACAATCAACTAAGCTACAAAGGGCTCAAAATTCCTGTGTACGATTTATATTCAAAGTGAAGCGATGGGAACATATAACCCCATTCTTGAACAGGGCCCAACTGCTCAGAGTAGAAGATAGGAGAAAAATCCTAACTCTCTCCGTCCTTTTTAAAATTCTTGTTACTGAATGTCCTCCTTATCTTTATCAAAATTATATATTTCGATCCTCTGTTAGTTCCAGGCAGACACGATCTCATGAACTTCTCCTCCATAAGCCTCCTCACAACACTGAATCCTATGCCAAATCCTTTTTCATCACATCTATAGATCTCTGGAATGCCTTACCCTTTTCAATTTTAAACTCTTTATCCTTCTACTCATTTAAAATCTCCCTTATTGAAGCAGTCAGCAAAGGCCTGTTCGCCAGATCCTAAAGTCTTCTTTCCTTCCTTTTCTCCTTATCTCCTTTCTATTCCTTATACATCATAGGGTGTGACGTGTGTGTTTGTGTGTGGGTATATGTGTGTGTGTGTGTGTGTGTGTGTGTGTATGTGTGTGTGAGAGTGAGTGTGTGTGTGTGTGTGTGCGTATGTGTGTGTACCAACATTATTTTTCTTCAATTTTTTGTAATTTTGTAATTTAATTATTTTTTTTTTATTTTTTTTTTTTACCTTTTCAGCTTTTTTTTAAAAAAATAAACATGGTTTTTTTTATATATTAATATGTAAAATATTTATCCCATAAAATATATAAGACCTGTTTGACTGCTGGAGTAAAGGGACTTTTCAGTCTTACCTCGGCAGTATAAACAAGATATATTCTATTCTATTCTATTCTATTCTATTCTATTCTATTCTATGTATTTTCTTCTTTAGAATAAATTATAAATGATTAGATAGCTATTGCTTTTTTATCATACATAATTATTATAAAACATCATTATTATTTTATTGGATTTTTTAAAGTCATGCTTAATTTAATTAAAATGTCATGAACAACGTTTCAACATTAGTCAAAGGATTCATAATAACCTTATACCTACTTAATAAAATATTAAAAAAAATCAATTCAATTATTTTTTATATTTTAAAATTATAACTGTATATTTATAATTGAATTTTATTTTATGAAAGGTTTCTATCGTAAACACAATATATTTGTCAGATTGGTAATATCTTTCTAAAAGATAATTTTTCATTAACAAGTGGACCATTTAAGTAACATCAAAGTTCCTTTAAAAAAAAAATAATAAAAAATACCAGTATAGATATATAAGAGGAACACTTACACAAATAAACGAACTATTAGCTACATTTTATGCACTTATGCATTACCATCATGGATTTATGCATTTTAATCATAAATAGAAACATTAATTTACCATGAATTTAGACATATTATTTTTGATGTGAATTATAACTTTTTGAATTTTAGACTCTAACAATAAAGTGTTTTTAATCAATTAAAAACGTTACATATGTGTTTGTTACTGCAAGCTCATTAGGTGGAGAGATTCTGATTCAGCTAGAAAATTGGTAAGTAAAAAAAATATATGACTCAACGGTAACAGATAGCTAAATATCAATGCCAAATTCGTATTTAGCATTCAAAATAATTGAATTTGATAATTATGTCACAACCCCTATCTCTAGGATGAACAAAAAAAAAGTTAGTCGAAGCGGGACCCCAAAAATTAAATTTAATACCGGTAAATTGACGCCGAGGTCCAAAAAGTCGATGTATCAAAAAAAAAAAAAAAAAGATCAGAATAGACCCCTATTATTATTATTTTTTTTTAAATGTTGTTCTGCAACTTTTTTTGTATCTTTAACCAATTCAAAGAAGCGGCGCTTGTGGCTAATATTTGCGGCCGCAGGGCCTATAAACAGTGAGTAGACCAGCAGCCTGGCTGGGGGACTATACACAGGGAATACGCCAGCAGTCTGGCTGGGGGACTATAAACAGGGAGTAGACCAGCAGCCTGGCTGGGGGACTATAAACAGGGAGTACACCAGCAGTCTGACTGGGGGACTGTAAACAGGGAGTAGACCAGCAGTCTGGCTGGGGGACTATAAACAGGGAGTAAACCAGCAGTCTGGCTGGGGGACTATAAACAGGGAGTACACCAGCATTAACTTGGCTTTTGTCAATAATTAGCCTCCTTGAAAAGCCAGTGGTAGAAGTGCTGAGTCATTTCTCCACTGTCTGGCTACCATCGTTCATGATACCGCCACCCTATGATGATATATCCAGGTTTCTCTTATAAAGAGAAACCTTTTAGATAGGGGAAATTCCCATTTAAATAGGTGAAATGGAACTGGAAATTGTTCTCTTACATCCAGGGTTGATTGAACATCATTTTCAACACGAGGTCAACCCGAGCGCACCAGAAGGTTAATTCATAATAACATTTATTTTCGATGTCTCTATTCGCATTCTCTTTCTCTCTCTCATCTCTCTTCTCTCTTCTCTCTCTTTTTCTTTTCTCTTTTCTCTCTGCCTAATTCACTCTTCTATCTCTTTTTCTCTCTCTCCTATTTCTTCTCTTTTCTCTCTCTCCCTCCCTCTTTATCTCTCTCTCCCTCCCTCTTTATCTCTCTCTCCCTCCCTCTTTATCCTCTCCTCTCTCTTCTCTCCTCTCCCTCCCTCTTTATCTCTCTCTCCCTCCCTCCCTCCTTATCTCTCTCTCCCTCCCTCTTTATCTCTCTCTCTCTCTTTCTCTCACTGTCCCCTTTAATTAACTCTCTGCCTATATTTCTCTGCATTTTTCTTCTTCTTTTTTTGTACATATATCTGTTCCTCGTTTTGTTCTCTCTCTCTCCTTATATATCTCTCTCTCTCTCTCTCCCTTCCTCTCTCTTTCTTCTTCTCTCTCTCTCTCTTAATCTCTCGCTCTCACTCTCTCCCTCACTCTCTCTGTCCCTCTAATGGGCATGGAACGTACTATTACATTGTAAGCGAAGGCAATTATATGGTAATTGAGGCTTTGTTCCAGTTTTCTCTTTTTCCTCTGTATCTATCTCCCTCTCTTTCTCTCTCTCATACTCTCATCTCTCTCTCTCTCTTATTTTCTCTCTCTCTTCTTTCTCATACTTTCTCTATCTCTCTCTCTCTCTCTCTCATTACTTCTCTCTCTCTCCTCTCTGACTTTTACTAACAGTAAACATTCTGGCTTATATCTCGAGAACGGTACGTCAGAATGTAGCCTAAAATAGATGAAATGATAGATAGTTTTGTCTAATGTGTTATTAAATAATGAAAAAATATAGGTCCTCACGATAAATATTATAAGTTCCGCGCTGGAATCTGTTAAAAAACTTGATAAGTCTTAAAAAAAGGTCCAAATTTTGAACATTCTGGCCTATATCTCGAGAACGGTACGTCAAAATGTAGCTTAAAATAAATTAAACGAAGGCTAGTTTTGTCTCTTGTGTTATTTAATAAATTAAAGATATAGGTCATTGCGATAGATTTCAAGTTCCAGGGCAAAGACTGTCTTAAAGTCAGACCCTTCCTCAAGCCAATAATTGAGGAAGGTCATAACTCAAGGACGGTTTGGAATTTCGGACTTTTGAAAAAATTTCTTGGTATCGAACGGCAATTATTTGGGGTCATCTCTCATCAATTTTTTGCTATCTCTTACCGTTTCGCAGAAACAATTCGGACACTATGAGCCTTGGAAATTTTGGTGACGTAATTCTGTTTCACCCTCTATATTGAAATGACTTTGTAGGCTCCACGACATAAATTGACGACAGAAATAATATGAAGTACAAAATGGAAATCCGAAGGAAAAACATTCAGATTTCAGACATTAATAAAACTGAACACGATATTTCCAATCTATTGGAAGATGGAACTTTTTTAATTTATAATTTAGTTTAATGTATAAAAAAGCTTATATTGTTTTTACATAGTACGCGGCGCCGCCCTGGGGAATTGTAGAGTCATTGTACGCTGTAGAGTGATTGTAGATTGTAGAGTCATTGTACGCTGTAGAGTGATTGTAGATTGTAGAGTCATTGTACGCTGTGCAGTGACTGTAGAGTCATTGTACACTGTAGAGTGATTGTACACTGTAGAGTCATTGTACGCTGTAGAGTCATTGTACACTGTAGAGTGATTGTAGAGTCATTGTACACTGTAGAGTGACTGTAGAGTCATTGTACGCGGTAGAGTCATTGTAGATTGTAGTCATTGTAGACTGTACAGTGATTGTAGAGTCATTGTACGCTGTAGAGTGATTGTAGATTGTAGAGTCATTGTACACTGTAGAGGTAGATTATTGTAGTGTAGAGTATGCCAGACAATGAAAAAAAAAAATCTCAAGGAAATAGGTATTTCATACGAGTGATGTACCAAACTCATCAATCTACAACGCCTTACTAAAATTTGTCGTACTTGATATTCGGAACCACTCACATTTAGGTTACACGTCCTCCGCTTTATGGGGTGAGCTACTAAGGTCGGTTGGGAAAGAGATAGTAGTAAAGAGAAAGGTGAAGAGGAAAAAATAGATAAAGAAGAAAGTAAAAGGGAATATAGGAATTGAAAAATGAATAAAAAGATAATGAAAAAGAGTGAGGTGGAAGGAAAGGGATTTGATAGAGGAAAATGAGAAAAAAAAGGTAAAACGAAAATAACAAAGAGAAAGAAAAAGATTTAGAGATTGAGAGATGAAATAAAAGTGCAATAAATAGAGAGAGAGAGAGAGAGAGAGAGAATATAAAAAAAGAAAAGTGTGTGTTACAAAAAGAGAGAAAAAGGGAAAATAAGCAATGATAAGGAAAAGTTAGAGAAAAGAAGAACAGAAATGAGAGAAGATAATGATGTAAACATAAAAAGGAAAAAGGCAGATAGAGAGGAATAAAAAATTGTTATATAGAGAAAGAAAAGAGAGAAAAAAGAATGTTCAAAATAGAGGACGAGCAAAAACACAAAAAAATAGAAGGAATAGGTAAATGGAGGTGGATAGATGAAGTTAATATGTAGACAAGAAATGGGCATAAGAGACTAGGAGGATGAACTTACAGGAAAGGTATAATAAGGAAAAGACAAATAAAAAATAGATAAACAGGAAGAGGCAAGGAGGTTAGAGGCAGAGATGGCAAGGATCAATATTCACGACACAGCGAGGTATCTTCATTCCGTAGCCGTAAAAAATCTTCTGCCATTACCGCTCTCCATTGATATTCAACATGCATTTGATCGAGATTGAACGGCGCTGAATATACATCTCATACATCACCACACAGCAAGAGCATGACTTTCTTCCTAGAGTAGAGTAGAGAGCTGTCCCATACATAAACAACTAGTCTGTCAGCCAATTAGTCAGTCCAAACAGAAAGGATAAGTGAATGAGATTGCTCAAGGTGATACCCTTGGTCCTACGTTACTTTTTCTCCTACGCGTCACGTAACTGCGTCGCCGCGTCGCGCGGCCAGCCGTAGACCACTTCTCCGATGTATTCTCGATGAGGTAACTGTCCAATGAGTTTCTCAAGATTATTATTATACAACACTTTATTAGATTTATAAGGATATTATCTACATACAAATAATTATTTTACCAATGAAAAAAATGGAAACAATATATAAAATAAAAATGAAAAAGAATAGAATAATATATTATAAAAACATATGGCCTAACTAAAGGGCAATCTCTTCCACCCAAAGATTGCGTCTTGCAGGACCCAACTTTACTGGGTCTCCTTCTTTTTATATTCAACGCGACCATATGAACCAAGAAGAGATATTGACAGGCTTTTCAACCATCCTGAAAAAAAAAATTCATTCATATTCAACATGCATTTGATCGGGATTGAACGCCACTTAATATACAACCCATACATCACCGGAGAGGAAGTAGCTACCTTCGTGTAATCCACGGTGCTTCCATAGTAACAAGCTCCTTGTTACTATGCATATACATATGTACGAGTAGTTAGGGCGCTAGTCTGGTGATCCAGATAGCGTAGGGATCCGCAGTTTCAAATTCCACCCAATATATTATTATGAATAAATTATTTATTAGAGAGCAGACATTATTATGTGCAGCAAAAACAGCCAATACAAAGAAAAAAATGGCAACAACGTATACAATATAAAGACAATTATAGATTAGTATTTATACATAATAAAGTAATTATGTCCTCTTATCTCTTCCACCCATCCTCATTTACTTGTCAGGTTTCTCTCTTGTACTAATAACTAATATTGAGTGGGGTGGGTATGAAATTCAGAAATTATGAATGATTCTTCAAGAACAGTTTTTTTTTTTTTTTTTTTTTTTTTTTTAATTAAGGTGCTTTAACTACATGTGGTCTTTCGCACCGTTTCCGTTTCAAACTAAATTTTTCTATAGCATTTTATTCGTTTCAGGTATAGTATCAGGGCGTCAATTTCATTAATATCGTCACGTAACGATGGCATAGCGGACAAATTGATACGGGCAGGAGCAAAGATAGAACATTCAATGAGGTGTGCAACCGTAAGGGCAGCACCACATTGACAAAGAGGAGGGGGTTCTTTTTTGAATAGGTGGCCATGGGTAATAAAGGTATGGCCGATTCTCATTCTGGTTATTACCACTTCTTCGTATCTTTTCGATCTATGGCTTGATTTCCACAATTCAGTAGTAGGTTTGATTTTTTTTAGTTTATTATTAGGGTGGACTTCATCCCATAATTTGTACAGATTATTTTTACAAATAATCTTAATGAGAGGTTTAAGGTCTTCTGGTGAACACAAATTAACCGAAGAAGCATGGCTTGAACGGTTTGCAGCAGTGTCAACAATTTCATTTCCGGTAATGCCACAATGGGATGGGCACCACAAGAAATTAACAAATTTGCCCAACTCAAAAAGGTTTTTCCATTGAGTGTAAATTAAAGAAACAATGGGATCGGAAAAATAAAATATTGTTCATAGCTGACAGGGCACTTAAAGAGTCGCTAATTATAGCAAATGTACCAGAAGAAGTATTATTGCGTGCAATTTCTTTCAAACAAAGAAATATAGCGAGGAGTTCTGCAGAAAAAATAGAATTAACTTTGTTGAGAGAAAAAGACGAAACAACTCCATCTATACTGAAAGCACAGCTTGTTGAATGAAGAGATTTCGAGCCATCTGTAAAACATAATACATGGTTAGGATATTTCGAGTTCATTAATTCGTTGAAGTGAGCACGGTAAACAACAGGGGAAGTATCGGTTTTCTTGTCCTTCGATAAAGAAAAGTCGACTTTTGGCATATGTGATGACCAAGGTGGTAAGTTTTGACTGTAAGGTATCACTGAAGATTGGCTGAGAGTGTCATAAAATGGTTGGATTTGCTTAGCTCTGACAGCTAAAGGTATTGGTTTCTTACCAAATAAGTCGTACTCAATATTGTAGGTGTTGAAAACAATTTTGTACATAGGGTTTTGTGTCGATGCTTTAATTTTGGTAACATAGTTTAACAACATTTTTTCACGTCTTATTGAGAGGGGGGGTATACCAGATTCAATGTATAAACTCTGTACAGGGCTAGACCTGATAGCACCTGTTACAATACGAATACCTGCATGGTGAGATGGGTTTAATTTTAAAATAATATTATCCTTAGCGGAGCCGTAAACCGTACTTCCATAGTCAAATATGGGTAGAATATAACTATTGTAGAACCTATGTAGTGATTTACGGCATAGACCCCACTTTTTATTAGCAACCATTTTTAACATATTTAAAGCAATAAGAGCCTTTGATTTGATATAATCAATGTGGAGTTTCCAATTTAACTTGGAGTCCCATATCAATCCTAAAAATTTAGTATGATCAGAAAAGTTTAGTCTTTCTCCCGCATATGATAAAACGGGGTTAGTGGGACGCCTATATCTATTAAAATTTAAACAAACTGATTTGGAAGGATCAGTCGAAAACGTAATACCATTGGATTTAGCCCAAATTTCTAGACTCGAAAGGGAAGACTGCATAGTGGCTTGCATGCTTGCCATATCTTTCCCTCTTAGCATTATCAATAAGTCATCAACAAATAATAAACTTCTTACAGGAAGTTTAATCACTGAAAACAGGTCATTCATAAAAACAATGAACAGGATCGGCGATAAGCTGGATCCTTGAATTATACCGTTCTTAAGAGAAAAAGACGAAGAAAGTTGATTATTACACTTAACGGTTATTCGCCTATCTCTCATGAAGTTCTGGAGATACCGAAGGATGTAACCATTAATACCTAAGGATAACAGATTTTTAAGTACCTTAAACCTCCATGTACAGTCGAAAGCTTTCTGGATGTCAAGATAGAGAGCTAAAGTGCACTCCTTCCTGACAAATCCAGAACTAACAACATGGTCTAAATAGGCTAAGTTATCAATAGTGGATCGCTTACAGCGACCACCACTTTGAAAAGAATTTAATAAATTATTGTTTTCTAAATGGTATGAAAGTCGCTTATTTACAATTTTTTCTAAGATCTTGCTACTACAATTAATTAAAGATATTGGTCTATAATTTGAAGCAATAACTTTATTTTTACCTGGTTTTAAAATAGGTAATATTAAGGCATCTCGCCAGCTATTTGGAAAATTTCCGTTCAACCATACATAATTGTAAATACTCAAAAGCTTTTCAAGGGCGTTATTGGGCAAGTTTTTCAAGAGAAAAAAAGATACCCCATCAGGCCCTGAAGCTTTAGATGTGCATGTTCTTAGAGTAATAAGTAATTCTTTAAAGGTAATTGGAGAATTATAATTATTATTATTGTCAAAATTTAAAATCAAGGGCTCATTTTCACAATTATTTTTATGCTCTAGAAATGATGGAGAAAAATTTTCGTCGGACGAAACTGACGAGAAATGTTCGCCAAGTTTATTAGAAATATCTTTCGAATCGAACAATAAATTGGATGGGTCGTCAGAAACTTGTAATGCGCTTATATGGCGTGGACTGTACTTACCGCGAAGTTTATTCATTTTGAAAAACATTTCACTCGGGGTGATTGAGTGATCGATTGAGGAAACAAATTTTTCCCAACCATCACGTCTTTTTACTATCATATTTTTGCGAGCAACAGCCCTAGCTTTTTTAAAAGCAATTTTATTATCAATTGAGGGATTTCTTTGTAAATTTCTTAGTGCTTTTCTTCGTTTTTTAATCAAATTGTGTAATTCGGTATCCCACCAGGGTATAGGTAGTTTACCGCAGGGAATTTTTTTTAAAGGTATAGTTTCCTGGGCGACTTGTAAAATATGGTTATTCATACGAGTCAATATGCCATCAATATCAATATTAATATCATTATGGTCCAAAAAATCAAAATCAAAGTTTATTTTGCTTTTAAACATATCCCAATCTGCCCTATCATAATTCCAAATTTTTGGGGGGTCTTGCATGGGAAGAGGTAAAGGAATAGGAGCTTCATAGGACAAGATAATGGGATAGTGGTCAGAGTTGTATAAATCATCAGTCACTTTCCAATCAATATCAGGATATAAACAAGTTGAGGAAAAAGAGAGATCAATAGAGGAATGGGTAAGGTAAGAAAGGTTATAATGCGTAGGAGAACCATTATTCAGTAAGTGAGTATCAGAGTTCGTGAGAATAAATTTTTCTACTTCCTTACCTTTATGTTCCAGTAAGGTACTACCCCATAGAGGGTTATGAGCATTGAAATCTCCTAAAATAATGAAAGGAGATTTCAATTGATTTTTTATATTATTAAGGTCTGTATCAGAAAACTGAACATTGGGAGGGAAATAGACATTGCAGATGCACACAAGTTGGGATACGTCAGGAAATTTTACTTGCACTGCAATACATTGAAAAGGAGATGTAATATTGAAGGTTTGGGAAAAACAGGAATTATGTACAAACGTACAGACCCCCCCGCAAGCAATTCTCCCACCTGTGAAATCAAGTCTATGTAAAACATAGTTTTTCAAAACCGGATTGTCTTTAGGAGTCAGATGGCTTTCCTGTAAACAAACTATCAGGGGAGAGTATTTGTTTACTAGACATTTTATATCATCGAGATGTACACGAAGTCCGTTAATGTTCCACTGGACAATATTTTTAATATTGTTAGTGTTCATAGAGAGAGTAAAAAAATTATAAAAAGGTAACTTATTACGATTTTTATTTTATTTTATTTTTAAAGACAGATGACAAAAAATATTTGGTATCCGCACTATTTATAATATTTGGCAGTCAATTGTATTAATACAACTTGATAACATAATTACATAATACATCACTCAAAAACAATAATCAGGTACGAAACATTTTCGAATACCACAGCATGTGTATTAATAGGTCATACCCCGTAATGGGGTGCACCACAGGTTACGTATGGAGGCTGGGAGTCTGGTACAATACCAGCTTCTCAGTATTATTCTTCACTTTCACAGGCGCACAACTGTTTTACCCGCCGTGTATAAAGAGTACAATCTAGGAGTTTTTTGTCCTCCCCCAATCATATCTAATATACCGGATAATGGGTGTCTATGCAGACCAGTCGGGCCTAGAAGTGGTAGTAGTACACAACATAATATCAAACAGGAACACATAATCATACAGGAATGTAAAATGAAATCAAGAAGTATAGAAAAGTGTATTATTTACAGATGTGCATAGGGATATAATATGGGGTCATTTTTTTTTTTTTTTTTATTATTCTTTGTCAAGAGTATTATTTTCGAGTGAAGTCGAACGGGGTAACCCAGAAGGAACACTGTCGGACTTTTTAACCAAATTATCAGGATTAATAGCTTTGGCGAGGTTTTTGAACTTATTCCTTAGTTTCGAGTTTAAGGACAAGTCGTTACCTAGATCTTTAAACAAGGACATGACTTCAGCAGGGTTCATATCATAAGAATTAGTAATGAGATCAACTTTTTGTTTATAGTTTTTCATTTTCAAACCTTCAATTAAACGAATAAATTCAGTTGGATCCACGGATGGGTTGTACTTCCCTAATATAGGGATCACGGGGGCTAATTCAGTATTCTGTACCGTACAGACCTTCTTATCGGCAGTCTGATCATTATCTGGGGAAAAGTCGAAAGAACGTTTTTTGATCTTATTGTCTTGACAAATTTCCATGTTCTCTATATTACTATCTTTGTCAACTTGTTTACCAATTTGTATGTTTGAATCTAAAAGATTCGACTGAATGATTTCACTATTACCATTATCTTTGAGAGGCAACATAGTAAATTCATTTTTTGGTTCCTGAGAACACAGCTCATTTTGTTTATTACTCGAATCTAAATGATTCGTTTCATTATTAGCGAAATTTTTAAGAGGCAACTCGGGAAAATTATTTATTTCCTGAGAAGACTGGCTACCAATAGTAAACAAGGGCATCAAAGCATCAACAGAGCTTGAAATATGGGGAGTTATATTCTGGGGGGAGTCGCGGTATTTGAGGAAGCGTCAACGATAGTTTTGGCCACTTGCTGCAAGCGATCTTGAACAGATGTTTGTTCCTCGGGACAATTTTTAGAGAGATGACCCTCAGCGTGACATCGGAAACATTTGACTTTGTCAATAAGTGTGTATATTTTGTAAATTTTATCATCAAATAATATGTTAAATGATTGAGGAATTTTCTCAATATCATCAATAAAAACCATGCGCCTATATCCTATCAGGTGGTTAAACCTAGAATTACGACAACCTAGGTTAACAAAACGCATAGGGGACACAACCTTTACGTGATTCGACAACTCGTCGATCAGCATAGCATCAGGTATTTCAGGTTCTACATTACACAGGTATATACGGTGGCCATGTTCGACCAGCCGCTTTAACATGAAAGGTTTACCACAAATAAGGACCTGTGTGTGATTCTCAAAGAGCTTAGTCACTTCTAATTCACTACTCAAGTAAATCTTTATAATACCATTATTTTTACCGGCGAACACCATATTATGATCTCCCACAATATCGCCTATCGCCCCAAGGTAATCTTCCATATTGACTTCCGGGTCGAATGGGATGGTAAAACCACATTTTCTAGGTAAATATAAGCTGTCGACCTTAGGAGGGGCATAGGACGAAGGACCTTTGCTGTACCCAGGCTTAGGAATATAGCTGACGCGAGAAAAGGATGGCAGGTTTTTTTTTAGTCTATCAGCGAACATTTTAATAATTGAGTGAATAAATATATACGTAAATTTTTTCGAGACAAATAGGGGTTACTTTTAACAGGAGGACGAAATTAACAGCTGAAAGATAAGGTTACGAATAAGATAATCATGTCAATCAAAGATTAGGATATATTAGGTCTACTTATACGATACCCATCACCATCAAGTACTTCAATGTTCAATATCCACTCTTTTACACAAATAGGAATGAGTTTAATTGGTTAAAGAGAACATTTTAAACTCAAAAAGAAAACATCACATCAAAAATTAACTTGAAATTTTTCTATGAAAATCACCAAGTCACAGGAAAATTTAGAAAATAGGAGAGCAACTTTTATGATGTGCACTGGTTGAAATTTGAAAACGCAAGAACAGTTTGAAATGCTTGATTGTGAGATTATTTTTCTGTTCTCTCTAAGTTTTTAGGTTAACACTCTGTCTCACTCTCACTTTCACTCTCTCTCTCATTCTTTTTATCCCCTCTCTCTCTCTCCCTCTCTCATTTTCACTCTCTCCTTTCATCTCTGTGAGTTTGTTTGTCTCTCCTTCTTTCTCTGCAAATATGTAGATGTGTGAGAAGAATTTTTTTAAAGATTGAGGCATTATCATCATTTACTCGTACATATCACAATTACTGGGAAAATGACGTCTCAACAGTAATTTAGTTCCAGTGGGGTAAAATATTAAAGAGAAGAGAAATAGTAAATATATTTTACTACAGACTGACATCATTGTGATGCTTGCCGTGAGACACAGTACTGACAAACTTTAACATTTTTAAACATTTTTTTTTCTTTTTTGTTTCTTGGGATGATGTTTTAATATATTATTATTAGAAAGAGGAAAGAGGAAAAACATTAATTCTAGAAACTCAAAAGTTGGACTGAATTTATTCTCCAGTTCAAAGTACTGGCTCATACTCTCACATCCCCTTCTCTAAGATGTTTTTTTTATGTACAAAATAAATTATAAAAGAAACAAATAATAAACATCAATACAACAGACTAGTATCGTACATAGTCTTCAAATTTTTTAGGTACTCTCCTTGTTCTTGTTGGGCGAGAATCCTGTTTAAGTTGTTGCTGAGAATCAGTGTGGTTTTCAATGTCACCATACTCAGGATTTACTTGAACAAGATTTTCTCCAGAACTGTTCTTTTCACACTCTTGGTTTACCACGACAGGTGAACTATTACCAGGTTGTTCGTTGGCTTCATGTATCTCATCTTGCACTTCATCATGACCACTTGCTCTAGTTTTGATGTGCAATTCATTTCTCCTGATGACATTTTTGTTTTCTGTTTCAATGTTGTATGACCTACTGCTTTCCTTCATCACAATTGTTCCCTTTTGCCATTCATTATCATCAGGATTTTTTTTTATACCAAACAGGCTCGCCTTCTGTCATGGCTTTTCTCTGTATATGACGTTTGTTGTAATGATGAGCTGCATTATTTCGATTTTGCTTTATCTTTGCTTGCACTTCTTCATGATCTATCACCTGTTGATGCTTTTGAATGTTGGGTACTTGGCACCTTAACCAACGACACATAAATCTACGAGCCGGTGACCAGTTTGTTTTGTTTGGAGTGTTTCTCCATACCAACAACATTTTATAAAAGTCTTCATTTTCTTCAAGGGCTTTACGGATCATTTGCTTTACTATTTTCACAGCTGCCTCAGCCTTCCCGTTTCCTTGCTGATGATAAGGACTGCTTGTTGTATGGCTGAACTCCCACTCTTCTGTGAACTTTACAAAATGTTTGTTAACAAAATTGCTTCCATTATCAGAAACCACCAGTGATGGTATACCATAACGGCTGAAGTTACGTTTACAAATCAGTATGAGACTTTTAGCTGTCATGTCAGGTAGCTCATCCAACTCGAAAAAATCCGAGTAATGGTCTACTGTGACTAAGAATCTTCTTCTTTTATTCTTTATAGTTATCTCTAAGACATCCATACTCACTACCTCAAATGGACTTTCAGGTATTGCATGAGTCATCATAGGGAGTCTCATCTGGTTGGGTGCTAATTTTGCACAAGTATCACAAGATAATATCTTATTCCTGATATCATCTGTTATGCCAGGCCAAAATAATGCCTCTCTTGCCAGTTTTAGCGTCGCCTCCAAACCGACATGGCCGGAATGTATCTTCTCTAAAAATTCTTTCCTGAGACATTTTGGAACAACAATTTGATTATTTTTAAGAATAACATTTTCTTCAATCACAAGATCTGCACGATAATTCCAGAAACATCTTAACATATTATCTACATTGTGTTTGTTTTCTGGCCAGCCCTGTTGAATTTGCTTATATAACTTTATCAATTGTTGATCTTTGGCTGTTTCAGCTTTGATTTTATCAAGTGACTTATCAGTCATAGTTACTTTTTTATGTTCAAGATAATGAATACCACCTCTAAGTTCGTTTACATAACTGATGTTATCAAAACATTCTAATTGATAAACATCAAGTTGTTTTTCTTCATTTTCCATACTAACTGGAGCTCGTGATAAAGTGTCAGCAAGGTACATCTCCTTGCCTCTTTTATACTTTATATGGATATTGTACCTCTGCAGAGACAGGATCATACTCTGTAGACGCTTAGGAGTTTTGAGTAATGATTTTTTAAAAACACTTACCAAGGGACTGTGGTCTGTTTCCACTATAACATTGTTACCACAAATATATTGGTCAAACTTCTTGCAGGCAAACACAATCGCCAACATCTCCTTTTCAATCTGAGCGTAGTTGCGTTGAGTGCTGCTCAATGACTTGGATGCATATGCTATAGGGAAACCATTTTGAATAAGTGCACAGCCTAAGGCAAATGAAGATGCATCTGTTTGTATGTAGGTTTGCTTATTGACATCAAAGTATTTTAGCATGCTGGTCTCTGCTATCATTGTCTTTAACTTACTGAATGCTATGTCATGTTTTTCATTCCAAATGAAATCCTTGTCATGACGCGTAAGTTCTCTCAGCGGCTCCGCATGAGAAGACAGATTTGGTAAGTATCGTGATAAGTATGTGACCATACCTAGAAATCTTAAAACACCCTCTTTGTTATCTGGTTTTGGCATTTTTGTTATAGCTGCTACCTTGTGATTGTCAGGTTTGATACCTTGTGCTGACAAAATATGACCAAAAAACTTTATTTCGGTGAGTCTAAATTTAAGTTTATCTATGTTAAGCTTCAGGTTTTCTTCACGCAAGCGGGTGAGTAGCTTTCGGAAATTCTCATCATGATTTCTTTTTGCCTCATTATTATTGTCACCACTGCCTACAACAAGGATATCATCAGCTAGGACATACACACCATCTAAACCTGCTGTGACCTGTAGCATCTTTTGCTGAAATATTTCCATAGCTGTTGCGATGCCGAAAGGTAGACGCAGATACCTATATTTACCAAAGGGCGTCCAGAAAGCGGTGAGTTTGCTACTTTTGTCTGTTAAGGCTACTTGCCAAAACCCTTTTCTGGCATCTACTGTTGAGAACAATTTAGCATTTTTAAGTTCAGGCAGTACTTCATCCAGAGTTGGTAGCTGTTGTTTAGTATCTTTGATTGCTTCATTCAAAAACCTAGGATCAAGGCATATTCTGAGTTGCTTATTTTCTTTTCTCACTATTGTTAAGTTACTCACCCAATCTGTGTATTCATTTTCTTTTGTTATGATACCAAGGTGTTCCATTTCTTCCAATTCCTTTTTTAGGTCTTCCCTCATGTTGATAGGGACTCGCCTTGGAGGTTGCCGCACTGGATTTCTATCATTGATAATTTCTATTTCGACTTCGCCTTTCATTCTGCCGACTCCTTCAAACACATCTGCAAACTCGTTAATAATAAGCTCAGAATGGATTTTATTGTTAACCAGTTGTTCACTTGTTAATTTATTACAAAGTCTGATCAGTTGTAACAATTCGCATGTTGCAGCGGATAATAGAGGACAATGTTCTTTATTTACTACCATAAAAACTATGTTGTACAGGCTATTGTGCCGTCTCACTTTCAGAGTGAAAGAGCCTACCACAGATATTGGTGTCCCTCCAAAAGCTCTCAGTCTAATGTGAGTAGGTTCTAATAATAAGCACTCACCTTTTCCAAGTATTTCTTTCAGTTGTTTATAACCAATTACGTTACAGTCAGCACCTGTGTCGAGTTGACATCTTACAGATTTTACCTTGCTGTTAGGTAACACAAAATCCAAAGTTGAGAATACTCCTTTTGTTCCATTCTTCTCTATCTTCAGAAGATTCTCGTCACCGTCCCCACTCTCACTGCATTGTCTAGATCTTGTGACTTGCTTCAGCTCTGCATCACCACGACACACATGTGAGAAATGTCCTCTCTTGCTACATTTGTGGCATGTCTTGTTTCTTGCCGGACACTGACGAAGTGATGAATGCCATGATCCTCCACAATATACACACTGCCGTATATTTGTATCTCGCCGTGCTTTATCCTCTTCTTTGTGAGCCACTTTGTCTCTCTGTTTGCTGTATATTTTATTCACGTCATTGAGTTTTCCACTGATGTTCTCTATCTGCTTCTGTGACTCTTCATCAGCTCTGCACATCTGCATTACTTCTGCCAGTTTCAATTTATCCTTCATCCATAACTTTTCTTTCATTCTCACATTCTTAATGGAATAGATTATCTTGTCTATCATCAGATCCTCCTCCATATCCTTGTATTCACAAAGCTTCACTTGATCACTGAGTCTGAGGAAGTAATTCTGATATGCTTCCTCATCATCTTGTTGAAGAGAGTTGAATATGAATCTTTCATATCGTATGTTCACCTCGGGACTCATCTTTTGTTTGAGTGCTTCCAGGATCTTCTCCACTGTCATGTCTACAGCATCCAGATTTGCGATTTTGAATACGATCTTAGCGGCTTCGCTTCCCATCACATTCATCAACATCGCAATTTTGGTTTTCTCTGATTCAGCATCTAGTTTGCTGGCTCTCAGATACTCTTTCCACATCTTGGAGAAAAATAAAATATTCTCGCGAACATTGCCAGACAGTATCAATGGAGATGGACATGGAATGGTTACGACCTGCTTGTCGTATTTCCCAATCTTTTTCTCATCCTCCAACTGTTTCTGCAAATTTTTGTTTTCATCATTGAGCTGCTTTGTGCATCTTGCTACTTCTTTTTCAATCAATGCTTTGATTTCGTTTGCATTCATACTTGTTACTTTTTATTTCCACAAAGATCATGAGAAAACAGTAAAGAAAAACGAAATTTTAACATTGACACACCTAGACACCATGTTTTAATATATTATTATTAGAAAGAGGAAAGAGGAAAAACATTAATTCTAGAAACTCAAAAGTTGGACTGAATTTATTCTCCAGTTCAAAGTACTGGCTCATACTCTCACAGATGATTCAAGGTTTGTATAGATGGTTGTGGATGATTCGACTTGAACCTCGAATGGCTGCAATTGTGATGTCTTTCACCATCGATTTGGGAAGGTTGAAATCTTTTCTAAAACTTTCAAAGAAGACTGGAATTGTACCTCTTGCACCCACTAGAAGACCTATTACAGATATATCCTGGATGTTGTATTGATGTTTGAAGTAATAATAAATGTAATTGTAATAATAAATGTTTTAAATTATGTTTTATATTCAATTTGGGTTTGTCACTTTCAACTGCATGGCCATATCACGACGGGGGTGTTACCCTCTATTCGCAGGAAACTCACAATCCAGCTGCCCACATTAAACTCGCCCAGCCTGGATTCGGCCGGAATGCCAGCATCACCAAGTCTTCACCTCGCTGGACGTTGCTTAACTTCGGCGATCCCAAGAGAACCGGTGCATTCAACGCGTTATGGACGCTGGCAGATAATGTTTTCTATTTGCTTTATTAGTTTCATTACGTCACAACGACAAATATTTTAATGGGGAGCGCAGCATTAAAGGACTTTTTACCCATTCTTCCTCTTCCTGTAATTTCTCTCCTATCAGAGGTTGGGAATCATCTTGTCAATGTGGTGCCTATTTCTTGCTGTCTTTAACAGCTCGCGCATTGTACACCCAGTCCACTCCCTCAGATTTCGCAGCCAGTTTCTCTAACTCTCTTTATCTTTCTCTCTAACTCTCTTTATCTTTCTCTCTAACTCCCTTTTAATCTTTCTATCTCCCTTTCATCCTCTTTCTTTCTCTCTCCCTCTTTTCTCGTGTCTCTAACTCTTTTTAAATCTTTCTATCTCCCTCTCATCCTTTTTCTTTCTCTCTCCCTATTCTCTCGTGTTTCTAACTCTCTTTGTCTTCCTTTCAATGTCTAGTTTTGTCCATCATTCTGCCCCTGGTGGCTGCTCACATCAAAACAGCTACATGTCCCGGTAGCTCAGTGGTAAAGGCGGCGCTCTGTGAATCCAGCGATTGCAGAGGTCATGGGTTCGAAACCTAGCCGTGACATGATATGTTATCCTCCCTTTGGCATTTTTACCACATCATAGTAACACGTCTTGAAAACTGCTGGCAAAATGGTACTTAATTATCCTAATCGGGCAGTATGAATAAGGCGTAATTATTATTATTATTACTACTCACTTTTCTCACGAAGTATGAGTGGTAATAGAGATAATTTCCACTTAATGATTATTACGATTACTGTACATGAATCATACTTTTAAAGCAATTAAAACATCTCGCGCACGGTGTGACTGTATATTTCTTTTGAAAAACGTGATGTTAAGTTTAAATGTTATACCACACCCCATTCAGGCAAGAGGAGAGTTATTGCGTGTGTGAGAGAGAGAGAGACTGTGTGTGTGTGTGAGAGAGAGAGAGTGAGAGTGTGTGTGTGTGAGAGGGAGAGAGAGTGTGTGTGTGTGTGTGTGAGAGAGAGAGTGAGAGTGTGTGTGTGTGTGAGAGGGAGAGAGAGTGTGTGTGTGTGTGTGTGAGAGAGAGAGAGAGTGTGTGTGTGTGTGTGAGAGAGAGAGAGAGTGTGTGTGTGTGTGTGTGAGAGAGAGAGAGAAGAGGAGAGAGAAAGTAAGAAAGAGAGAGAGAGGGAGAGAGCCCACTCCTCTGAAAATGGAGAAAAAGGGGAGAGAAGGAGAGATAAATAAAAAATTTATATAGAGTTTAATGCTGCTTCTAACCTCTTGCTCTCTCTCTATATTTTTTCCATTCAACTCTTTATTTAAATTTTATCTCTCTTCCTCTCCCCTTATTTTCGGTCTCCGTTACACACTCACACTCTCTCTCATTTTTATACACACTGTGACACTCTCTCTCCTTCTTTCCTATACACACACTCACACTCTCTCTCTTTCCTATAAACCCACTCACACTCTCTCTCCCTCTCTCTCTTTCTTTTACACACGTCACACTCTCTCTTCCTCTCTCTCTTTCCTATACACACACTCACACTCTCTTTCCCTCTCTCTCTCTCTTTTTTCTTATACACACACTCACAATTTCTCTCTCTCTTCCTCTAATTATGAACTGGTAATAAAATGTTCAGAGATATAGAGATACCATGAGAGAGAGAGGGAAAAGGAGAAAGAGAGACAAGGAGGGAGAGAGAAGGTGAGAGAGAGAGAGAGAGCAAGCGAAAAAATTGGAGAGGGAGTGTGAGAGAGAAACGGACAAAAAAAATTGAGGGGGGAGAGATATGAAAAGGATAGATTAGAGCGCGAGAGAGACATAAAAAAGGGACAACACACAACAACAACGGATATCTGAAAAGAGTGAGAGAGAGAATAGAAATTTATGAGGGGGGTGAGGGGGTAGAGAAAGAAGTAGGTAAAGCGAATAGGAAGAGAAGTTGGGGGAAGGGGGGGGGAGGAGGGAGGGGGAAGAGTCAGAAAAAGGTTTTTGTGTAATTTGTCTAACCACTGAACAAGTGTACCTGAATATGTTTTAACCTCTCTCTCTCTCTCATCCTCTTTCTATCTCTCTCCCTCTTCTCTCGTTTCTCCAACTGTCTCTAATTCTCTATCTCCCTCTCATATTCTCTTTAGATATTACTCTTTCTATTTCCTTCTCTATCTTTCTCTCGCCCTCTCATTCCTTTTTTCTCCTCTTTCAATCTCTAACTCTCTCTTTTTAATATTTCCACTCTCTCTCTCTCTCTCTCTCTCTCTCTCTCTCTCTCTCTTCCTCTCTCGCGCGCTCTCTCTCTCTCTCTCTCTCCTATTTTGTACTGGTAGTAAAATATTCAAAATAGAGATAACATGAGGAAGAAACAGAGAGGGAGTGAGAGAGGAGGAGAGAGAGAGAGAGGAAAAATAGGACAGTAAATGATAAGTAATTGGGGAGACGTTTAAAGAGATACAAATGAAATTGTGTTTGTGGGTGGGTGTGCATGTATTGTGTGAGAAAAATAGAGCTTGTGAGTGTTTGAGGGTGAGAGGGAGAGAGAGAGAGAGAGAGAGAGAGAGAGAGAGATAGAGATAGTGATAGAGAGAGAGAGAGAGAGAGAGAGAGAGAGAGACAGAGAGAGAAAGAGAGAGAGAGTTGTAACTTCAATAATATTGTAACATTCGAAAGCCTTTGAAAAAATTTCATATTCAAAGCTCTCATACTGTGTGTCTCATTATAACTGCACAGTTTGACCGATACTGAGTTTGCGAAATACCTGATTTTCTTGATATTAAAATAGTCAATTAATCCGACCAATCAGTTGATTTTATTTGGTTTTACCGTCCTGCTTTGAGATAAATAGCCAAGACGCACGAAATTTTTCACAGCCGTTTTTATTTCGTAGCCACGAAAGAGGAGCTACTGAAGTCTTGTGGTGTGTGTTGTAGCTTACCCATTCCGTAGTATGTCTCTTGAGTATGTTAGTGGGTAGTATGTTAATGGGACTTTAGTAGTCCTTATCAAGTAGTATAAATAAGGTGATATTATTATTTTTAAGATGAATGTTTCACAGCTGTTTTAATTTCGTAGGCATGAAATTATTCTACGAACCTTCTTACTCACATGTGTAACAGACGCCTTGGATCTATTCAATTCTATTCACAAGTCTCTCGTGCTTGAAACGAAAGAGAGACGTGCAGGGGAGTACTTCCGACAAAGAGTGAGTTTCGCGGTACAAAGAGGAAATGTGGCATCCGTGTTGAGCACTCTGAAGAAAGAAGATGTTTTTAATGAAATATACTACATACTACATTTATATCAATTAATAAAAAATTAAAAAAATTACATCTTGTCTCTTCTTGCGCATGCGCGTACCATCGTAAAATCTTCTCTTACGCAGCTTTTTTGGGACTTCTGATGAGTGACACCCTGTATATAAAATTTGAAATTATATAATAATATGCATTGTGAATAATATGCTCCAAACGTACTATATGGTAACGATTTTATTTTTACACGCACATTTATTCAAATAAGTCATGAATTCATATCTCTTTCATTGGAACGCTACAAAAGCTAGGGAGCTTTTGGTGAATTTATTTTATCATCATTTTATTATTATCATTATTAATTTTGCTAGGATTTCTGTATTTTTTTTTTTTTTTTTTTTTTTTTTTTTTTTAAGGTAGGTAGGTACTTACTTTGTATTTTTATAAATCAACGAACATTTTATCAAAAACAACAAAATGAAAGAAGAATAAAAAATAAACAAAAATTTAAAACATCAATTTTTATAAATATTTTTAAAAAAATATTTAAAGTTTAGGTGAGGTCCAATTTTTACTCTCATTAGTATGATTATTATTATCTACTACCATAAATCTGTTAATTAACTTTTGTGATATCAGAACTACTCAAATTCGCTTTTTAAATCGTTGCTGAAATCAATCGTTGCTGAAATGAACGATTTAATACAAGTCCGCCGTCTTATCGATCAAGAGCAGAATACATACACGCTTCTTATTTGGTCAGATATACTGATACAAATTATGTTTTTTTTTTTAATAAAAAAATATGTCTTTTTTACAATTTTTCAAATACAAATTGCAAAATCTTTATGATTTCTCTCTCTCTCTCAATCTCTCATTCCCTTCGTAGTTGAAAGAGTTGGATGTTTTGGGCCAAGTGCTTTGGAAATGTTTAACAGCATTTGGAAATGTTTGTGCTTTCCATGCTTTGGAAATGTTTAACAGCATATCCAAAACCTTGGTCCTTGAGACGAAGGACAGACGCGCCGGGGAATATTTCAGGCAAAGGCTTAGTTTCGCTGTTCAGAGAGGTAATGTTGCCTCAGTGCTGAGCACACTGACTCGGGAATATGTCCTTGGAGAAGTGTTTTAAGCGTTGTATTTTTTTTTATATATATAGAAAAGTCTGGCTGGGGGACTATAAACAAGGAGTACACCAGCATTGGCTTGGTTCTGGGGGCCCTTGTCAATTATTAGCCTCCTTGTTAAGACAGTGGTAGAAGTGCTGAGTTATTCCTCCACTGTCTGGCTACCATCGTTCACGATGACGCCACCCTATGATGATGATGATGATATTATTACTATTATTTTGTATAAATAAGAGAAGAGGTCTCATTTGAGAATTCTTTCTCTACTCTTTGTTCTGCTGTCTCTTATAATTATTGAATTCCTTTTCTTCTTACTGACACTTAATCCTCCTTTCTCCAGTACGATAATTTCTTTAAGTACTCTTTTAACTATCTTCCTCATTCTCTCTCCTTTTCTTTCTTTCTCAAATTCATTAGTGTGTCATCATCATTAGCCTTTATTGACTTTTCTGTATCTCTCTCCTCTCTAATTGTACTTTTTTTTTCTCTCTCTCTCTCAGTCTCTTTATGAAGTCTGTTTTTCTTTCTCTCAGTCTTTTTCTGTACTCTGTTTTTTTTTTCTCTCTCTCTCTCTGTATATACAGGGTAAGCCAAGAGAAAGGAGCCACCTCTCTCTCAGTCTCTTTATGAAGTCTTTTTTTCTTTCTCTCAGACTTTTTCTGTACTCTGTTTTTTGTTTTTTTTCTGTCTCTCTCTTTCTCTCTTTGTATATACAAGGTTAACCAAGAAAAGGAGCCACTCGAAATATCTAGAAAACGGATTTGAACTAAGTAAAAAAAAAAATGCTATAACTCGTGTACCATTAAATCGAGAGGGAAACCTTTTCTACTAGGTTTTGATTTTTTTATCATCAATAGTGGCGTTCTAAGGGGGGTCAACTTTGGAATCTCAAATAGAACCACCCAATTTGTAATACATTTATGGAATGTAGTTAACATCAAAAATATTACAAGACAAGTTTGAGATTTTCAATCAAAACAGGGACGGAGATATTGTTTATTTCATTTCACAGGTTTCATTATTTTTTACTAGAAAGTAATGTTTGTTCTGATGTTTGTATTGTTCTGATCACACTGTATTTTAAACCTATATCTCTTTAACAGACTATTGTATCTATACCCTCCCTATTATATCCTTGGCTACAATTATTTTCTCTCTCTCTCTCTCTTTTATGTGTCGCAACTTTGTCTACCGACTAAGTATTTACCTTTATCTCTCTCGTTTTACTTCCGATATTTGAGGTAAAATTTTATTTTACCTCTAATAAAATTAAAAATATAAAAAAATTGATTAAAAATTTGAAATTAAAATTAAAAAATTGACACACCCAGACGCTCAATTCAAACGTAAAAACCCTTTCCAGACGGCGAGAAAGCCAGGGTCAATGCCAGGTTTTAAGCAACCTCCAGCTGGGACTCAATTTTGAATCCCCGTGATGCTGGCATTTCCGGCCCTATCTAGGCTGGGTGAGACTAATGTGGGTAGATGATACGATTCCCAGCGAAAAAACAGATTTTTCAACACAGGAAACTCTGTTTCCTCTGTTCCCTACCTAGGCTGGGTGAGGTTAATTTGAACCTACCTGGTTGGTGAGTTTTCAGCGAAAAGAGGGTAAAACCTCCGTCGCGGTATGACCGAGCAGTCAAAGCGATGTTAATTAATCCGCGAGGAAGTAAGGTGTCACTCCAAAGACCGTTTTCTATTTTCCTTTGATTAGTTAAATTCTGAAGTAGTGATCACCTGTACATAACATTTATGTATTAAATTTAGATATATATCCTATGTATTTCTTATATACTTCTATCTTCATACCTTCAATATTGTACTTACTTTTCTACCATCTGAACCTATCAATAAATTGTAAAATGTCTAGAAAATAAGGAGACATTGTAATAAATCTAAAAAAAAACATATAGGTATACTTAATTACATATCTCGCATGTGTTATTTGATTCTTATCCTTAAGTCGTCAGCTTATAATTTGGTGACCAGGGTTCGAATCCTTCCTCATGAGGAAAAATGAGAAAAAATGTGTCCAGAAGTAGGAATCACCTTCCCTTACATGAGTGTGTTATTATTATTATCAGATCTGGTTGCAGGGTTTTCAATGAAACACTAACAATTAACACTGCGACCTAATTAGATCTACTGTGACCAGTTGATTCTCTTTGGTTTTAAACTCCTGATTAAGATACTCAGGACGGGGGTTTTACACTCCATTCGCTAGGAATCGTACCAGCTACCTACATTAACCTCACCCAGCCTGGTTAGGGCCGAAAATGCTAGCCTCACGTGTTTGGAGGGAACAGAATAATTTTCTTCAAAAAGTCTGCTCCAACCGGGGATCGAACTCGAGATCTCTGGACTACGGTCAGAAGTCATAACCATTACGCCACGGAGGCTGGCTACATGACTGTGTTCTTCGAGTCTTTTCATCAAGAGGTCAGTTTGCATTTTGGTGGCTATGTTTCGATTTTTCGAATCCCTACTGGCGTTTGTCTTATAGCAATTCAGTGTCTACTCATACCTACCTCATGAGGAAAAATGAGCTGTTACTGTTAATAGATACTCATACAATATTATTTTTTAACATAGTGGTTTACATATGAGAAAATTGAAAGTAGGATTTCGTTTTTGTACATTTACGATCTCAATTTTTTACACATTTCTGAACGTCTTATAGTATCTGGAATAAAGTAAAGAAGGCATTCCACCATATTAAACTAACTTCAAAGGAATTGGCCGAGAAAAATAATAAGTGGAAGGTAACCACCGGACGAGGTGAATGCCCAAAGTATTTTCTACCACCTAACCCTCAGAGTCTTATTATTATGTGGTCACAAACTGCAATTAATAAGGAAAAATTCAGGCACTGGGTGGGATTCGAACCAACGGATCCCTACGCTAGCTGGATTACCAGACTAGCGCGTTAACCACTTCTACCAGAACATTTTCGGATATTTCTGAGAAACAAGTTAGTGCTTCAGCAAAAAAAAAAAAAGCTCAGAATCTGGTGATGATGGTATGTCCAAAATTATGATTGTCATTCGCGAGGAAGTATTTTGTCCATCGTTGCCATTGTATTTTTTTGCTGTTTTTGAGACGAATAAACATAAAAATCTTTCCGCTCCTCGGGTTGTTTATACTTTTATAATTAAATTAATTAATTTTATAAACATCTCCTCTTAAAAAAATAAATACAATTATAAAGAGAGAAATAATGAGTGTGAGGGATCGAGAGAGAGAGAGAGGGAGGGAGAGAGAGAGAGAGAGAGAGAGAGAGAGAGAGAGAGAGGGAGAGAGAGAGACAGAGAGAGAGAGAGGCAGAAAAAGAGAGAGAGGAAGAGAGAGAGGGAGAAAGGAAGAGAGAGAGAGGGAGAAAGGAGAGAGAGAGAGGGAGAAAGGAAGAGAGAGAGAGAGAGGAAGAGAAAGAAAGAGAAAGAGAGAGAGATAGAGAGAGGGAGATAGAGAGAGAGAAAGAGAAAAAGAGAATGAGAGAGAGGATTATCCACATCCTACAGCATAATTACCAAAAAAATCTTCTCAGCATAAAATAATACAGGGTGGTCTTAACCATCATGAACACAGCACAGCCCACGCCTAACCCACGAGCCGAAAGTTCTATAATAAAGCACAGTTTGGAATGAATTAAATTATATTCAATCGATCAGTACCCCCCACTAAGGGGATACACTGTACCAGTGTGGTGATGTCGCATTAAAATATATGTTACCAATTATTATACTCATTATGTTCATTTTTTTTACACTTTGTTACACATGATGAGTGATTCTACAACTTGGGAAATCTTGCATTCTAAACGCCCCACTAATTCGTTCCATCGTCTGACTCTGCCACCCTGTACAGTACTGTATTATACGTATACAGTGACGCGAGACTTGTTTGTCTTTAAGCTTTTTGATGTCAATGAAGCAAGCTTCTGTTAGACCCTTTCTCTCTCTCTTTTCTCTCTCTCGTTCTCTCTCCCTCTCTCTCTTTCTCTCTCTCTTTCTCTCTCTCCCTCTTTCCCTCTCTCACTTTCTATCTCTCTCTCTTTCTCTGACACTCTCTTTCATTGTATATTCCTATAACTCTATATTTCTCTTCCAATTTTCCTATTTATCTTTTTATCTTTATTTCTCTTTCTCTATACCTTTCTCTCTTTCTCTGCCTACTTATCTCTTTCTCTATATTACTCTTTCTCTTCCTTTCTCTGTTCCTATCACTCTCTCTCACTCTCCCTATTTCTACTTGTCTTTCTATTTATTCCTCTCTCTCTCTTTCTCTTTTTCTATAACTCTCTCTCTTCCTCTTTTTTTTCTGACTCTCTCTTTCGTTCTATATTCCTATTACTCTTTCTTTCTCTTTCTATTTTCCTATTTATCTTTTTATCTATATTTCTTTTTCTCTTCCTTCCTCTTTTCCTATCACTCTCTCTCTCTCCTTGCCATTTCTCTTTCTCTGCATTTCTTTCTTTCTTCTTCTTTTTCTATAACTCTCTCTCTCTTTCTCTGCCTATTTATCTCTTTCTCTATATTTCTCTTTCTCTTTCTTTCCCTGTTCCTATCACTCTCTCTCATTCTCCCTATTTCTACTTGTCTTTCTATTTATTCCTCTCTCTCTCTCTTTCTCTTTATCTTCCTTTTTCTCTAACTCTATCACTCTCTCTTTCTCTTTTTCTATAACCCTCTCTTTCGTTCTATATTCCTATTACTCTTTCTTTCTCTTTCTATTTTCCTATTTATCTTTTTTCTCCTATTTATCTATATTCTCTTTCTCTTCCTTCCTCTTTCCTATCACTCTCTGTCTCTTTCTCCCTATTTCTACTTCTCTTTCTCTTCATTCCTCTCTTTCTCTTCCTCTTTTCCTAGCATTCTCTCTCTCTCTCTCTCTTTCTCTTTATCTTCCTTTTTCTCTATAACTCTATCACTCCCTCTTTCTCTTCCTTCTTCTCACTCTCTATCGCTTCCCCCTTTATAATGAAAAGATATATCAGAATATCTCTCTCTCTCTCTCTCTTCCTCAACGTGTCTCTCTCTCTCCCCTCTCTCTCTTTCTCCTTCCCTTTATAATGAGGAGAATTTACGACTGAAAATTTCTCCCTCCTATTTTCGAGAGACGATATTAAACACCTAAATTAGATCACCATCTTAATTAAGCACATATTATGAGGATGGGGAATTTTCAAGCCTCACACCGCTCCGCGCCTTAACGAAAGCTGCCTTAATTATTATTAAGGCATTTATTACACGTATACAGGGTGGTCGAAACCCAGCCACTTTGTTTTTTTTCGAGAACGGGTTGAGTTAGGATCTTGAAACAAAAAATTAGTCCCCAATATGAAGTCTGAAGTTTTATGGGAAAATATTTTGAACCTCCGCCCACCGCCCCTAAGGGCATTTTCAAGGGGGCACATGTCCGTTTCTCCCGAATTTTAAATATAATGCACATTTTTTTATTTTTATTTTACATTCAAAATATGCAAAGTATAAAAATGAAGAAAAAAAAATATATATAATAATAATATCGCCTTATTTATACTGTTTGATTAAGACTATGAAAGTCCCATTATTCCAGCAGTAAGCCCAAAACATATTTTTATGTGGAAGAAATCCCAAAATGGGAGGATAACTTGTCGTGCCCCGGCTGGGTTTCGAACCCACGACCTCTGGAATCTCTGGATTCACAGAGTGCCGCCTTTACCACTGAGCTACCGGGACAGACTGTCCTAGCTAAAAGGCAGGGTTCTTACCTTTGGCAATCTCTTCCACCCAACCCTTAGAGTTCCCTATCTTAATAAAAGTTAAAGTTATCATATTTGGGTTAATCACTTTCGTGATACCACAATTACTCAAACTCGCTTTACTATTGTTAGCGTAACTGTTAGCGTAATGGGACTTCTTGTCTCGAGCCGACAGTCAAAATAAAGCACTACTATACTATACTATACTATACTAAATCTACGCTGAAACCGGGACTTGAACCCCCGACCTCCAGGTAACAAGTCCGCTGCCTCATTAATCAAGCTACTGAGGTCGGTCCCTATCTTATTAAACATAATTTGAAAGATAAAAAAAAATGGGGGGAAAAATTGAATGTATTTTCCAGAAAATGTTCTTTGTCCACGCCTTGAATGTCAAGCGATTTCCCAGAGTTTCTAAGTTCATCAGGCAATTGATTCCATGATTAAACAGCATTAACTATTTTTTTTTTTAAGATGAGTGTGTAGCCTGCCCTCTGATTGGCGAGAAGTGACACAATCCTTTCAATTTAGAAAATAGTCCTGGATGTACAATTTTTTGTCGGCATCGAACCCGGGACCTTGCACATGGCAAGCGAGTTCTTAACCACTGAGCTAATCGCGCGCTATAAAACTATTTCGAACAACATGAACTATAAAACTATATTTCGATCATTGTATCCTACTTGGATTTAGGGCGGAATCAAAAGAAGTTTTTGTAATAAAAACTTCTCTGTGGCGCTAAGTCACAGATTGCGAACTGTGGATTTTTTCATTTTATAACATGTTTAGATATATTTTTTATTCAATTTTCAATGTATGAAAGGGCAGCTCCGTCATCAAATCCATACGAGGTTAGCTTGTATCTCGCGCCTCGTACTCAGAGAGATACTTCTCTAATAATTTCAATATCTGTGGTCTTACTTTTGCGTTCTGTGGAAGATAGGGAAAACCGACGATAAACAATAACTTGTGATATACATAGAATTTGTCTATGAATTTCGGCCTAAATGTTCACATTTCCTCGATTATAACGTCTATTTCTCCAAGCCCCCACCCCTAGTTTCTCAATTTTCCTCCTCTCTCAGTTTTCATCTCGTGTCCTCAATGCGTCCAAATTTAGAACAAACATGAATATGAAGGCTCCTTCAAGCATCCACGCGTTCATCTCCTACTCCCTTCTCCAATTTCTACATCTGCTTGATATATCACACATCCATCTGATACATATATTATGTCTGGCTGGGGACGTTAAACAGGGAGAAGACCATTGTCTCGCTAGAGGCTGATACATATATCTGGCTGGGGACGTTAAACAGGGAGAAGACCAGTGTCTCGCTAGAGGACTATAAACAGAGAACAGACTAGCCAACCCTTACAAGCCTAAGGGTTTAATGGCTTGTACAGAAAGTCCAAGTCCTCATGATGGTTGATCGCACATAGACATATGTGGTTCAGGACGAGCCAACTTTGAAATAAAGTTGGCTGGAGACCATCACTCACCCCTCCAGCTGTAGCCAAACTGGCTACAACAACAACAACATCTGATACATATCAACAATTTCATCTCTGCAGTAGTCACCGTGGCCGAGTTAGCGCGGTAGGCATTACACGCATGGAGACCTGGGTTCGATTCCCATTCAAGTACAGGGAAGGAACTCTGCTCTGTACTTGGATGTTCAGGGTCCACTCATACCTCGTGAGGAAAAATAATTTTAAAATAAAGTGGTAAAATCCTATGATTCTGCGCTACCTACTTAAATTGTGACATGTAAAGTTGTAAACACAAAGAAAAAGCATTATTATAATTTCATCTCTGCTAGTTTATAGATTATTTGTCTTTCATCTTTGCTACTTTATAGTTTATTTTTCGAATTATTTGTTTGGATTTTTTAGATAGCTACCACACAACGCAACGGAGCCCTGACTTTAACGCATTTCTGTACTTCATTGAGGCCGCTTACATTAAATTTATTAACAACGTCTTTTGATGAGTATGCTGTGTCTGAACTAAGACATGAATTATGAAACAGGATTTTTTTTGAAGGAAAAGTGCCCCGGAAGAGCTTTCAAATTACTTCAGGACACATTATCTTTACATCCCTTGCTCCGGCCGGGATTCAAACCCTCAACCTCCGGGTCAGTAACCAATGCTCTTTACTACTGAGCCACGTGGGTCAATTATGAAACAGGATTAGATTCATCCTCTTTCATAATTTGTGCCTTAGTTCAGACACAGTATACAGATCACGATTGGATTAATCTAATTTAATGTTTTGCCCTTGACGCGCCCTCTAGCCAAAATTTCAACTCATCACAGGGCATTTTTATTAGCTATTAATTGGTAATGGCTTGACTGGCTTGGATTAAAAATTCCTAGTTTGTTTTTAATTTTCACAAATTAACGGTGGTATAACCGAGCACGTTTAATCCTGTTCTATAAATTAACTGAAGCACCCGACATTTTGTTTTGTTCAATAATTTTCTGTCTCACGAGATTCAAATTAGCGATCGAGATTCAAATTAGCAAATTGGCGCATGGCCACTCAATTTTTCATGTCTCTCAACTTAAAAAACTTTTTATTAAATTTTATTGAATTGAATTGAATTAAAAAACGCTTGTGGTCATGTTCGAAAAATCAAACCTGTCAAAAAAAACTTCTCGCTTATTTTTAATAATAAAATAAAAAATACTAAAATGGAAACTTTGTTGAAATGGAAACCAAAATTTGTAATTTGAATAAATCTAAAACAAAAGTAATTAGGGATTTCCCAGGGCGCAAGACGCGCGCCGGAACTCGCTACACTAACCTTAAAAAAATCGAACATTTGACATTTTTCCATATAGTTTCATGTATTAAAAAGAATAATAATAATAGTCTTTAGTGGAAAGTAACCACCAAGCGAGGTTAATGCTCAAAGCAAAGTGGTAGGAAATACCACTTAAGCGTCAAAGAGATAAAAATCCAAACATTTGACATTTTTTCATATAGTTTCATGAATTAAAAATAATAACACTCTTTAGTTGAAAGTAACCACCAGGCGAGGTTAATGCTCAAAGCATTTCCTTCCACTTAACCGTCAAAAAGATTGTATGTATGTATGACTTCTTTTTGGTGAAGCACAAGGCGTCTTCATAATTTTTGTGGTAAGTGCAGAATTACAAAGAGCCTCCATCACTTTTCGAATTCTATTACATTACCTTTCTTTTTCTCTGGAAATGCCGCCACAGGTCGTTACTCATACAAGTAACTACTCGTTTTTTCTCACGAGGTATGAGTGGACCCCGGCTAATAAGATTGTTTTTTTCTTATGCGTTGGTAGGCAACTCCATACAGATTATAATATGTACATAACAACTGTATGGGGCGAAATTAATATCTTTTCATTGTTTTAAACATTAATGTGCATAAAATTTCCGTCGTGATATGACCAAGCATTTCAAAGCGACTTTGAATTCTGAACAAAATAATGAAGAAAAAATAAAGACTGTTTCACAGAGAGAGAGAGAGAGAGAAGAAAGAGAGAGTGGGAGAAAGGGGGGACAGAGAGGGAGAGAAAGAGAGAAGGAGAGAGAGAAGGGGGGGACAGAGAGAAGAGGGAGAAAAAGAGAGAGGGAGAGAGAGGCAGGAAGAGAGAGAGAGAGAGCGAGGGAGAGAGGAAGGGAGAGAGAGAAAAAGAGGCAGGGAGAGAGAGAAAAAGAGGCAGGGAGAGAGAGAAAAAGAGGCAGGGAGAGAGAAATAGGAAGGAAGGAAGAAAGATAAGGGGGAGAGGGAGGAAGAGAGAGGGAGAGAGAAAAGAGGGAGAGAGAGAGGGAGAGAGAGAGGGAGGAAGAGAGAGAAGAGAAAGAGAGAGGAAGACAGAGAGAGAAAGAGAGAGGCAGGGAGAGTGAGATAGGAAGGAAGAAAGAAAGATAAGGGGGGAGAGAGAGGCAGGGAAAGAGAGAGAGAGAGAGAGAGAGGGAGAAAGGTAAAGTAACTAAGCGTAATCAGGCATGAAATGAATTCTAGACAAGTTCCCTCACATCACATATCCTTTCCAGATATTAGCTTCGCGTCAAAAACAGAATTTCGTTTTTTAAGGTCCAATGATTCCCTATTTTGCATATTATCATAAAAACAAGGTATGATTTATTTTCTCAAGGTGTCATACATTTATGGTACCTGAAATAAAGTCAATTAGGCGGAAGAGATACTTGTATCAGTTCAGGTAGCTAAGTGGTCAAGGCGTTCAAATGAACCTGTAAAAAATACTTCACCATCACTGAAATAGCTTTGAATTCAGTTTCACCCTATATTGAATACTCGAGTCTTGAGTATTTCCTATTTATAGAATTTCAGCTCTCACAAACACCTGGCTAGTGCTCTTACTTACTGCTTTTATTTCTATCTCTGTCTCTCTCCCTCTCTATTTCCTCAGTCTCTATATCCTACTCTCCCTCTTTATCTTTAAGTATTTATCTTCTCTCTCTCTTGCACAATACGTTATAGGTAATTTCAATAGGTATATTTTACCTTTCGAAGTAGTAATGTTTTTCTCTCACATTTTTCCTACCCTATCTATCTCTCTTTTTTCATCTCCCCTCTCTCTCTCTCTCCCTCAATTTATCTTTCTCTCTGTCTGGCACAATAGGTATACCCAATTTTACCTTTTTTATCTCTAACACTAATGTATCTCTCTCTCTCTCTCTCTCTCTCTCTCTCTCTTCAGTTAAACTTTTATATCCTTTATTTTTCACTTATTAAGCTCTGTTTTTTTCACTTCAAACAATGGTCACAGTTTACTACCTTCAATTTGCCCCTACTCCCTTTTCTCTCTCTCTCTTCCCTCCATTCTTCTCTCTCTATCTCTCCCTCTTCCTTTTTCTCTCTCTCTCTTTCTATCTCTCCCTATTCCTTTCTCACTCTCTCTCTCTCTTTCTTTCTATCTCCCCCCTCTTTCTCTCTCTCTCTCTTTTCTCTCTCTCTCTCTCTTTCTCTCCTCTCCCCCCCTTTTCCTTTCTCTTTCTCTCCCCCTCTCCTTTTCTTTCTCTTTCTCCTCTCTCCTCTCTCTCTCTCTCTCTCTCCTCTCTCTCCTCCCCCTTTTCCTTCTTTCTCTTCCTTTCTCTCTCTCCCCCCTCTTCCTTTCTCTTTCTCCCCTCTCTCCTTCTCTTTCTCTCCTCTCTCTTCTTCTCTCTCTCTCCTCTCTCCCTTCTTCTCTCTTCCTCTCTCTCTTCTCTCCTTCCTCTCTCTCTCTCTTCTCTCTTCTCTCTCTTCCTCTTCTCTCTCTCCTCTCTTCTCTCTTCTCTCTATCTCCTCTCTCCCGCCTCTTCCTTTCTTCTCTCTCCCCGTCTTTTTCTGTCTCTCTTCTTCTCCTTCTCTCTTTCCTCTCCCCCTCTTCCTTTCTCTTTCTCTCTCTTTCTCTCTCTCTCTCTCCTTCTTCCTCTCTATCTCTCTCCCACACACTTCTTCATTTTGTATTTCTGTTCTTACCTTTTTTATACTTCTTCATTTAAATCTTAAACATTCTCATCTTATATTTCTCTTTCTTTGCTACATTGTGTTCCAACTCTTTGTTTCCTTTTTTTACCTTTTTTCTTTTTTATTTTTAAAATATTTTTTTTTCTTTTCCTAATTCACATTATTTCTTTCTCTCTTTCTTTGCTATGATCTTCTTCTACCTCTTATTTTATTCTAACGCCTCTTCATTTTGTTATAACTCTTTACTTACTTTTTCTGTCTCTCCTTTATAAATATCATTTTCTTCTTTATGCGCTATGATCTTGTTATGTTTCATTTTCTTTTTAACAACTCTTCATTTTGTACTTATATTCTTCCTTTGCTTATTTCCTCCTTTTAATTCTTATACATTCTCATCATATTGTTCCTTCTCTTTTTTTTTTTTGATGTGATCTTGTTATGCTATCATTTCTTTTTCTTCTAACACCTTTACATATTTTTCTTCTTCTTTTTCACTACTTTTTACTGATGTTTCTCTCTGTTGGTTTATTCTCTGTGTTTATTTTAAGTAGTCACCGTGGCAGAGTGAGTGAGCGCGCTAGGTATTGAATGCACGCGGTGACCTGGGTTCAATCCCCGGCGGGGCAGGATATTTTCTGCTCTTTTCTTGGATGTTCGGGATCCACTCATACCTCGTGAGGAAAAATGAGTAGCTGCTTTAATGTGAAACAGCGACCAGTGGAGTTATTAGAAGCAAAAAAAGAACAAAATATTGTATTTTAAAATCGTAAAGTCCTATGATTCTGCGCCACCCACTAAGATTGTGACAAAATAACAAAGAAAAAATACTATGAAATTATTATTATTATATTTGTTTTTCTATATCGCCTTTTTACCTTTTTTTCTATTTAACTTTTTCTAATCCCAAATTTAAACGATTCCCAGTATCTTTGTTTTCATCTTGTTATGCTACCTCTTCTTTTTCTTCTAGCACCTCTACAATTTTTTCTACTTCTTTTTCACCATCTTCTACTAATAATGCTGTTTTCTTATATTTTTTATTCTATATCGCCTTTTACTTTTTCCTAATGCAACATTTACACGATTCCCAGTATCTTTTCCTTTGCTATGATCTTATTTTGCTACCTCTTCCTTTTCTTCTAACACCTCTTATTTTTTTTTCTATTTCTTTTTCACCATCTTCTACTAATAATGCTTTTTTGTCACCTTTTACCTTTTCGTAATCCCAAATTTAAACGATTCTCAGTATCTTTTTCTTTGCTATGCTCTTGATATGTTACCTCTTCTTCTAACACCTCTTCATTTTTTTCTATTTCTTTTTCATCACATTCTACTAATAATGCCTTTTTTGTCGCCTTTTACCTTTTCGTAATCCCAAATTTAAACGATTTTCAATATCTTTTTCTTTGCTATGATCTTGATATGCTACCTCTTATAACACCTCTCTATTTTTTTTCTACATCTTTTTCGCCATCTTTTTTCTATATCGCCTTTATCTTTTTCCTAATGCAACATTTACACAATTCCCAGTATCTTTTTCTTTGCTATCATCTTGTTATGCTACCTTTTCTTTTTCTTCTAAAACCTCTACATTTTTTTCTACTTCTTTTTCACCATCCTCTACTAATAATGCTGTTTTTGTATCTTTTTTTCTATATAATGCCTTTTACTTTTTCCTAATGCAACATTTACACGATTCCCAGTATCTTTTCCTTTGCTATGATCTTGTTATGTTACCTCTTTTTGTTTTTCTAGCACTCTCTTCACTGTCTTCTACTAATGTTGTTTGCCTATAGTGTCTGTGTCTTCTTTTTTCTTCAAATACACATCACATTTATACGAGTCTCGCTTTCTGTGTCATGTCCCAGTAATGTTCAATTTTCTCTATATATTTTTTCTTCAACGCTCTCTGGTTCTTTCCAGTTAATGTCTGTCCTCTTTCTCCTAATATAATTTCTCTAATAGTAATTCTTACTTTTTCCATGGCTCTCACCGTCTCACACTTCTTCTAGCAAAGATCCTATTTTCAACTTTCTCTTACTTCTCTTTTTTTTCTATCTCTCCGTTTGCTCTTTCTCTTTCTTGCGCTCTCTCTCTCTCTCTCTCTCTTTCAACGTACATGCTACTTTAAACCTTCTTTCTCTCTCTCTCTTACTTTAATATCTTGTAGTATAGACTTATACGAACATAGGTCATAGGTATCTCTTTCTAGCTTTCATCTTCTTTTTCCTTTTGTCTTTCTTATTCTTCTCCATCCATCTCTCTCGCTCTCTCTCTCTCTTTCTCTCTCTCTCTCTCCATTTGAGTACTTCGTGTCTAATGGCTCTTAATGAAATACGTTTTCTACATTAGCGTCTATCCCATTCGCCTTTTCGTTTTTTCATTCCATCCCTCTGCTTCCCTTTTCTTTCCTCTTCATTTACTCCTCCCTCATTTACAATCCCATCTCCTCTCCCTCTTCCTTCCTTCCTTTCTCTCCTCTTTCTCTTTATACTATTTCTGTAACTCAGTGGTAAAGAGGGCACTCTGTAAATCCAGAGATTCCAGAGGTCGCGGGTTTGAAACCCAGCCGGAACATGACAAGATATCCTTTCATTTGGGATGTTTACCACATCGTAATGCGTCTTGGGCTCACTGCTAGAATAATGGGACTTAATATTCCTAATCGAGCAGATATTATTTAAGGCGATATTATTTATAAATTATTATTATTATTTCACAGTTTCTCTTGGTACTAGTAGCTCAGTGGTCAAGACGTCGCGCGCGCCAGTCAACAAGAATTTCAAAAATGCGAGTTCAAATCCCACAGTTTCTGCCTTCTGCCATTTCGAATTCTTATGTATTATTTTATATTTATTTAGAAACTCTCTATAAGTAGAACACAATTATTTATATTCTACAGACAAATAATGGTAAAAATGAAATATAAAACTGACATATAAACAAGATAAAAATAAACAAAATAAGTATATACATTATGTCTTAACTAAAAGGCGGGGTTATTGCCTATGGCAATCTCTTCCACCCAACCTTTTGTCATTTAGCATTTTGACCACATAATTTCATTCATCTTCTATTTATTTCCTCCTCCCTTCTCTTTCCCTTCTTCATTTGCTCTGCTCTACCTTTCCTTTTTACTATCTCTTCTCCTCTTTACCACTATTTCTCTACATAGTCTCCTATTTCTTCTTCTGATTTCTTTACTTTCCTCGTCTCTTTTCTTTCTCTCCTTCATTCTATATTTTTATATTTCCTTTTTTGATGTTTATCCATTCCCCTCTCTTTTTTCTCCTAACATCTTGACTTCTACACTCTTAACATCTTTTATTTCCCTCCTCTCTCCGTCTATCCATCCTCCACTGTTAATATCTTTTCTTCTCTCACTTTTATCTTTTATTCTTCCTAGGTTTACTCTTTCTGTTTCTTTCTTCATGCGATTGTTATCCCACACTAGTATTCTATTTGTGTGTGTGTCTCTCTCTCTTTTTCTCTCTCTCTCTCTCTCTGTGTGTGTGTGTGTTTTTCATTGAATCTTTTTTTCTCGCATTTTCCATTCTTTTTCCCCAAAGTGGATGAGTTTTCATTTTTTTTTTTTTTTTTTTTTGCTTTGAAAAGAGCTAATCTCAGCAAATTTTTTTTCCTCATTTCAACAAATTTTTAATGTAGCTCCTAACACTTTCTATTACGGTTAATGTTTATCTACTTCTCCCCATTTTCCCCCTTTGCCTTTTGCCAAACCTCCTTGTGGTCGGCATTTGTTCAATGAATTATTTCTTTCCATGTCTTTCCATTGAGTGCGTCCTCTTCTCTCCAGTTTTTTTCTCCTAACTTCTCAAGAGGACTATTTGTGTTGATCACAGTTGTGATATCACAAATACTCAAACGTAAAAACCAATCTCAGTAGCTTAATCGATAAGGCGGAGGACTGGTAACCTGGAGGTCGGTGGCTCAAGCCCCGGTTTCAGCATAGATTTATTAAAGCAAGTTTGAGTAGTTGTGATATCACGAAAGTGATTAATTCAAATATGATAACTTACTAAGATAGAGCTGTAGCATCTCCACTACTAAGATAGTGTAATGGTAGTTTTGGCATCTCCACTACTAAGAACTAAGATAGAGAATAAGAGAACTTAAGAGAACGTATTTTCTCTTATATCCAGGTTTCTCTGTTAAAGAGGATATTTTCCCTTTTGGAGAGGTAAATTTGACCTGGAAATCGTTCTTTTGTAACCAGGTTTCACTAATATCCATGTGTCTATTATATCCAGGTTTCTCTTATATCCAGGTTTGACTGTATTATTTATTTCATATCCAGGTTTCTCTAATATCCATGTTTGACTGATTTATTTCTTTCATATCCAGGTATCTTTAATATTCATGTTTCTTTATTTCCAGGTTTCTCTTATATTCAGGTTTGATGGTATTATTAAATTAAATTATTATTTATTTTTGTTGCAGGGTCTAACTTCATTGCTGGTATCCATAGTGGTTAGCTGGTTAGTGGTTCAGTCATCAACTCCAGGAAATCTGCGACCTGTTTGGTCAGATCCACTATTCACAGGTAATCAGAGGTTAAGCAGCAAGGGTTTTGAATGGTAGATCATGGGCCTTATTATAAAAACAAATTAAAGTTTAAAAAAAAAAATAAAAAATGATGAGGTTGATTATCATCATAATATGGTCACATGCCTCCTTATAAGGACAGGCCTCAGATACCAATCTGATTTCGTACAACTTTATTGTATTATGTTAATATGTGTAAATTTATTTGTACAAATAAAGGCTATTTACATTATATTACATTACATCGTAGTTATGCAGATAATAACGTTCGTGATATCACAACTACTTAAACTCGCTTTACTAAATCCACGCTGAAACTGGGACTTGAACCACCGACCTCCAGGTTACAAGTCCGCCGCCTTATCGATCAAGCTACTGAGGTCAGATGTAAATAAGCCACACTGTCCCTCAACTCGGGCCATAGTGCGCTGTGATTGGTTGAAACTCCAATTTGAAGGAGGGTCTAAGATAGATGGAGACGGGGAGAGAGAGAAAAGAGAGAGGAAGAGAGAGAGAAAGAGAGAGGGGGAGAGAGAGAAGAGAGGGAGGAGAGAGAGAAAAGAGAGGGAGGAGAGAGAGAGAAAGAAGAGAGAGAGGGAGAGAGAGAAAAGAGAGAGGGAGAGAGAGAGAAAGAGAGGGAGGGGAGAGAGAGAGAAAGAGAGGGAGGAGAGAGAGAGAGAAAGAGAGGGAGGGAGAGAGAGAGAAAGAGAGAGGAGAGAGAGAAAAGAGAGAGGGAGAGAGAGAGAAGAGAGGAGAGGAGAGAGAGAGAAGAGAGGAGAGAGGAAGGAGAGGAGAGAAAAGAAGAGGGAGGAGAGAGAGAAAGAGAGGAGGAGAGAGAGAGAGAGAGGGAGGAGAGAGAAAGAGAGAGGGGAGAGAGAGAGAAGAGAGAGGGAGGGAGAGAGAGAGAAAGAGAGGAGGGAGAGAGAGAGAAAGAGAGAGGGAGAGAGAGAGAAAGAGAGGAGGGAGAGAGAGAGAAAGAGAGGAGAGGAGAGAGAAAGAGAGAGAGAGAAGAGAGAGAGGAGAGAGAGAGAGAAAGAAGAGAGGAAGAGAGAGAGAAGAGATAGGAGAGGAGAGAGAGAAGAAAGAGAGGAGAGGGAGAGAGAGAAGAGAGGAGGGAAAGAGAGGAGAGAGAGGAGAGAGAGAGAAAGAGAGGGAGGAGAGAGAAAGAGAGAGAGAGGATAGAGAGGAGAGTATGACAAAAAGAGAATGGAGAGAAAGAGGAAGATAAGAGAGAAGAGATGGAGGAAGAGTGACAAAGAGAGAGGGGAGAGAGAGAGGAGAGAGTAAAGAGAGGGAGAGAGATAGGAGAGAGAAGAGGAGCAGAGAGAGAGATGAGAAGAGAGAGAGAGAGAAGAGGAAGAAGAAGGCCTGAGAGAGAGAAAGTGTACATAACTGAAGATAGAATAGGCAATTAAATTCTCCTGAGGCCTTCTCTTGGTATACTAATAATATTTCTCCTTACTCTCTCTCTCTATATAACTTCTCTCTCTTCTCTTATTATAACTCCATCACTCTCTCTCTTACTCTCTATATAACTTTCTCTCTCTTGATCTCTATACATATATCTCTATTTCTCACAATCTCTCTCTTACTCTCTACGTATATCTCTCTCACTATCTCTCTCTTACTCTCTATATCTCTCTCACTATCTCTCTACATATATATATCTCACTCTCTCTCTCTCCCTCTCTCTCTCTTACTCTCTACATATCTCTCACTCTCTCCCTCACTCTCTCTCTATATATCTCTCTCACTCTCTCTCACTCTTTATATATCTCTCACTCTCTCACATTCATTGACACGAGGGTAATTTTTGTCACCTAATGCGGTCCACTCTTTATATTATTATCTCTCTTTCCAGACGTGGGCTGTACGTAGACTGGGTTGCCACCAGGCACATCTAATTACCTACAATTGATTGACGCGTGTCGGTTGAATTTTAATGAATTTTTTTTGTTGATACGGGATGAGCTCTAAAAAGCTTTCCAAAAATAACATACCACAAAAAACTACCGTTGAAAAAAGGGCCAAGTTCCAGAACTCCTATCCAAAAACTTTTAGCCAATGATTGCAGTGATATCTTGTTTGCAGCCATGTTATTTTGGTACTAAACCTTTTGTTTATTATTAAATCCCGTTTTCTGAGTTCCTCATTTTGTATGTTTTTGACTGCAAACTATCCTCTAACTTGGCCAGTTTTGCTCCTTGTTGTGGTTATATTGGCATTTTGTTTAAAAATTGTGATATAATGTGATATAATTGTGATATAATGACACGAAGGATTTTGCTCAAATTTTAGTATGTTATACATAGGTCTTCATGAGTAGATAACTGAATATAAAGACTTTTTCCAATAGTTTTTCATTCCTCTCAATAATTTTTAATTTGTGTCCGAAATGACCCACTGCGCAATGGTCAGAAATGACCTACTGCGCAATAACCTGTTTTTTATGCTTCCTGTTTATGGTCGAGAAATTTTAAAATTTTAGGGCCTTTTAATTTTTGCTACCTCAGGCGTGCATTACAAAAAATACGCAAATTCCTGAATTCAGGATAATCCCATTCAATTTCGCGTTAAGTTTAGCATTGTTACCTACCATTAGTTTGAATATCTATTAGGTCTGTAATTATTTCACTTTATTTTATAGGTAATAATAATAAATAAATCATTTGTTTTATTTTTCGTATTTTTTTTTCGTTTACAGAGGACCATCCTAAGCCATCATCCTAGGCTTCCAAGATATTCTTATATTTGGCCATTTCTATTTGATTTTTTTTATTATTATTATTTTTTTTTTTTTTTTTTTTGGGGGGTTTGTAGGGTTACTTGTGTTTATACACATATCTAAATAAATAAAAATATAAAACTGATTCCTTTTCTCCTCTATTTCTGAGCGCGGAAAAGAATTTATGCCAGATCTGGCTCCCTGTGGATTGTAAGGTTAAATATTGACTAAAAATAAGGAGTTGATTTTAATAACGTAAATTTATAATGAAACTAAGGCGTAATAAAGGAATAATGATATTGGGTCACTTGAGGTCAAAAAAAAAAAAAAAAAAAAAAAAAAAAAAAAACGTTTCAGCCTTCTTCAAAGAGTCTTTAATTATCAAAAATCTTTTGTATTATTATTTTTACAATATTTGGGTGTATTAAAAATATTTAATTTGAGTGAAATATGAGTACATTATTTTTTCTCACTCTCTCTCTCTATTCCTCTCTCTCTATACCTTACTCTCTCTCATTCTCTCTCTCCCTCCCTCCCTCCCCTCTCTCTCTCTCTCTCTCCTCCTTCTCTCTCTCTCTTTATCTCTCTCTCTCTACCTCTCCTGTTAAGTTATTTTATATTAGCTTAGGACATGTTATAATGTGGTAAATTATAATTGATATATATAACAATAAATCAAATCAAATTCCTCCCTCCCTTTCTTTATCCCTCTCCCTCCGTATATCTCTCTTTCACCACTCCTGTTTAAAACAATAGAAACGCAACCACACTTCCACTCAAATGTTGAATAAATTGTTTATTAACTTGAACAAAAAAAATGATTAGAAGTATTCCCCCTCCGTTATTTATTTTCCGCTCAACTTTCAAAAATATAAAATCCGCTGTCACGACCAGATTCATAATCGAATATTGATATTCCCTCCCTCTCTCTCTCTCCCTCTCTCTCTCTCTCCCTCTCTCTCTCTCTCTCTCTCCTCTCTCCTCTCCCCTCTCTCTCTCTCTCTCTCTCTCTGCCCTGCCTCTCCCTCCCCCATACCACTCTCCTCTCTACCTCTCTTTCTCTATTTTCTCATCATTAATTAACCAATCTCTTTTATTTTTCCTATTTCCTTTTCTATCTTTTATTTTCACTCTTTCTCTCCCACTCTCTCTTTCTTAATCTACCTACTCGTATATCGTCCTCTCTCTCTCTCCTCTCTTCTCTCCAAATCTCTCTTTCTAACTCTACTTTCTCTCTACTATCCCTCCCTCTATCTACCACTATAACTCTCTCTCCCCCCTATCTCTCTCCTCTCTATCTCTGTATCTCTATTTTTTATCATTAATTAACTAATCTCTTATATTCTTTCTCCCTCCTTTCCTATCTTTCATTTTCTCTCTTTCTCTCTACTTCTCTCTCTTTCTCTCACTCTCTCGTTTTCTTACTCTACCACTCTCTCACTCTCTTTCCTCTCTCGCCTCTTTTTCTCTTTTTTTCTCATCGTTAATTAACTAATCTTCTTTATTCTCTCTTTCTCCTTTTTTCTCTTTCATTTCCTCTCAATCTCTCTTTCTCTATTTTTCTTATCATTAATTAACAAATTACTTTTATTCTTCCTCCCTCCTTTTCTCTTTTTCATTATCTCTCTTTCTCTCTTCCTCTCTCTCTTTCTCTCCCTCTCTTTTTTTCTAACTCTACCTCTCTCTCTCTCTCTCTCTCTCTCCCTCCCTCTATCTCATCTCTTTCTCTATTTTTCTCATCATTAATTGACTAATCTCTTTTATTCTTTCTCCCTCCTTTTCTCTCTTCCTCTTCAATGTCTCATCATGCAATTTGTCACTGTGATATTTTAAAACAAATTCTCTTTATTTATTTACAATATTTATTCAAATACTATAAAAGTGTTATTCAAATGATGGTTTCAATGAGATTTATTTTCGATTTATTATCTCTCTCTTTTTTTACTCCCATCTGTCTCTTTCTGTTTTTTTTTTCTCTCTCTCTCACTCACTCTCTCACACTCTCTAACTCTCTCCCTCTCTCCTTCTCTCTCTCCTTCTCTCTTTCTCTCTCTCCCCCCCTCTCTCTCTCTCTCTCTCCCTCTCTCCTCCCTCCACCTCTCTATACTGACAGCCACTTACGATGTATCAATTGTATCAATTATTTTCATAATAAACAATTAATAAATCTTTTCCAAAATGACTAATACGCGTAATAAATTACTTGGCTGTATGGAATGGACTTGCCAACCAATGCCCCCCCCCCCAAAAAAAAAAAAAATACTGAGCAAAATTTGGAAAGGCTCACTTTGTGGTTTATACTTCCGTGATATCACTACTCAAGCTAGCTTTACTAAATCCACGCTCAACCCGAGACTTGAACCACCGACCCCCAGGTTAAAAGTCCGCCATCTTATCGATCAAACTACTGAGGTCGGTGTTATCTGAAATACCTACTTTACTTTATGAGTCCGGGTCATCAATAGCCTTCATATAGTTCCTTACCAATAACGAGCGACTTCTACTGCCTGGTTGTTAGCCTCTAGAAGATCTTGTGTGTTACATTTTGTTGGGATGTTGCATGGTCTATATGGAGCCACATTCACATTTGTGGAGCCACATATCTGAAATAATAACTCTATGCGTGTCTGACGGGCTGACTATATCCTCTTAGGGGTTGTCTGGTGTTTACAATACCACAGCCCAAACGGTAACAGATATTCAAGACAGTTGACCCCCCTAAACCACGGTCAAGATATCGGATTTTCTGGTACAATATAATGATTCAAATAGGACGCCCAGCCACGGGCAATAAGGGTTGGGTGGAATAGATTGCCATAGGCAACAACCCCGCCCTTTATTTAGGACATAATTATGTAAATATTTTATTTATTTTTTTCTTGTTTATATTATTAATATTGTCAATTTTATATATATTTTTTACCATTATTTATCTGTATACAGGGTGTAACAGACTAAATGTAAAATCTCTTAAGAGGTGGTAGTATAGATCATTTCCAACCATTAATGTTCTATAACACTTTTGATTTAACTCAGTGGTTCTCGAGATATTATTTTTTTGAATTATTTTTACAAGTCCCCTGCCGCTCGACAAAGAATGGCATCTAACTCCGTAAATACAGTAGATGAAGCAATAGATTTAACTTTTTCTATAAGATAACAATATTTCACTATTATTTAGACTAGATTTATTCTTAAAAAGTGCACACGTACTGAAAAAAATCGGCAGCAGCGGAAAATTTATCGCGAACATGAAATCCACCTGAAACTTCAGCCGCCATTTTCTCAAAATACTGCCCACACAAAGTATTGGTTTCATTTATGTAAAAACTTGCTTGAAGTCTTATCTTTCAGAAAATATGACACACTTGATATAAAACTTTAATTTTTTATTGGAACCAAGAGAAACTAAAAAAAAAGTCAGTCAGTACTACTAACTGTACCTACTAGGCTACCATCCTACTTTTACCTAGGGAACTAATTTTTTTCTTCAATTTGACAAATTATGGTTGTCATTTACTTTCCAACGGCCCAAAATGTTAGCCTCAGTCGATTTATTGATAAGGCTGCGGACTCTTAACTTGGAGGTCACTGGTTCGAGTCTCAAGTATGGCAAATATTTAGTAAGACGAGTTTGAGCTATTGTGACACCACGATCGTGATTAATTGACCTTAAGATTTTAGTATGTATGTATGGTTTTATTTGTGGTGAAGCACAAGGCCTCTTCACATTTTTTGTGGGTAGCGCAGCATTACTAAGAGCCTCCTTTACTTTTCGAATTATTCTATTACATGAATTTCTTTTTACTCTGGTAATGCCGCCACTGGTCGTTACTCATACAAGTAACTACTCATTTTTCGTCACGAGGTATGCGTGGACCCCGAACATCCAAGTACAGAGCAGAAAAACTCCTGTCCCGCTGGGGATCGAACCCAGGTCACCATACGTGCAACGCCTAGCACGCTAACTCACTCTGCCACGGTGACTACTAATTGACCTTAGTATTTTAGTATTCCATGTGTTTTATTAAAATTCGGTACCTACTAACATAATAATTTGTACCTCTATGTACCAACTTATGAATGATCAGTATTTACCGTACCACCTTTACCTGTGGGTGTTAACTATGTAGGTACATTGTTATGTTTCATTTCATTCAAACCATTTTATCATTGAGACCCTTTCCTCTTATGAACAAATGAACAATTACGATTAATATTGATTTCTGAAGCACCACAGCTAAAAGTATCATACATGGATACGTACATACTAATTTGCCACACTTGAGACTCGAACCAGTGACCTCCAAGTTAAGAGTCTACTGAGGCAAACTTTTGGGCCGTTGGAAAATAAATGGCAACCATAATTTGTCAAATTGAAGAAAAAAATTAGTTCCCTAGGTAAAAGTAGGATGGTAGCTTAGTAGGTACAGTTAGTAGTAGGTACTGACTGACTTTTTTTTATTTCTCTTGGTTTCAATAAAAAATTAAAGTTTTATATCAAGTGTGTCATATTTTCTGAAAGATAAGACTTCAAGCAAGTTTTTACATAAATGAAACCAATACTTTATGAGGGCAGTATTTTGAGAAAATGGCGGCTGAAGTTTCAGGTGGATTTCATGTTCGCGATAAATTTTCGGCTGCTGCCGATTTTTTTCAGTACGTGTGCACTTTTTAAGAATAAATCTAGTCTAAATAATAGTGAAATATTGTTATCTTATGGAAAAAGTTAAATCTATTGCTTCATCTGCTGTATTTACGGAGTTAGATGCCATTCTTTGTCGAGCGGCAGGGGACTTGTAAAAATAATTCAAAAAAATAATATCTCGAGAACCACTGAGTTAAATCAAAAGTGTTATAGAACATTAATAGTTGGAAATGATCTATACTACCACCCCTTAAGAGATTTTACATTTAGTCTGTTACACCCTGTATATGTATGTTTAACTAATAAAGAGTTTCTAAATAAATAAATAAATAAATAAATAACTAAATAAATAAATAAATAAATAAATAAATAAATAAAATAAATAAAAATAATAAAAAAAAAAAACAAAAAAAAATAAATATTATGAATTCGTTAAATAAATAACCCCACTTGTGGGCCGCGGGCAGCTCGCTACTGGGCCGCGGCTGCTGGCCAAAACTCAAGAAATAATATATTAAAATAGTGCAAAATAAGTACGGTAAAATCGCGGGGTAGGCCGGAAAATTGTTTTAAAAATATTATTGGGCCCCCAAGCCAAAAAGGTTGGGAACCGCTGAGCAGTGATTAATATGTGAAAAATACTTTATTGTGTTTTTAACAATGCCGACCCGAAATATTTTTTAAAAAAGGCAAAGTCAATAAACAAGTTAATAAATAAGCTCAAGTATCAATATAAAAGTAGGTATAATATACTTTTATATAGAAAAATAATAATATAGGTACTCGTACATAAAAATAGGTATATACTAATAAAAAAGTAAAGATAAAAAAATATTATATTGCTGTTATATTTTGCTGCCCTAAGTTTTTAATACCCAATAAATTCACAAAATAAATTATTATTCAAAGTTATTTATTGGCAATTTTGTGTTCCTAAAAAAATAATAATCTGGAAATGGCGCTGTCTCTCTCTTCAAGTTCTTCCTATCTCTCTCTCACACACATTTGACTCATAAAAACCTACTCTTATCTATATTATTAGAAAAAATATTAATTTTCTTCTTTCACATTGCCTTTCCCTAAAGCTATTTACTCGTATTCATTTACACTTTATTTTTTTTACAAAACAATCAACAACAAAAAATGAATAACAATAAATTAAAAAAAAAAACTTATAGAAGTATGTACAAACAAAAAAATAAAGATCAATATTAATTTTTAATTACTATTGTTTTGTAACCCGTGGCGAAGTGAAAGCCTTAGCCAATCTTTGCCACTAAACCTACTTGGGGTCGGCATGGTTCGACCTCATGGTTGAGGTTGAATAAATGGTTGTGGCACCTCACCTAGTGCACGCAGTCATATCCAACATTGAAGGAACCAAGGTCATTATGTTAGAAAGTAGCAATGAAGGATAAACCCCAAAAAAAAAATTGGCGCTTTTCTTTTTTGCTACCTTAGGCGTATATAACAAAAAATACGCTACCTCGGATTGGCGAGCGAAACCCTCGATTTACTGCACAAGCGCTAATTTTACGAATCCTTTTGGAACTTACTTTCCCAATCCCCGGTTTTCTGTTTTTCAAGATTCGTAGAACCGACCACGTGTGAATCCGACTTTTTTAAACAAAGATGGTTTCGCGAAAAGTCTTTTTTGGTAGAACCCATCAATAACTTGGTTATCATAATTATTAAAAACACAAATTTTGTGTTAATCACTTTCGTAATGGCACAACTACTCAAACTCGCTTTCCTAATCTTCGCTGAACCTGGGACTTGAACCACCGAACTCCAGGTTACAAGTCCACCGATTTACCGATCAAGCTACTGAGGGCGGAGGTCAGGTGGTAGAAAAAGCTTTGAGCATTAACCTCGCCTGGTGGTTACCTTCCTCTAAAGAGTAATATTATTATTATTATCTATATTATTATTATGTGTAAGTAGAGTGTACGGCTTTTATATTCTACTTCATATTCACAATGAGATTAAATTATTTTTTTTTCTCATATAGGTAAGCCAAAAAAAAAAATGTGACATTTTATGAAAGGCGTCTTGCCTTTTATTTAGAGGAGGAATGGAGGATGGAAAACCCTCAACTAGATTAAAAAGCCTAGACTTCATAAAAAAATTCAGTAAGTAGGTATTCATTTTTTTTCTCTCTATCCCTCTTTTTTACTTTCCTTATCCTATAACAAGGAAAGTACCTATTGTATTCGTTGAAAATTTGACCTACCCAGTTTTTCACCTACCCGGACAAATCATTATTATTATTAAACACATATCAAGTTTTATTTACAAAAATGAAATAGAATATAAACATACATAGATATTGAAATTAAGACAACAAAACTTGATCAAGGGCGGTGCTAATGCCAACGGCATTCTCTTCTGACGAATCATAGCGTCAAGATACCAAAAAATTGATTTCGGCCATTGGTCTGTCTATCTGTCGGTCTGGCCGTCTGTCTGTTGGTCTGTCGGCCTGTAAACAATATATCTCGAGAACATTAATTTTGAGCTAACCGTCACAAGTGGCGGAATCTGACCTATCTTGAGTGATAAAGTAGGTCGAGTGGTGTCACGCCATCTTATTTTCTTCTGACTTAGGTTAGAGAACTATATTGTATAGATCAGCGGTTCCCAACCGGTGGGCCACGAATGCTGGCCAAAACTCAAGAAATAATATTGAAATAGTGCAAAATAAGACAGTATCGGGGTGGGCCGCAAAATTGTTTAAAAATATTATTGGTCCCCAAAGCTAAAAAGCGTTGGGAACCGCTGGTATAGATAGAGAATAGAGGATTTGAAAGGTATTGATTGAGAAAGAACGTAAGAGAAATAGATAAAAAAAATGCATCAAAAGCAAGGGGGTTATGAAAAAGGAGAAAAGGAGAAAGATAGAAGGAGGGAGAGAGAAAAAAGAGAAAGAATATTTAGAAGAATATTGAGTAGAAAGAGATACACGAATAGCTTAGTGGTTAAGCACTCGGATGGTCCTAGGTTTGAACTCCCGCGTAAATAAAAAAATTGTAGATACATAGTACATACATACACACACACACACACACCTGATTGATTCTGTTCTGAGTAAAAGAGGAGAGAGAGAGAATGAGAGAGAGAGAGAGAGAGAGGGAAGGACACAATTTTCACAAGGGTAGCAGACGACACAAGTACTACAGAAAACGTGCCCCCAATTTTTTACGGACTCCCAATTTCCTATAAAGACTTTC
>CM044966.1:5363644-5636144 GCA_024516035.1 Bactericera cockerelli
AAAATTGTGCACGGTAAGTCGGGGTAATTAGACATTTCCAAAATTGTATCGCAAGGTGGGGTTTCGTATTAAAAAAAAATGAAGTTGGCCTCCCTGGCCCCGACATGGGGGCCGGTAAAAAAAATCGTTCCCATTCTAAAATAAGGTCTTATTACCCGGTTTACCATACAAAATTTTATATTTACCGAAGAAGCTATTTGAAAGTTATTCAGGGGTTTCCAGACTTTTGCCCCACCCTGTATAAATTTGGGTTTAACGCCGCTTTCAACTGCATAGTCATATATTATCACAACGGGGTGTTACCCTCCACTCCCAGGTTACTCACAAACCTACTACCCACATTATCCTCACCAAGCCTGAGTTGGGCCGAAAGTTTTCAGCTGGACGTTGCTTAACTTCGGTGATCCGACGAGAACCGGTGCATTCAAGACTTTGATTAACACATTTGGTGCCTCGCGGCTCATAATGAGAGACAGGATAGTATTCTGAGAGGACGCGTCTACTGACAGACAACCACAAAAGAAAAGTTGCTCAAGCGGTTATGGAAAGTCCAAAAATATATACATAAAAAAAATAAAAAAAATTGGAGCAAAATTTTTACTTCCCATTTCTAATATTAGAAAAGTCCGCTGGTATGTTAGTCCCGCTAGGTATTTTATTTCCGCTAGATATATTAGTCCAGCTATTATAGGTATTTTAGTACCGCTAGGTATTTCATTCTTGCTGGTTATTTCAGTCCCGCTAGGTGGTTTAGTCCCGCCAGTATTTTAGTCCCACTAGATATATATATATATATCAGTCCCGCTAAATATATTAGTCCCGTTAGGTATTTTAGTACAACTAGATATATCAGTCCCGCGGGATATATCCGTCCCGCTGGTATTTCATAAAAACACATCCGAGTTACTTTAATATAATAACAAAATATAAGATGTATGTACAAATTCTATATGGCACAAATATAAATTTATGTAATGTATTTTAAGATTAATTACTTTATTTATGTCTTGTTCAATATTCTCTCATTTGGAAAACTGAGATCCCACGAGAGTACGAGAATTTTCCTCACACATATTCAGCTCTCATTTTCCTTCTCTCTCTCTCTCCTTCTTTTATAAAATTATCTCACTCTCTTTCTCTCTCTCTCCTTCTCTTATAAATTTATCTCACTCTCTCTCTCTTTCTCTCTCTCTCTGTTCTACATTGCATATCTCTAGAACTCATATGTACCCGTCTTTTTCCTTTATTTTTCCCATCTTAGCATTTTCTCTCTCTCTCTCACCATTCCTTTATCCTTTTCTTTTAATATCAGTTTCTCTCTCTCTCCCTCTCTCTCTCTCTCTCTTTCTCTCTTTTCTCTCTCTCTCTGTCTCTCTTCTCTCTCTCTCTCTCTCTCTCTCTCTCTCTCTCTCTCTCTCTCTCTCTGTTCTACATTGCATATCTCTAGAACTCATATCTACACGTCTTTTTCCTTTATTTTTTTCCATCTCAGCATTTTCTCTCTCTCTCTCTTTCTTCTCTCAGCATATGCCAATTTTTTATTTCTCTTTTTAACAATTAATATTAAACTTGTATTGTAAAATTGATTAACCAATAACACGGGAAGAGAGGCATCTCCCAATAAGGTAGACTTATCTTAGGAGATGTATATAATGTGTAAATTATTATTGTAAAAATAAAGAAATATTTTCAATTCAATTCAATTCTAATAATTATCAGTTTCTCTGTGTCTCTCCCTCTCTCCTTCTTTTATAAAATTATCTCACTCTCTCTCTGTTTTTTTTTTTTTTTTTTTTTTTTAAGCTTTATTAGGAGGACAAACAGGCAACAGTATAAAATTAAGAAAAGAAAGAAAAGAAAAAAAAAAACAAACAAACAAATGACAAAATAAATAAGTAAAAATGAAAAGAAAATAACAATAATGTCCTACCTAAAGGGCGGGGTTATTGCCTGTGGCAATCTCTTCCACCCAACCCTTCTGTTCTACATTGTATATCTCTTGAACTCATATCTACACGACTTTTTCATTTCTTAGCGTTTTCTCTCTCTCTCTCTCTCTCTCTCTTTCTTTTTGTAATTATCGGTTTTTCTGTCGCTCTCCCTCTTTAGTTCCTTTATAACATTATCTCACTCTCTCTCTCTCTCTCTGTTCTACATTGTATATCTCTAGAACTCATATCTACTCGTCTTTTTCCTCTATTTTTTTCCATCTCAGCATTTTTTCTCTCTTTCTACTCCCTGTTTATAGTCCCCCAGCCAGACCCCGTATAGTACAAACAAATAAAACTCGAATAGAAGTCTCAGGAATTAAACTAATCTTATTTCAGAACTGTTGTTCTAAAGCGACTACCTGTCCCACTTTTTCACACTGTCGATAAAGTTCAGCAGCTTTTCTATTTCATCAGCAGTCAGCAAGAATTATTTCACCAGATGGTTCACTAAGCGATAAAAGTCCTGACATAAAAAATGAAGCTAGTATTAATAATATAAAGACTAATAATAATAGCACTCTTTAGTGGAAGATAACCACCAGGCAAGGTTAATGCTCAAAGCATTTTCTACAAAAAACTTTGTCAATTGTTTGTTAATTACTTTGAGTATGTAGAACATTATAATGGTTGGAAATGATCTGTACTACCACTCCTTAAGAGATTTTATATCAAGTCTGTTACACCCTATATAATAATTTAACTCGTTAGTGGAAGTTAACCACCAGGCGAGGTTAATGCTCAAAGCATTTTCTACCACCTAACTCTCAGAATCTTATTATTATGTGGCCACAAACTCAATTTAATGAGGAAAAATTCATGTACTGGGTGGGATTCGAACCAACGAATCCCTACGCTACCTGGATTACGAGACTAGTCTTGACTACCCGTGCAGACTATAATTATACAATATAGTCTCAAATTATACATCATAAATTTGTTTTATCACTAATTATATTATAGTCTGTTTACACTGCTTTAATTACCTTGAACTAATTCTTGAGTAATTATATTTCTTCTAGGACGGCTCTGTTTTTGAAGTAACTGTTTGTAATTTATGTTGAACTAGTTCCAAATAAGTGGAGAAAATGAGGGTAGGACAAAATTAATAATAATAATTCCATGTCCCTGAAATATGCACACATTAGTAGACGAGATGTAGCATGTCATAATTATGAACCTCCCTTTGGCATCGAGTAAGGATACCAAAGAGGGGATATGTGTAGTGGCTCTAGGATTACAAATCTATCTTGAGAATGGTTTTTTTTCTCGAAGAACTCGGACAATTAAGGTAAAAAAAACAATAGAGGGTCATGTTGTTAAGTTGTTATCAGCATGATCCTTAAGTGTTTCAAAGAAGCATGAGTAAACATGTTAGAACTATTCCTTTTCTCTTATTCTGAACTATTCCTTTTCTCTTATTCTGAACTATTCCTTTTCTCATATTGTGAACTATTCCTTTTTTCTTATTCTGAACTATTCCGTTTCTCTTATTCTGAACTATTCCGTTTCTCTTATTCTGAACTATTCCTTTTCTCTGTTTCCAAGGAAAGGATTTTCTTTGCAATTCAAACAGGGAATGCGGCACGTGTCTTTAATCTGATCTAATTGAAATATATTAAATCATCATCATAGGGTGGCGTCATCGTGAACGATGTTAGCAAGACATATTAAATCAGTATCTTACAAAAAAAAATTCTTAACTATTTTAATTTCCAGAAGGTTAAAAAATTAAAAAAAAGGGAGAAAAGAAATGTTGTATTCTATTGAAATAAAGGTCATCGGAGATTTGCAACACGGGGGATTCCTCTATGCTCGAATTTTAATCTTTTTATAATTGGAACTTGAAGGAGAAAATTAAAGAATAGAACTATTGGAGTAAGAAGATAAGAACAGAAGAGAAGGAGAAGGTCAAGAAGGAATTGAAAGAGCGAGAGAGAGAGAGAGAGAGAGAGAGAAGAGAGAGAGAGAGGGAGAGAGAGAGGGAGAGAGAGAGGGAGAGAGAGAGGGGAGAGAGAGGGGAGAGAGAGAGGGAGGATAGAGAAAGAGAGGGAGAGAGATGGAGCCAAAGAAGGATAGAGAGAGAGAGAGTGAGAAAGAGAAAGAGGGAGCCAAAGAAAGAGAGAGAGAATGAAGATTATGAGATATTATTTTATTGAAGAAGTAAGAGAGAGAGAGAGAGAGAGAGAGAGGGAAGAGAAAGAGGGAGTGAAAGAGAGAGAGAGAAATAGACCCTTCTATATTTCTCCCTTGAGACAGAGAAAGAGAGAGAGGGATATTTATATACAGAGAGAAAGAGAGTAAGAGAAAAAGAAAAAAGAGAGAGAGAGAAAGAGGAGAGAGAGAGGAGGGGGAGAGAGAGAGAGAGAGAGAGAGAGAGAGAGAGAGAGAGAGAAGAAGAAGAAGAAGAGAAAACAATAAAATAAAAACTTTATCGTCTGACCTAGAAACTTTTGGTGTGAAAGATTTTTTAAATTAGTTTTACATTAATTATTCTTCTTATAATTGTTATTAGGTGTGATTATCATTACCATTTTTTATGAGGATTTCTCCATTACTATAATATTTTTTTAACTTAAAAAAATCGTATCTACTTCATACCTACAGAAATCTTCGTACATCAAACTATAACTACAAGTGATGTATGTGTATTTTTGAATACATTTATTCTGTGTCAGAATACTATTCTGATAAAAAAAGAGAAAAATAAGAGATATTTTTTCTAACGTAGATGCGAAATAAAATTACTAACAGCAACAAAAAAAAATATTAAAAGACCATGCCACAACACACTGCGGATAAAGACATCAATCGGGGTTTTTATGTAATATACTATGTATAATATATTAATATTTTATGTATAATATAGTGGTCAATCTTATACTAAATATTTGCCATAATTGCAAATCATGGCTTGAACCACCGACCTCCAGATTACAAGTCTGCCGCCTTATCGATTAAGCTACTGAGGTCGGTCCGTCGGTTCCAACGTCCGACTATCTCTATTACTATATTGGATTTAAGGTCGTTTCCAACTGCATGGGCAAATCACGATGGAGGTGTTACCCTCCATTCGCAGGAAACTCACAAACCAGCTACCCACATGATTCTCACCCAGCCTGGGTTGGACCGGAACGCCAGCATCACGAAGTCTTCACCTCGCTGGATGTTGCCTAACTTCGGTGATCCCACGAGAACCGGTGCCCTCAACGTGCCCTAGACTCTTGCTTGCTAACTTTTATTTCCTCATTTTTGAAACTGTTTTTCCAACAGTGTAAAATTTTGTTTTATCTTTTTCTTCCCTCTTGCGTTTCAGGAAATTACTTATCAGGGTCACGGAAATGTTGAACCAGTATATTTCCAGCTGACAACTATGTACAGGGTGGTTCTAAAAAATTAATAATCAAAAGAGCGCGCGATTAGCTAGGGAAGGAGAAAAGGAGAACGAGAGAAGGAGGGAGGGAGGGAGAGAGAGAAAGAAAGAGAAAGAATAATTAGAAGAATATTGATTAGAAAGAGATACACGAATAGCTTAGTGGTTAAGCACTCGCTTGCCATGCGGAAGGTCCCGGGTTCGATCCCCCGTGCCGACAAAAATTTGTATTCTTCATTTTGTTACAATCGTTTGTAAGGGATACCGTTTGTAAGGGATAGTGGAAGGTAACCAGCAGGCGAGGTTAATGCTCTATACATTTTCTACCACCTAACCCTCAGAGTCTTATTATTATGTGGTCAGATTCTCAAATTAATGAGGAAAAATTTATGTACTGTGTGAGATTCGAACCAACGGATCCCTACGCTACCTGGATTACCAGACTAGCGCGTTAACCACCAAGTCAGTGCACCAAAGGCTATTGAAGATTTTTTTGTTGATTTTATCAGCACCTATTATTATGTGGTCAAATACCAAATGGGAAGTATTGTGTCACTTCTCGCCCATCAGAGGGAGGCATACTACGGGATGGGCAGACTAAAACACAGACCAAAAGCGTCTACAGTAGCTCTTGTTTCATGACTACGAAATAAAAAAAAAGCTGTGAAACTGTGAAACACTCATCTTTAATAAAATAAAAAAATAAATCTTTACTGGAGCAACGAATAGTTGTGCTATCCAGAAAGGCAATGTAAGAAAAAATTGTATATAATAACTAACAACAATATACAATTACTCTTTAGTGGAAGGTAACCACCAGGCGAGGTTAATGCTGAAAGCATTTTCTACCACCTAACCCTCAGAGTCTTATTATTATGTGGTCATAAACTCAAATTATTGAGGCATAATCCATGCACTGGGTGGGATTCGAACCAACGGATCCCAAAGCTACCTGGATTACCAGACCAGAGCGTTGAGTGCACAGGGATTCCAATTTTTTAATTTCCTTATTACCCAAAATTTTCGATAGTCAGTTTTTAGTGCCAAAACGCGTTTTAGCGTCTCCAGAGCCTAAATCCAAAGTTTCAGCCTTTGGTCCGTGTTTCTGTCCGCTACCTTAACCCGTTCAGTGACCAGTGGCGGAGTTTGGCCTCCTTTTAGAGGATAAGGAAAGGTGTCACACCAGATGTTTTCATATTTCTGGACGTTTCATAACCTTATTGGCATGAGCAACTTTTGTGTCGGTCTGTTTTCTTTCAAGTGAATTAGTAAAAAAAAAATTGCTTTGTCAAGTGTAGGTATACATATACAAAGTGAACCAATCACGAGAAAGAATTGTGTCCATAATAATTATTATTATTATACAATACTTTTTTAGATATAAATGGACATTATGTACAGTACAAATAATTACTTTAACAAAGAAAAAAAAAAAAAAAAAAAAAAAAAATGGAAACAATATAATTATACTATAAAAATTAAAAAGAATAGAAAATATATAAAAACATATGTCCTAACTCAAGGGCGGGGGTTTTTTTATACAACAAAAATACATGGATTAGTTTTATCAAAATTCTATAGATCTATGGTAATATTGACTTTTTTATTTTGTCCAATTAGGAATAAAATGAGTAGCATGAACTTCAGCCTACATGAAACGTCAAGTAGAAATACATATATATATGTGTGGTCAGTTCAAAAAACATTTGTTGTACACAAAACCTTGTACATATATATAAAAACCTTGCTATTGAAACCATGGGGCCAATTTGCAAAGATGAAATGGAGTTTTTGAAAGAGTTGGGAGAGCGGATAGCGTGTGTTACAGGAGAGAAGAGACCAAAAAGCAAAAGGATCAGTTGGGTTAGGTTGTAGAAAAGGGGTTAAGTGGTAGAAAATGCTTTGAGTATTAGCCTCGCCTGGTGGTTACCTTCCACTAAAGAGTATTATTATTATTATATATTTGGGTGTCCAGGTCGGAAATGTGGCGAGTGTGTTGGGGACAATGAAGAGGACAGCAGATATGCGGGAGGTGTTTTATCTATGAGTTAATGAATTTGTACCTATGTAAATTTCCATTTCCTACAGATAATAATGTTATGGCCGAGAAGAATCAATATATTTATTTCTATTTTGTAAAATTGTTTGATATACAAATATGTATATACAAAAACACTCTTTAGTGGAGGAAGGTAACTAACTACTCGGCGAAGTGTACAAAATGCTCAAAGTATTTTCTACCTCCTAACTTAATATTGTGTGGTCACAAACTCAAATTTTTTTTTTTTTTTTTTTTATATAATTATTATAATTTACAATCTACAATTCAACTTTAAAAATAAACAATTGTAATGAGTAAATATGATGGAGGTGACAAGGCTTGAGAGAGAAGCTATCCATTGATAACACTCCGTTAGACAAAAGCAGGTTTGAACTGCTTGGGTTGTTTAGGGTCAGAGTGAGGCTACCGAGGTTTTATGCCTGAACTGACCCTAGTACCTAGAGGTTTTTTTTTTATTATTATTAATTTAGTTTTTATTTACTGGCTTGATATAATTTATTTTTAAGGTCTTGGAAATAAATCAGATGGATGGTTTTCTTGAGTCTCTTGTTGGTGTAGATAGGAATTTCTAGGTCTCGTACAAGTTGATTTTGTGATTGGGTATTTTCTTTTGATAATTTGTGGATCTTCTTCTAATTTCTTCTGTGATATATGGAATCTTTAGGTCCTCATGGATAGTTTGGTTTGAAACATGAAATGGAGCGCTCACCATCTGTCTGAGGGTTTTAGACTGGAACGTTTGAATTAGGTTAATATTTGAGGGCTTGGCACAGCCCCAAAGCTCGATCCCATAGGTCCATACTGGTTTTAGTATCATCTTGTAAAGCAGGAGTTTATTTCCAAGGTTTAGTTTTGACTTATGCCCAAGGAGCCAGTACATTTTTCTGCGTTTTAGTGTCAGCTGTTTCTTCTTCATTATAAGATGCTGTCTCCATGTGAGCTTCTGGTCTAGATGGATACTAAGTACTTCACGGTAGATGCTTGTGGATAAGGGCATTGTTCAGTGCTACGGGGGGGCTAGGACTCTTTCTCAGTGTGAATGTGACGTGGACTGATTTTGTCTCGTTCACTCTGATGTGCCATTTGTTCAGCCATGATTGTATGAGGTTTAGGTGGTCTTGTAAGTTGTTGGAAGCAGACAAACTCAAATTAATGAGGAAAAATGTATGTACTGGGTGGGATTCGAAACAACGTATCCTTACACTACCTGGATTACCAGACTAGCGCGTTAACCACTTGACTACTAGTGTACCAAAGGCTAGTGAAGATTCTTTTGTTGATTTTACCTATTATTATGTGGTCAAATACCAAATGGGAGTATAACTTGTTGTTTTTTTTTTTCTTTTTATAGGCTTTCTTTTTTATTGGGAGGATTCTCACTGGAGTGAGTTCTTCCAACCAACCATAGCTCTTCCACCCAACCATAGCTCTTCCACCCAACCATAATTCTACCCAACTTGTCATGTCCGGCTGGATTTCGAACCCACGATGTATTATCCTGGTCTGTGTGCCCCAGTAGCTCAGTGAATCCAAAGATTCCAGAGGTTATGGGTTCGAAACCCAGCCGGGACATGACACGTTATCCTCCCATTAGGGATTTTTACCACATAATAAAACGTCCTGGTACATACCTTTACCTTATTATTGTTTGCTACTTTGTTATAATTTATTTCATAATGTTTTCATTTACATACCTTTTTTTAAGTTATTTATATTTGCCAATCCAATTGTAAAATAATATTAAAAATAAATGAAATATTATTATTAATACGTCCTGGGCTTACTGCTGGAATCATGGGAGTTTAATAGTTCTTATCTCGCAGTATAAATAAGGTGATATTATTATTAGTATATTCATTTCCTACACCTTTTCCCGTTTAGACTAGGTCGTTGCTTCTCGATAGAACCCTCCACTTGGTCCGATCGTATAAATAGATCGTACAAATGAGGCAGTATAAGTAGAGCGATATTATTTTTATATCCTTGATTTAAATCTCTATATATAAAACAGAAAAAAGGACTACCTACCTACCTACCTACCTATGTTTGTTTGTTTGTCCGGAGTTGTTTAGCCAAAACGGTAAGAGATAGCGGAAGATGTCTCAGAATTGACCCCCCCAAAACCATTATCGCTTTGTCCAGAAAAATTATAAAAAGTTCAAAAAGGCTTTGCTGTCCAGCAGTACGGCCATGCCTTAGTAAATTTGAGATTTAGTCCCGTTGCAAAGCACGGGCAAACGGCTAGTTTCCTCATAAATTTGAGTTTGTAAACACATCGTAATACTTTGAGTATTAACCTCGTCTAGTGGTAACCTTCCACTAAAAAGTGTTCTTATTATTATACAGGTAGAATAATTATATTTGCAGCTAACGAGACCACCCTGTATCCTGTATGTTTACAAGAACTTTAAATTCTGTCTAACATGCACTTTGTCTTGAAAAATTACTTTTCTTTAGATGAAAACGTAATTAAAATTAATGCATGAAGGTGTCTTCTGACACAAGAATCTCTCATTATTATTATTATTAATATCATTCTTTTTTATAGTATACATAATATTATCAGTAGTAGTACCTACGTATTATTATCCTTGCAATTATTATTAGTATTATTATTATACAACGCTTTATTAGATAGAATAGAATAGAATAGATATAAATGGACATTATGTACATACAAATAATTTTTTAAACAATGAAACAGTGTGTGTGTGTGATGAAAATAAATACAATTTTTTCAATATCAGATATTCGTGGAAATTAAATGAAATGATGACAAAAAAAAATGCGCTCCTATGATATCAATTCTGAAGAAAAAATATCTGGAAGATTCCAGAGTATCTCCAATGTGGAATGGTCAGTTATTGCTTCCAAGAACAGTTATATCTCATATTATTTATTAGAAATATTTTTATTAAACGGTTATATCTCGTGAACGGTACACCCGATTTTGATGAAATTTTGTATGTATGAGTACTCATAGGTAAAAACAATAAAATTGCACACTAAAATAAAGGATACTAAAAAAAAACAAAACAAATACCAGTATATTCCAAGTATAATTATTCAAAAGTTCATGTGTTTATAATACACATGAACTTTTTAATAATAATTATCAATGGCAATCTCTTCCACCCAACCCGCCCTCCAGTTAGAAAAATGTGTAATTTGTATAGGTATATTTACTATTTTTGTACATTTTTTTCTGTTTTCTTATACTGTATAATTTGTAATTATCTGGTTGAATATAATTATGTCCTTAAAAAAAAGTGTCAAGTGTTAATAATAATAATAATATTAATAATAAGACCATTTGTCAAATAAAAAATAAGACACTTACCTATCTGTAATAATTTAACTATACTTAGCCGAAACCAAACCGACCTCAGTAGCTTGATCGATAAGGCGGCAGACTCGTAACCTGGAGGTCGGAGGTTCAAGTCCCAAGTTCAGCAATTTATTTATGTGTAAAGCCAGTTTGAGCTATATGTTAAGAGCTATTTTTTAATGAGTTTATAGCATCAACACTATATGAACTAATACTAATGGATCTTATCCTCAACCAACCATCGTATTCCAATTTTCTTCTTCTTTTTCTTTGCCTAATCCCGTTCAAAGGGGGGTCGAGATTTTGAGTCAGTCCTCTCCACAGTATTCTATCATGTGCTAAATCACTCGATATTCCTTTTGCATTTAGGTCTGTATTTATACAGACTATCCATTTTCTCTTGGGTCTACCTCTTTTTCTTTTTCCCTGTATATCGAAATTTTCTATCTTCTTCCAAACATAGTATTCATCTCCTCTCACCATCGTATTCCAATATCAATCTCTTAATGTCGAGAACGTTCGTTCGTTGGTCCCCTGTTTTAATTATATTGGATCAAGTTTTATTTACATAGAATATATACAATACATAGAAAGTGAAATTCATAGAACAAAACTTGATCAAGGGCGGTGCTAATGCCAACGGCATTCTCTTCCGTTTCTCTTCTCACTCTACAACTACCTCAATTGTCCTCACGAGGTTGTGGTAGTGCGGGATTCGAACCCGGGACGCCTGCGCACACCACTCGCACCTCCAGTGCCCCCCCTCCTCACCCTCTACTTCTCTCCCCCCCTCACCCTCTACTTCTCTCCCGCCCCCCCTTAAGCATCCTAGCCGGAGGAGGAGAAAATATCTGAAAAATATTAAATTCACCATTTTATCGACGTCGGTTTTTTTCGTGATAAAATTTGATTGAATTTGTATGATAATTCTGCTTTATTGAGCGTTTCTCCTCTAGGTATACACGTGCCTGTGCCAGCATCGGTACTGACAATAGTCTGATGATGATGATGATGATTTTTTTTTTATTTTTATTAGGTTTATTAGGTAGAACAAAAAATATATACAGTAGAATACAATGAAATATAAAGAAAAAGAAAAAGATTAAATAAATATACAAGAAAGAAAAAAAAAAGAGAAATGTCCTACCTAAACGGCGGGGTTATTGCCTGTGGCAATCTCTTCCATTATGATATTTTCAATGCTAATAATATTAATAACATTCTACCGACCTCAGTAGCTTGATCGATAAGGCAGCAGACTGGTAACCTGGAGGTCGGTGGTTCAAGTCCCGGTTTCAGCGTAGATTTTGTAGAGCGAGTTTGAGTAGTTGTGATATCAGGAAAGTGATTAACACAAATATGGTAACTTTTATATTAATAACATTATTTAGTGGAAGCTATTACCTCATCTACTGTATTTATGGAGTTAGATGCCATTCTTCGTCAAGTGGCAGAGGAGCAGAGGACTTGTAAAAATAATTCAAAAAAATAATATCTCGAGAACCACTAAGTTAAATCAAAAGTATTATAGAACACTAACGGTTGGAAATGATCTATAGTAACACTCCTTAAGAGGTTCAACATCAAGTCTGTTACACCCTGTATAATAATAATACTCTTTAGTGGAAGGTAACCACAAGGCGAGGTTAATGCTCAAAGCATTTCTACCACCTAACTCTCAGAGTCTTATTATTGTGTGGTAACAAACTCCAATAAATGAGGAAAAATTCATGCACTGGGTGGGATTCGAACCAACGAATCCCTACGCTACCTGGATTACCAGACCAGCGTCTTAGATAAAAATCAATTAATCTCAGTCTATTCTTAAGAATATTAAATCTATGTACAAAATGTGTATTTAAATTTGAAAATAACAAGAGACCTTGTTTAGACTGCTGGAATAAAGGGACTTTTCAGTCTCACCTCGGCAGTATAAACAAGGTAATTTCTATTATATTCTATTCTATTTCTATTCTTAACCACTTGACTACCCCTGCAAGGGTAGCACTGACTAAATCTTACCACCATACAATAGAACATAATATTCCCTGTAACTAAACAGGAGGAATGGATTCTTTGGCACAAATTTTCAAAAACCATTTCCTTCCACTAACCATTTATTTCCTTCTCTCTCTCTCTCTCTCTCTGTCTCTCTCTCTCTCTCTCTCTGTCTCTCTCTCTGTCTCTCTCCTCTCTCTCTCTGTCTCTCTCTTTCTCTGTCTCTCTCTCTCTCTTTCTCTATCTCTCTCTCTGTCTCTCTCTCTCTCTGTCTCTCTCTCTCTCTCTCTCTGTCTCTCTCTGTCTCTCTCTGTCTTCTCTCTCTCTCTCTCTGTCTCTCTCTTTCTCTGTCTCTCTCTCTCTCTTTCTCTATCTCTCTCTCTGTCTCTCTCTTTCTCTGTCTCTCTCTCTCTCTCTCTCTCTGTCTCTCTCTCTGTCTCTCTCTCTCTCTCTCTGTCTCTCTCTGTCTCTCTCTCTCTCTCTCTTCTCTCTCTTTCTCTTGTCTCTCTCTCTCTCTTTCTCTATCTCTCTCTCTTCTCTCTCTCTCTCTCTCTCTCTTCTCTTTCTCTTCTCTCTCTCTCTCTCTCTCTCTCTCTTTCTCTGTCTCTCTCCTCTCTCTTTCTCTGTCTCTCTCCTCTCTCTCTCTTTCTCTGTCTCTCTCTCTCTCCTCTTTCTCTGTCTCTCTCTCTCTCTCTCTCTCTCTCTTCTCTCTCCCTCTATGTCTCCTCTTCCTTTCCTGTCTCTTTCTGCTTCTAATCTCTCTCTCTTTCTCTGTCTCTGTATCTCTCTCCTCTATGTCTTCTCTCTCCTTTTCTCTAACTGCTTCTATTCTCTGTCTCTCTCTCTCTCTCTGTCTCTCTTTCCTCTCCCTTCTTTTTGCTTCTATCTCTCTCTTCTCTTCTGTTCTCTCTCTCCTCTCGTCTCTCTCTCTTCTCTCTTCTCTCTTCTCTCTCTTCTCTCTCTTTCCTCTCCCTCTTCTCTCTCTCTCTTCTCTCTCTCCTCTCTCTCTCCTCTCTTCCTCTCTCTCTCTCTCTCTCTCTCTCTCTCTCTCTCTCCCTCTCTCTCTCCTCCCTCTCTCTCCTCTCTCTCCCCTCTCTCTCTCTCTCTCTCTCTCTCTCTATCCCATTGCCTCTCTCTCTCTCTCTCTCCTCTCACTCTTGCGCTGACATTTTCATTTTCTTTATGTACTGTCCTCAATTCTTCGCTGGATTGTAAACGCAGTTATAAAGGTTCAAAATATGGAGCGGGGAAGCATTTGAAAGAAGAGGATGACGCTAATGGTTTTGATGAGAATGATTTTCATGATATTATAAATATGAAGGATGTCAAATGAAAAAAAGAAGAAAAGATAAAATAATAAAAGTACCTTATTTAACAATCATAAGAGAATGACGTTGGCATTAGCACCACCCTTGATCAAGTTTTGTTTATATGATTGTGAAGAGAAGAACTCTATTTTTGTGAAGATAATGTACAATTGTACAGCCTGTATAAAGTCTTGATGTAAAGACCTGATCAAAATCTCTTTTGAGTCCAAGATGTATTATTGTGTGGTCAAAATCCCAAATGGGAGGATAACTGTGGCCTAACACATGCTTTGCATTATCGGACACTTAAACTTGCCATGTTCTTAGTTTTCATTGTATTAATTAGTTATTTCTTACATTTAAACTTTATTTATGCAGATGAAAGAATTTGTTTCATAAAAAATAATCTTTTGAAAGTACTAAAAAAAAAACTTGTCATGTGTCGGCTGGGTTTTGAACCCGAGACCTCTGGATTACCAGTCAGACGCCATGGCCTCTGAGTGATAGAAAATGCTTTGAACATCTAAAGGTATGACCCAATCTATAGTTATTTTTTAGAAAGAAGAAAACACTCCATACAATAACATCCAGACAAAATCATTCCCACAATCTGTGCACATATAATAATAATAATACCACTTCGTGGAACATTTAACGTGACAGTACAAGGTTATGTTATATTATTATTACAATTCTCATGAACGATATAAAGTTATTGAGAAAGGAAATACTTCATAACTACATCCGATGCAATTCCAACAAAGCTAAAAAACGTAGAAGACAAACCAGGGTACAGAACATTTAGCACAACCAATATTATCATCTTCTATGAACAACTTCTTGATGAAAAAAAGAAGAAGAAAAAACCATCATCGATAAAGCTTTCTGAAACATGGTATTATGAAGAGTTCATAAAAGAAAACAAATGCTTACAAAACCCTATCCGATGAGTTCTCTCACAATGTAGACAAATCAGAGCGCAGAACATTTAACACATCATAACCCAGAGTGTCTCCAACTATTATTTGAAGATCGAGTCAACGATTGAGTCTGGCAATACAAAAATGGAATCATCATCACCACGATCATGTACGATATAAAGTTATTGAGAAAGGAAATACTTCAACACTACATCCGATGCAATTCAAACAAAGCTAAAAAACATAGAAGACAATCCAGGGCACAGAACATTTAGGTGGCGTCATCGTGAACGATGGTAGCCAGACAGTGGAGGAATGACTCAGCACTTCTACCACTGTCTTTACAAGGAGTCTAAGAATTGACAAGGGCCCCCAGAACCAAGCCAATGTTGGTCTACTCCCTGTCTCCCAGCCACACTTTTAATATAAAATAAAATTGACAGATATAAAATAAAGTTGATAACGACAGTAAGATAGACGAAGTTTTTTATTTGTTAAAAAAAAAGATATTTTGAGCTCTCTATTATGATTTCTTTTTTAGTTGAAAATCCTCTGATAATACACTCATGAACAATTTGAGCATTCTGCAGACTCTTGATAATGATGTGTTTTCGGCCACTTTTGAAAGAATTTGGTGGAAGAGATTGCCATAGGCAATAACCCCGCCCTTTAGTTAGGACGTATATATTTTGTTTTTTTTTTCTTGTTTATATTATTAATATTGTCAATTTTTGTATTTAATTTTTATCATTATTTGTATGTGCAATGTGCATAATACATAATTATGTTCTACTAATAAAGAGTTTCTAAAATATCAACTTTTTTTAATATCAAAATATTTGGTTTTAAGGTCGCTTTCAACTGCATGGTTTAAACACGACAAGGGTGCTATTCTGCATTTCTAGCTTTTAAATACATTCCCTGTAACGCGCAAATTCAAAATGTTGGACAAAAACGCAAAAATAAAGTCCACGACTTACCGATACAGAATTTTATGTAGAATCTAATATATAGAAAAAATTGGTATTCTACTATTTCAACAAATTTGAAGATAATCGATAAAGTATCTTCTGTAGCGTAACGGTTGTTTGTTCTGTTCCCTCCGTACATGTGAGGCTGGCATTTCCGGCCCTACTTAAGCTGGGTGAGGTTAATGTGGGTAGCTGGTACGATTCCCAGCGAATGGAGGGTAAAACCCTCGTCCTAATCCAGGAAGCTAAATCAAATAGAATGGTTGGCGTTAGGAAGGGCATCCAGCCGTAAAAAGAACTGTGCCAACACCAACCAACCTCAACCATGGTTGAAGAACGTTGACCCTGCTCAAGCGGGCTAAGGCAAAGTAAAAGAAGCAGAATTGATAAAGTAGTTTATGAGGTACAACTCATTTAGTATAAAATCTCAAAATTGCCTATGCTCTATTTTGTTTATAGGATGTGAACGCCTATGGTCACCTATTCAAATCCTAACCTCTTTGGACGTTGCTTAACTTCAGTAACAGAACGAGAACCAGCGTATTCAAAGAGCCATCCACGAAGGCTACACAAGTTGTTTTCACCCATTTTCGACCATTCCTGGTCCATAAGCGCGCAATTAGCTCAGTGGTTAAGCACTCGCTTGCCATGCGGAAGCCTTGCCTCGTGTTGACCCAGCACCTGAATGGAAAGTATTGTGTCACTTCTCGCCCATCAGAGGGGAGGCATACTACGGGATGGACAAGGTACAACACAGACCACAAGCGTTTACAGTAGCTCCTGTTTCATGGCTACGAAATAAAAAAAGGCTATGAAACACTCATCTTTTTTTCTTTCTTTTTTTTTAAAAAAAAGGATACCTTCCGGTGCGCTCGTGTTGACCCAGCACCTATATGGAAAGTACTGTGTCACTTTTTGCCCATCAGAGGGGAGGCATACTACGGAATGGGCAAGGCACAGACCACAAGCATCTACAGTAGCTCCTGTTTCATGGCTACGAAATAGAAAAGGTTGTGAAACAACACTCACCTCAACAACAACAAAAAATCAAACTGGACGTAGGTATGCAGTCTGTTTTAGAAATTCCTGTTATCCTCAATGTTGAATGATATTCCAAGTTACTTGTGCCCCGAAACCGCTTTCGCATTACTTCAGGGGTCTTTACCTTTACATCCATGCCGGGAAATTTTGGTCAGAATTTTCTGCTCCGGCCCGCATTCGGACCCGCAATCTCCGGGTCAGTAACCGATGGTCTCAACTCAATTGAAAGATGACCCACATGTAGTTGAAAAATAATGTCGTACAAAATTCAATAATGACAAACATAAATATGGTATTGCAATATAAAATAGATAGACTAGACTTGCAGATCAACGATGCAATGCTGCAAGTGTTTTGGATTGTCAGCCAAATTGATGTTCTGAATAATGTTTTTTATGTTTTAATAGATTAATTATCATAGTAGGATATTATACGTCAGAATTAATGTCCTGCATTCTTTTTTATTCAATTCAAAGACTATCTATAAATCTTTTTTTATGTTTGAGAAAAACAGTTTAATGTAGAGAAATTTTCCGTGCTGCTTTGTCATATTCAGTGTGTTCCAAAAGTTTCAGAGTTCCTAAAGTTTAAGAGACCCGCCCCCCTCATTTCAATTTTTGAACCCGGAAATATAGAAGATCATAGTTTCGGGAGTCCATTATGGAATTAAGTCGAGATTTTTAGTACACTTACAAAAATAACAGTGGCGCAGCTAGACCTACACTGAGAAAAAAAAAAAAAAAAAAAAAAAAAAAATATCCTGGACATTCATTCTTGAAACAATGTTAAAATATAAGGATGATAGATACTTAAATTAGTAGATATATTACTCACTTCATTATTACAATGTAACAATGTAACTTGTATCGTTGTCTTAGTATGCAAGGACAAATAATCATTTCTTAAAGTAATCCCGATTCCATCCTCGTTTAAGGATAACTTACTAGCTAACAAGGATGATGGGGGTTGTGCCCAAAACCCTCCCCCCTGGCTACGCCCCTGAAAAATAATGCACTTGTTCAGTGTTCACGCCCTTTAGCTCATATATTTAAAATAATCAGATATGGACGAGAATTTCTGTGAAAAAAATATTATGGGCTTATTATAAGTCGATGCTATTATCTTTTTTTACAGCGAATTTTGCTGGCACGTGGAATTTGCATTCATCATTGATTTACAGGGTGTAATTTTTCGTAGAATTCGGAGCGAAATTTTGCAAATGGGTTGCCAGAATATCCGGGCTTAATGTGTCAAGCCGACCACACGCGTGCGTGCATGCATGGCATGCAACAGGCAGCATGAACCAGCTTATAATTGTGCTCAACGGTAACAGGTAGCCAAAAATCAATGTAAATTTTGTAATCAGCATCCCAAAATTATTGGATTTTATAAGTAACAACAACCATGTAGTATGAATAGTAAAAAAGTTAGTCCTAAGGGACCCTCCCAAAATACGGGTATATTTTATTACATTTAAGCAAACACATTTATTTCAAGGAGGAATCTTTCTTTAGGAGTTCTCAACTTTTTGAAATCTTAAATAGAACTACCTATATGTTGTGATACCCACATTTTTGGAGATCACATACAGTTGTTAGTTTATTAAAATATTCATCCTTGAGATCCATTGGAGTAGTGAAAAAGAGTTGATATTGTTTTATTCATCATCATCATTAGGGTGGCGTCATTGTGAATGATTTTTTTATTTATTTATTTACACTTTATTAATAGGACATATTATATACAACTAGCGGGTTACACCCGCCGCTCCGCCAGCCCATCAAACACACACAACGCACACACACACCCACCCACCCACACACACCCACCCACACACACCCACACACACGCACACACAACCACACACACGCACACACCACCACACACCACACACACCCACACACCACACACACCACAACCACACACCACACACACACACGCACACACAACCACACACACCACACACACACACCACACACACGCACACACCCACACACCCCCACACACCACACACACCACACACACACACACACCACACCACACACACACACACACACACCACACACACACACACACACACACCACACACACACCACACACACACACCACACACACACACACCACACACACACACACCACACACACACACACACACACACACACACCACACACACACACCACACACACACCACACACACACCACACACACACACACACCACACACACACACACACACACCACACACACACACACACCACAACACACACACACACACACACACCACACACCCACACCACACCACACCACACCCACACCCACACCCCACCCACACACACACACAAAATGTCATTTAGGTTTTAAAAAAAACTTTAATATTTTTGTCGCCCATCTATTTTCTGGTCTTCCCCGGCGTAGCTCAAGAATGGTTCATCAGAATTTCGCGATCAATATGTCAAATGAAAGCCTAAACCCTTGCCTAAAACTTTTTCGCTCTGAGTTGATAGGTCGTCACTTCAAATTTCGAGAAAAAATGTCATTTAGGTCAAAAAACGTGAATATTTTACATGTTACCCATCCATTTTTTTTACCTTACCCGGCGTAGCTCAAGAACGGCTCATCAGAAATTCGCGATCGATATGTCAATTGAAAGCTCAAACCCTTGCCTAAAACTTTCTTGCTTTGAGTTGATAGGTCGTCGCGACAAATTTCGAGAAAAAATGTCATTTATGTCAAAAAACGTGAATTTTTTTTTTCGTCACCCTTCCATTTTTATCCTTACTCATTGTAGCTTAACCTCAGGGAGATATAATCTAGCCTAGAAGAATTTCCTGATCCAAGCGGACCTATGTGCAAAATTTCAAGTTTCTCGGTCAAACGGTGTGGATTTGTATAAAGAACATACATACATACACACATACATACACACATACACACATACAGACAGCTTTCTTTTATAGATATAGATACAAATAATTACAAATGTACAATATAATAGAAGAAAAAAAAAATAAATATATTATGTATTTTATTTATTTATTTTTTCTTATGTCCTAACTAAAGGGCGGGGTTATTGCCTTAGGCAATCTCTTCCACCCAACCCAACGATGGTGGCCAGACAGCGGAGGAATGACTCAGTACTTCTACCACTGTATTTACAAGAAGGCTAATAATTGATAAGGCCCCCAGAACCAAGCCAATGCTGGTCTACTCCCTGTTTATAGTCCCCAGCCAGACTTTTATTATTGGTTGAAATTTATAATATCTCACCACTAGCTCAGTAATAAAGGCGGCACTCTGCGATTTAATAGGTTCCAGTGGTCGCGGGTTCAAAATAGAGCCGGGAAATGACAAGTTATCCTCCCATTTTGGGATTTTTACCACATAACAATATGTCTTGGACTTACTGCTGGAATGATGGGATACTGCTGAAAGAAATGGGAAGATAATTGGAGAAAGAAAGAGAGATAGAGAGAGAACGAAAAGAGATAGAGAGAGAAAAAAGAGTGATAGAGAGAGTAGAAAAAGAGATAGAGAGAGAAAGACAAAAGAGATAGACAGAGAAAGAAAAAGAGATAGAGAGAGAGAGAAAAGAAAGAAAGAAGAAGAAAGAGAAGAAAGAGAGAGAGAGAGAGAAAGAAAGAAAAGAGATATAAGATTCACAGTAGGATACAGCGGGGTCAAAGTTGTTAGAATCCCAAACACAAACAGAGCGCCAAATGAAATACAAACAGGAAATCGGAACCCCCTAGGCATGGTGGAAAAGAAAAAAGTTGAAGAAATTCAAAAAAACATTATAGTAGAAAGAATAGCAGAACCTTTAGGGAGAGAGAGAGAGAGAGAGAGAGAGAGAGAGAGAGAGAGGAAGAGAGAGAGAGAGAGAGGAAGAGAGAGAGAGAAAAAAAAGAGGACAGAGATAAGAAGAAAAGAGTGAGGGTGATATAGAGAGAAAAAGATGGAGAAAAGAGAGAGAGAGAGTAAGAAAGGAGAGATATATATATAGAGAGAGAGAGAGAGAGTAAGAAAGGAGAGATATATAGAGAGTAAGAAAGGAGAGATCTATAGAGACTAAGAGAGAGAGAGAGAGAGAGAAAGAGAGAGAGAGTAAGAAAGGAGAGATATATAGAGAGAAAGAGAGGGAGAAGGAGAAGGAAGGTATGTGGGCCTAAAACAAATAACATTTTGTGAGGTAAATATTGCATTATTTATTTAAAGCATTAGAAAAATATCATTACGTTTCACACAGCGCTCTTGGAATGCAAAACCAATATTTACTCAAGCAATTATGAATGGTCTTTTATGAAGAATGTGGTTATAGCAAAAATTAGTGGTAAAAAAATACTAGTATACATATTATATTTTTTATAATTAGAATATACGTTATTCTTTTACATACCTATACAGGGTCTTCATAAAGTCTCACCCAGGCCTAGGTTTCTCGAAAACGACTCAGAATATCAAAAAACGCAAAAACCCGTATTCCTTTATATTTAGGGGGATTGATTTTCAGCCAAAAATTTTTTGCCTACACGGCCCCAGTCAGGCTGGGCATGGACCAACTTTAAAATCTTAAATAGAATGGTATGTCTTGTGGCATATTGTTTTAAAGGTCTTATTGAGAGAAATTCATTACAATAAATTTCAGTGAGCTGCGACTTACCGTTCTCGAGATACAGGGTCGGACGTCCTGCGTAATATCCATATATTTTGACCTATAACTCGATAACCGTAAATTATGGAGAAAACTTTTCTTGTTAATAATAACTCCTTATGATGAGACTTTTCGAACAAGTTATAACTAGACATACTCTGTTGATGTTAGTTTCTGGTCGGTTTCGTCAGCCAGCCGGACGAACAGTCGAAAAAAATTTAACGAAAAAACAAATCAAATTTTAACTTGTTCGAAAGTTCTTGCTATAAGGAGTTATTATTATCAAGAAAAATTTTCTCCATAATTTACGGTTGACGAGTTATAGGTCAAAATATAGGGATATTACGCATTAAGTCCCACCCTGTATCTCGAGAACGGTAAGTCGTAGCACACTGAAATTTATTGTAATGAACTTCTCTCAATAAGACCTTTAAAACAATATGCCACAAGACATATCATTCTATTTAAGATTTTAAAGTTGGTCCATGCCCAGATTGTCCAGCCTGACTGGGGCCGTGTAGGCAAAAAGAATTTGGCTGAAAATCAATCCCCCTAAATATAAAGGAATACGGGTTTTTGCGTTTTTTGATATTCTGAGTCGTTTTCGAGAAACCTAGGCCTGGGTGAGACTTTATGAAGACCCTGTATGTATGTTTTTTCATAAAAATAGATAATATCGTGGTCAAGTGGTCATAGCAGAAAATATTAATGTGGTAAAAAAATACATTAAAATATATATATTTTTTAATAATTTAAATTAAGTGCATACCTAGGTTTTTTTTTACAAATCTATTTTATTTTATAAAAAGAGGGTTTACCTAGAATGCAAAGTGCCATTATCGTATCTATGGTTTATATCCCTTTATGGATTATGGATGCTATTTGGATTTTTGAAAATTCTTTCAAAGGCAATCTCTATTCATCTCTATCTGTCTGTCATTTTTTTTTCTTTCTCTCTCTCTCTCTCTCTCTCTAATATATTTCCTTCTTTATTTCTCTTTATCTCTCTCCTCCTCTCATTTCTTTCTCTCTCTCTCTCTCTCTCTCTTTCTCTCCCCTCGCATTTTTTTATTTCCTCTCTCTCTCTCTCTCTCTCTCCTCCTCTCATTTCTTTCTCTCTCCTTTATTTCTTTCTTTTTCTCTCAGAGCTGACAAAAAAGAGCAGGGTATGAAGAGTACGCACAGTTTAAGATTACGCAGGCGTTCTTTTCATGGAAGGAAGCAACGTATTTCAACAGGAATCAGCGCGATTTTGGCCAGAAAACCAATTTTGAATGATTTTCCTGTACAAAATACACGGTGTGGTAACATAACGCAAAAAATTACTTTTCTAAATTAATTTGGCCATTTTTACACTACAAGATAGAATCCTAGAATAAAGTAAAAGGTAGATAACCAGTGCATCAGGGACAATAAATTTAACCAAAAAAACTAGAAAAATCAAAATGTGTTTTTTGCGTACTCTTTCCCCCACCTACCCTAAAATAAATTTGGTTACAATTTTAAAAACAACAGTATCCCGTAATGACCCAGCACCTGCATGGGAATTACTGTGTCACTTCTCTTCTGTCCTTTGCCCAGACTAAGTACAATGCAGACCACAATTATCTCCTGTTTCATGGCTACGAAATGAAAATGGTATCATATACAGACGATTAATAACTTGGTATTTTTACTTTCCTTATCCTATAATAAGGAAAGTATTGTATTTAAGTACATGTTCCTAAAAAGTCTTTTTCTTATTTTTATAGGAAACCAATAAATTGAACCCCATAATTACCTATTTCTTTTTCTTTTATTTAAAATGTAACTTTTTTTGGTTCTATACTTTTCTCCCTCTAAGTGAATATTTTTCTTTCTCCTTCTCTTAATGCGTCTCTCTTCTCCTTCTCTTAATGCGCCTCTCTACTCCTTCTCTTAATGCGTCTCTCTTTTCCTTCTCTTAATGCATCTCTCTTCTCCTTCTCTTAATGCATCTCTCTTCTCCTTCTCTTAATGCATCTCTCTTCTCCTTCTCTTAATTCGTTTCTCTTCTCCTTCTCTTAATGCATCTCTCTTCTCCTTCTCTTAATGCATCTCTCTTCTCCTTCTCTTAATGCATCTCTCTTCTCCTTCTCTTAATGCGTCTCTCTTCTCCTTCTCTTAATGCATCTCTCTTCTCCTTCTCTTAATGCATCTCTCTTCTCCTTCTCTTAATGCATCTCTCTTCTCCTTCTCTTAATTCGTCTCTCTTCTCCTTCTCTTAATGCATCTCTCTTCTCCTTCTCTTAATGCATCTCTCTTCTCCTTCTCTTAATGCATCTCTCTTCTCCTTCTCTTAATGCGTCTCTCTTCTCCTTCTCTTAATGCATCTCTCTTCTCCTTCTCTTAATGCGTCTCTCTTCTCCTTCTCTTAATGCGTCTCTCTTCTCCTTCTCTTAATGCGTCTCTCTTCTCCTTCTCTTAATGCGTCTCTCTTCTCCTTCTCTTAATGCGTCTCTCTTCTACTTCCTTCTCATCTCAATTTAGAACAAATTAAAAAAAGATGTAGAGAGGGCCTGGACATAGGTCTTTAGTCTGTATGCAGTGTCCCTCTCCGACTTGTTTACGTAATTGCAGCATTATTGTTGCGTGTAAACTGAGATGAAAAAAAACTCCTTCCCCCTAGACATGCCTTCTCCTCGTGTTTCCTATTCATTAAACACGGCAACGTACGCCTATGAATACTAATCAGGAGGAGGCAGCACGCTTCTGAAAAACACCTAACAAAAAATCAAACACAGACTTCTAATTAGTTTCGCTATCTCTCTCTTTTTCTCACTCTCTTTCTCTTTCTCCCCCTATCTCTTTCTCTTTTTCTCCATTTCTCTTTCTCTCCATTTCTATTTCATCTTTTCTCTCTCTATCTCTCTCCCTCGCACTATCTCTCTTTCTCTCTCTTTCTGCCTCGCCCTCTCTCTCTCTCTTTCTCTCACTCCCTCTCGCTCTCTCCCTCTCTCTCTCCCTCCCTCGCTCTCTCTCATTCTCTTTTTCTTTATATTTTTCTTTCTCTTTTCTCTCTCTATCTCTCTTTTTCTCTTCCTCTCTATTTCTCCCTCCTTTTCTCCTTTTCTCTCTTCTTCTCTCCCCTCACTCTCTTCCTCTCCCTCTCATACACATACACACATACATAGGTACTTTTAAATTATTTTTTGTAAAAAAAAATAATAATCCAAAACTAGAATTCTACATCAGGAGCTGATCTATGATCAAGTCTCCTGGTGTTGCTACGTTCACAATGTAAGAAGGATATTAGTTGGTGGACTTGATTGTACATCGTATTCTCCCCTGTGGCCATTTCCCTTGGTGGTACCGTCATTACTCTGATGGAATAACACTTTTGTGGACTTTAATAGCTCCAAACACTGCCAATTTCGGACAGATTACTTCCTTGTCATCAAAAATTTGAACATTCATGATAGCTAGAATCAGAGATTTTTTTGCTGTATCACTTGTATTTACACGATTTCTCAACTGGTTTTACTTGTTCCTGAAAGTACATAATTAGTACATGATTATGGTAGGTGGTACATAATTCTAGCCTCAATGTCGGGTGCTATCTTCACGCACCTGGTGGAATGCCGTATTAATTTTTTTATGCTTTATTAGGAGGACAGAGTACAATGTTAACAGTATAAAATTAAGAAAAAACAAAAAATGACAAAATAGATAAGTAAAAAAGAAAATAATACTAATGTCCTACCTAAAGGGCGGGGTTATTGCCTGGGCAATCTCTTCCTCCCAACCCTTTCTTATATTTTAAATTCTACAAAAAATCTGTATCGGCAAGTTGTGGATCTTATATTTTGACATTTTTGTCAAAAAAAAATTGATTTTCTGAAATATCACAGCTCAATCAAAATTTATTTTTAAAAAAAATCATAAATGCACTATGTAAAACCCTGATACTTCTGCTTTTGCCTAGCCAAGATCAAAAATGTATTATTATTATTACCTGCTACTACTAATTTTATTTTTTAATTATTATTATTATTATTATTATGAGATAATTTGTTTCCGTTAACACTACATTACCTGCCGGTACCTCACACCTCAGCTTTTCCTTTTTCTCTCCATTCTTTTTACTTTCCAAATCCTATAACAAGGAAAGTATTGTATTCGTCGAAAATTTGACCTACCCTGTTTTTCACATTTCTGGACGAATCATAGCCTCAGGATACCAAAAAAGTGGTTTTCAGCCATTGGTCCGTGCATCCGTCTACCTGTCTGTGTGTCTCTCTGTCTTTGTTTTTGCTATCTGTTACCGTTGAGTCACCAGTGGCAGAATTCGACTTATTTTTGGTGGTTAAGAAAAGTCGTGGGATATTTACACTAGATTTTTCTCTCTCTCTTTATCCTTCTTTATTCCTCCTGCTCCTTCTCTCCATTTGCTTCGCACTCTTTTCTCTTTCCTTCTCGATTCTTCTCATACTCTCTTCATTTTCTACACACATTTTTCTCTCTCTCTCGCAATTCCTCCTGTTCTTTTTCATTATCTGAGTATAAAATATGAAATTTGAAGTTTAAAATAAAATAGGAAGAGGGTTCCTATTTTTTTTAAACTTCACCTATATAACTTTTTTTCGCTTAGGCTAAATGAGATGGAAGAGCGTTCAAAGAAAGAACGAGAGAGAGAGAGAGAGAGAGAGAAAGAGAGAGAGAGACAGAGAGAGAGAGGGAGAGACAGAGACAGAGAGAAAAAAAGATATAGTAAGAGAGTGAAGGAGAGATAGAGAGAAACAAAAGCAGAGAGGAGAGAGAGAGAGAAAACAAAAAGAGACTGAGAGAGAGAGAAAGAGTTATAGTAAGAGAGTGAGAGAAAGAGAGAGAGAAAGAGAGAGAGACACAGAAAGAGAGACAAAGAAAGAGAAAGAGAAAGAGAAAGAGAGAGAGAGAGAGACAGAAAGAAAAAATAAAAGAGAGAGAGAGAGAGAAAGAGACAGACAGAAAAAAAGAAAGAAAGAAAAAGAGAGAGAGAGAGAAAAAAAAAGAAAAGAGAGAGAAACAGTTCAAAGATCAAAGGGGTCTGTTGCATTTTTTATTGTTCCAAGAGAAAAAATACACACACACAGAATTCCATACAAGATTTATGATTTCTCGGACATAATATTCATGAAGGAGGGTCCAACCAGAAACAATGGGTCAAATATCTGGGTTGGTTTCAATTTCATAATCAAATAAAAAAAGAAAGTTATCGGCCCTCTCATCCATACATTAAATCAGCTACTCAATTTTCCTCACGCGGTATGAGTGGATCTCGGACATCTCACTTCAACTTTAAGAGTTGGGTGGAAGAGATTGCCATAGGCAATAACCCCGCCCTTTACTTAGGACATATGTTTTTATATTTTTTTCTATTCTTTTTCAATTCTATTGTATATATTGTTTCCATTTTTTTCATTGTTCACATAATAATTTGTAGGTACATAATGTCCTTGTCCAATTGTCCATTTATATCTAAAAAGCGTTGTATAATAATAACTTCCGAGAAGAAAAAAAAATCTACAATGCTTGGGATCGAACTTAGGTCTCTGTGCGTGCACTGCACTCTGTTATGGCGACTTCCAAAATACCCTACTTAATGAATAAATAAAGAGTAAAGAGACACGCTCGCGTGTAAAGGGTCACGCTCGCATGTAAAGAGCCACGCTCGCGTTGTTTCCTGGTTGAAAGGTTATCCTTAGCCATTCAGCGAGGAAACAGTGCGAGGGTATAGTGTATAGGCTCTTAACCTTGCACTGAGCCAATAGAAGAGATATTCTATTTGTAAGTAGTTATTTTGTTAAAAATAAAGAGATAAGTTATATGAATGAATTGGTCAAGTGGCTTTGTGAAACAGACCCCGCTGTTATTACAAGTTGCAACCGTCCCTTTACAGCAGAAGAAGCAATGTTTGTGAGAAGAAACATGTGGTGATGGGTGAGGGGAGAGAGGAGAGAGTGATAGGAAGTAAAAGAGATATAGAGAAGAAGATAGAAATATGAAGAAGGAGAGAGAGAGAGTGAGAGAGAGAGAAATGAAGAGATAGGATGAAGAAGAGATAGAGAGAAATAAAAGACAGAGAGAGAGAGAGAGGAGAGAGAAAGAAAGGAGAGGATGAAGAGGATTAAGAAGAGAAGGATGAGAAGAGATAAGAAAAGAGAAAAGAGTGAGAGGAGAAGAGAAAGGAGGGAGAAAGAGAAAGATAAGAGAGGAGAAAGAAAAGGAGAGAGAGAAAGAAGAGAGAAAAAGAAGCAAGGATAAAGAGAGGGAGTAAGAGGAGAAAGATAACAAGATAGAAGAAGATGATAAAGAAGGGAGAGAGAGGAAAAGATAACAAAAAAGAGAGGAGAGAAAAAGATAAAGAAAGGGAGAGAGAGAAAAATAGACAAGAGAGAAAGAGATAGAGAGAGAGAAAAGAAATAAAGAGAAAGGGATAGAGAGAGAAAAAAAAAGGAAGAGAGAAATAAGAGAATAGAGAGAAAGAGATAAAGAAATGGAAGGAGGAGAGAAAAGATAGAGAGAGGAAACAGATGAAAAGAAGGGGAGGAAGAGAGAGAAATTAGAGAATAAATAAGAGTGGAGGGAAGGAGAGAGATAAGAGTTTGGAAGGAAGGAGAGAGGTAAGAGTTTGGAAGGAAGGAGAGAGGTAAGAGTTTGGAAGGAAGGAGAGAGTAAGAGTTAGGAAGGAAGGAGAGAGGTAAGAGTTTGGAATCAAACTTTTTTCTCTCTGGTTCTCTCCCACTAATGAAAATTTATTTAATTTTAAATCGTTTCAACCTTTTTGGGCAAGCTTTCCAGAAACAAGAGAGGCCACACACACGAGAGCAGGGGTGATGTTGAGAGAGAAATTTATGGAGATAGGAAGTAGAAAGAGAGAAAGAGAGAGGAGGAAGAGAGACTGAAAAAATAGAAAGAGAGAATGACAGGGAGGGAGAGAAGAGATAAAGGGCGAGAAAGAGTGGAAAAAAAGGAGAGGAGAGAGAGAGAGAGCGAAAAAAAGAGATAGGGAAATAGAGAGAGGAAAAGAGTGTGAAAAAAGGAAAGAGAGATAGAAAGGGAGGAGAGAGAGAGAGAGTAGAGATAGAGAGGAAAAGAGGAAAAGAGAAATAGACGGAGAGAGAAAGGGAGAAAAGGGATAAAGGAAGAGAGGTGTATAGGTAGTAAATGAGAGAATTTATACGGATCAGATAAGAAAACATGCTTATTGAGATTGAAAAAAAAAGATTGAGAAAGAAAATAATTTATATACATAGAAAAACATGCGAAAAGAGAGGGGGAAAGAGAAGAGGATAGAGAGAAATCAGTTGAATTTGAAAGAGGGAGATAGGGAAGAAAAAAGAGAAGAGAAGAGAGGAAGATTGAAAGAGAGAGAGAGAAAAAGAAAACGGGAGAAGAAACTGGATAGATGTTAAAAAATTCAACGATTCAATTGGTACAACGAGGGATATTATTGGTATTATCATTATTATTATTTTTTATCTGAAAAAAAGACCCTGGTGCATTTCGAAACAAGTAATAAAACAAGCTACAAATAGTATTTCAGTAATTTAAGATGCTTAAGTGACATTTTACAGACAAGACTAGAAATTGAATTAGAGAAAAGGAGAGATAAAATATGGACGAAGCAAATTGAGAAGTTTTTGATTATCTGGAAACTCACGAAGTAGTATACCTAACCTCACCCAGCTTGAGTGGGGCCGGGTATAGGCAACATCACTAAACAACAATTTGAATGGTCACAGATTGAAGTACTAGCTTTGCTGGACGTTGCTTGTCTTCAGTGACTGAATGAGAACTGGTCTCCATCGATGCCGACTTTCTGCCAAATTTTTGAGAGAAACTGAGAGAGAGAGAGATAGAAAAAGAAAGGGAAAGAGAGAGGCATGAGAGAAAAGAGAGAGAGAGAAAAAAAAGAGAGGGAATGAGAGAGAGAGTGATGAGAGAGAAAGAGTGAAAGAGAAATAGAAATAGAAAGCGAAAAAGAGAAAGAGAGAGAGAGAAAAGAGAGAGAAAGATAAAAAGAGAAAGAGACAAGAAAAGAAAAGAGAAAAGAGAGAAAAGAGATGAATAGAGAGAGAAAGAAAAAGAGCAAGAGCAGAGAAAAAGAGAGAAAGAGGAGAAAGAAAAAGGAGAAAAAGAGAGAGGAAAAAAAGAGAGAGAGAGAAAGAGATGTAAAAGAAAGGAAAGAAAAGAGAAGAGGGAGAGAGACAGAAAAAGAGAAAAAGAAAAAAGAAAAAAGAGAAAGAAAAATTGAGAGAAGGAGAAAGAAAAGACAACGAAAAGAAAAGAGAAAGAGAGGGAGAGAGATTGAAAGAGATAGATATTGAAGGAAATTTAATATGGTTCTTATCGGGAAGGTGAAGAGATACACTGGTTTTCCTTTTCATCTTCGCTGGAATTTCAAATAAATTAAAGCTGAGTCCTTTATAACAGAGAGGAAGAGAGAGAGGAAATGAGAGAGAGAAGAGAGAGAGAGAAGAGGAGAAACATCCTCGACTCAAAGAGATGGACGAAAAGAGAAAAGAAGAAAGACAAGGAAAAATAAAGAAAAAAATCTGGTGTAAACATCACACGACTTTCCTTATCATATTAGGAATGGGAAAAGGACCAAAAGCCACTGGTGACTCAAAGGTAACATTTAGCTAAAAATATATGTCAAATTCGTAATCAGCACCTGAAAATCATTGGATTTGATATGTCGCAACCCCCATCTACGATAAAGAATAAAAAAAGTTGGGGACCCTCGAAAATACCGGTTGGGGTTGGGTTTCAAAAAGTTCAAGATATCAAAAGTAAATGATCTGAGCAAACCCCTATTATTTTTTTATTCTAGGGAAATGTTGTTCTCTAACTTTTTTTATCAATTCAAAGAAACGGGCCTTGGGGCCGATTTCAACTAAAAGTTTCGTGGTTCGTTTGGTTTATAAGATCTACTTCCATACCAAATGTCAAGTCTCCAGCTTTTACCGTTCTCGAGATATCTTGTTCACAAGCGAATAGACAGACGCATGGGCTAATGACTAAAAACAACTTTTTATGGTATCCTGAGGCCATGATTCGTCAAGAAATGTAAAAACTGGGTAGGTCAAATTTTCGACGAATACAATACTTTCCTTATTATAGGACACGGAAAGTAAAAGGAAGAAAAATAATGAGGAAGAAGTAATGAAAAATAAACTTTTCTCTTCACCCAAAAGAAAGTCAATGTCTGCCACTGCTGACAAAATGGTATCAGTAAGCAAAAAAAGAATATCAAATTCGTAATCAGCACCTAAAAATTGTTGGATTTGATATTATGAAGATGGATAGTAATAAAATTGGCCCGAGTAGGACCCTCCAAAATCCTTGCGAATTGGGGCCGGGTTTAAAAAAGTTCAATGATAGGAGTAAACCCCTATTGAAAGGGGGGGGGGGGGGGGGAGTAGAGAGACAGAAACAGAGCGGGAGAAAAGAGTAATTCAATACGCGATTCTTCTCGAGTGACTCGAGTGGAACTGGAAAGCTACATTGGTATCTGATTTCCTTTCATCCGGCCAGGAATTTTCTAATAAATTAAACAGAGTACTTTATCAGCATCCTTTATAATAATAAATACACTGCCAATTATGGACACAATACTTCCTCGTGAATGGTAATCAAAAAATTCAACTTATACTATCGCTAGAATCAGAGATTTTTTACGGAATCACTTTTATTTACAAAAGTTCTCATCTGATTCTCTACAAATTTCTTTTCATGGGAGAGCACTGTTTTTCTTACATTCTAAATTATGTAAAAAAATAACTGTTTTGGCAAGTAGACCTTGTTTTTGTTCATTTTTGTCCAAAAAATTAGATTTTCTTAAATATCAGAGGTAAATAATATTAAATTTATTAAAAAAAAAAAATTCAAATAATTTATGTAAAACCGCTCACGAGATATAAACGATTATTAAGTAAAAAGTTAGTGCTCAGGCGCATGGTCTCTATCACCAAGAACTGCTAGCAAATTCGTTCGGTAGTTTCTGAGATTTGCGAGTGAGAGAAAGGGAGAGGGAGAGAGCGAATAGTTTATGTAGTTCAGTAGTAGTTAAGTATGAAATAATAATAATAATAATAGTTTATGCATCTATTTTCTTTATGAAGAAATATTTATACAAAGGTTTATTAACTATCGATCATTCGGGCTGTCTCTCTTAGACTCAGAGGTACTAGAAAAACTGTAAGGAGTCTACCTTATGAAGATGGAGCTGGATTACCAGTGATCTACTGTTAATACGTATACCATTATTTCTTCTTCATAATGATGTCAGTCTGTTGAATAAAAAATAACTAAACTTTCACAATACCTATCAAAAATTTATACAAAGGTACTTCTCCTAAGCTTTGAAGGGCTTCTAATGCCGGGTCCACACTACGAACATTGTTAGCTAACAATGTTTGCGAACAAAATGTGCGGATATCATTGTTCGGGAAAATTGTTAGCTAACAATGTTCGCTTAGTGTGGACCCGGCAAAAGAGAAGTAGTTCTAGAAACGTATACCAGAACCTGATACACGCTGTCCATTCTTGACGTTGCTTCACCCAAGTGTCCCTACAGCAATGAAACTTGAAGTGACATTTCTCCTGATAGTCGCCCTGCTTATCTGTTTTCCAATGCAGTATTTACTTCCATCCAGGCGCGGCCGGTGCTAAGGAGCTGCGGGAAACTCCAGCACCTGTATACGAAAAAAAGAGTGGATTTTCTCTTCAACCTCTCTACTGGGGTTACAGTTGGAGTACAAAATTCAAGGTTTGTTCTTCCTGAGAGTACATAATTAGTACACAATTATGGTACGTGGTACATAATTTTAGCTTCAATGTCGGGTGCTATCTTCACGCACCTGATTTTCTCAAGTCCTAGCTCGTACACATTGAAAGTCATCACATATTTCTAGAATAATTAATTAATTAATTAATACAATGGACACGGTAAACAAGCTCAAACTCTGAAAAAGCGAGTCTTATAAATCCCATTTTATGTCCTGTCCCGGTAGCTCAGTGGTAAAGGCAGCGCTTTCTGAATTCAGAGATTCCAGAGGTCGCGGGTTCGAAACCCAGCCGGGACATGACAAGTTACCACATAATAGTACGTCTTGAGCTTACTGTTGGAATAATGGGACTTACTATAGTCCTAATCGGGCAGTATGAATAAGACAATAATATTATTATTATAGTCTGGTTTATGTGGCAGCACCTCAAAACATTTTCCCACCGACCGCACCTGCTTCTATCTATTTCCTTAACAAGTATTTCCTTCTGTGTCCTTGACAGGGACAAACTTCAAGCTTCTCCAGCAGAGTTCTTGTAAAGTTTAGAATTATACAGGGTGTTTCAGAAAAGTGTGCTCTATTTGAACCACGAGTTATATGGATCATTTTTAGGGGGGGTCAAGTCTATAACGAAGAGGGCAAAAATACTTTATAAGGAAGATAAACGCGTCTGAAGCTTCTTTAAAAAAATCTAAGGGTGGTATGCAGAGTCCTCACTGTAGGGATGCCTGGGTCATTTGTCCCTTCAGCTGTTACTTCCGTTTTGTTATGTAGAGACGTTTGTTTGAAGCACCTATGCGCATGCTCATTCAGATGTTTCTTTAATAAATAATTGTCAAGGTCGAAGTATTCCCTATAGCAAGCTCGGGACCACCCTACAGTGAACCCTATATTACAGAATCGTCTCTGCGTATCTGCCTACGATTTTGAATTTGAATCACGGCTTGCTTACCTGTTAGAGTTATAGAAAGGAGGAAAAAAAGTCGATTCCCAATACATACAATATGGCGCCGTTTTTAGGTGTGGAAATTAGGAATAAAAAATTAGGATTAGTGTGTCTTTGCACTCTCAGGGGCGGCCAGAAGAAGGTTAATGTATCTCCCTTATGAAGAACTTTCGCCCCTTTATTCTTATAGACTTGACCTCCTCTTAAATGGTCCATATAACACTTGGTTAAAATAAAAGCACACATTTATTTATTTAGAAACTCTTTATTATTTGTAGAACATATATAAACAGGACAAATAATGATAAAAATTAAATATAAAAATTGACAATATTAATAATATAAACCAGAAAAAAAATAAACAAAATATATATACGTCCCTAACTAAAAGGGTTGGCTTTCACCCAACCCTTAATACCAACACTTTTCTGAAACACTCCGTAGGATGACCATGTTCCATATATACTTTTGTATCAAATGAACAGTAAATATATCTATCTAGTAGGTATCTGTCTATGTATGTATGGATAATAAAACAAATTGGAAGAGACAAACTTACCAGAAATGTATTGGAAAGAAAAAAGACAACATATTAAGAGGAATAGTATAGTAAGAATGAAAATATAAAACTGAAGAAATAACTACCTTATATGAAGTATAAAAATAAAATATAATAGGTATCTCTTACAAAAGTAATAATAAAAAATGCGTTTCTTTGTTTTTGTTTTAAATTATAAAAATTTGTGTGCATCCCTTTCATGAATCACTTTCATGAAATTATTGTTAATTGGGACTCGAACCACCGACTTCTGAGTTACAGTCGCCGCCTTAATCGATCAAGCCTACTGAGGTACGATTGAGTAAAAATATTTTACTAGGGGATGTCGCCCGCTTTGCAGGCCGAAGCATGGCCGTGAAAGGAAAAAGTCCTTTTTTCGCCAATGGCAGGTTGTTGTGGGAATTTCGATTCCCGTCTTTTGCACATCTAGACTATAAGACAAAGCTACCTACCAAATTTCAGCTTCCTAGGACTTACCAGTTCGGAGAAACAGTGATGATCAGTCAGTCAGTCAGTGACTTTGACATTTATATATTAAGATATGCTTAAAAAATAAATAAAATAATAACAGTGTTTCTTTGCGTTATATAATATCAGAACTTTAAGAGTTGGGTGGAAAAGATTGCCACAGGCAATAACCCCACCCTTATAGGTAGAACATTAGCTTTATTCTCTTTTTTGTTCTGTTTCTTTGTTCAATCTATTTATTCTTTCTTTATAATTTCATTGTATTTTACTGTACCTATATATTTTGTCTTGCCTAATAAAGCATAATATAATAATAATAATAATAACTTGTGTATGGTGGCGTAGAGTTATAGTACCATAAATCTGCGTCGTGGACTATTAAAATAAAATATATAAACTATAAAAAAGACTTATAGTCAAGACTTTTAGTCCTTTATAAAGTCTTGATATATTTTTTTTGTCTATGATTTCGCCACTGGTAATTTTTTCACGAGAGGTATGAGTGGCCCCCGAACAATAGAGCAGAAAAAATCCTGCGCCGCTGGGGATCGAACCCAGGGTCATATGCATGCAATGCCTTACTAACTGTCCGGGTAGCTCAAGTGGTAAAGGCGGCACTCTGTGAATCCAAAGATTCCAGAGGTCGCGGGTTCGAAACCCAGCCGCGACATGACAAGTTATCGTCCCATTTGGGATTTTTACCACATAATAATATGTTTTTCGGCTTACTGCTGGAATAATGGGGACATTCATAGTCCTGATCGGGCAGTATAATAAGGGTGATATTATTATTACACCAAACTTGTGTTCTGTCACGGTGGAGATAAAAATAACAATTCCACTAGAACTCCTTAAAATAACTCTCATCAATAAGTCGGGAAATTAATGAGATTATGCAACCCGCAGTATTATTATTATTATACAACGCTTTATTAGATATAAATGGACATTATGTAGGTACATACAAATAATTATTTTAACAATGAAAAAAATGGAAACCAATATAATTATACAATAAAAATGAAAAAGAATAGAAAATAGTTATAAATAAACATACTGTTAATTTTGTCCTAATAAAGGGCGGGGTTATTGCCTATAGCAATCTCTTCCACCCAACCCTTACATCTTCATCAAAAGTGTTGCCTTGTTCATTTATTTTTTATTATTATTTCACATTTTTTGAATTTATTTTACTCCCGAAAATTCAGTCTAATCTTTTAATTTACTCATCTCTCTTTTTATTGTCTCCCTCCCACTTTCTCTCTCTCTCTCCTCTCTCTCCTCTCTATATCTCTCTTTCCCTCTCTATACAAATCTCTATACTATTGCTCTATAATTTTCTCATTTAAACTCACTCCCCTCCCTTTTTTCTTTCTTTTTCTCATTCATCCTTATCTCTTTCTCTCTCACGCATTCATTTTCCTCAAAAATTTCCTCGTTATTTCACCTAATTTATGCAATGAGTTCAACATCCTGTCTTTATCTTACATTCTTCCTCTCTCTCTCACTCTCTCCCTCTCTCTCTTTCCTCTTCTCTCTCTCCTCTCCTATCTCTTTTCTTTCTCCTTCTCTCTCTCTCTCTCTCTCTCTCTCTTCCTCCCTATCTTACTTTGTCTCGCTTCTCCTATCTTTTCTTCTCTCTCTTCCTCTGTCCCTTCTCCTCTCTCTTCTCTCTCTCTCTCCTCTCCTCCCTATCTTTTCTGATCGCTGATGGAGATAGCTCTCTATTTTTCTCTCTATCTCCTCCCTCTGTCCAAAGTGACAAAAGACTCCCCATTTATTGATTTTAACTGTGATTTTTCCGACGGGTCATTCATAATTATATGACAAGACCATTTGTCTTTAAAATAATAATAGATTGATTTTTATGTTTCAGAAATGAGAAGAGATCTAAATATGATTCGAGTTCTTCACATTTTCTTCCTCATAACACTTGTCACAGGTAAGACAAAGAATATATTATTATTAAAAAAATAATTATTTTTTTTTGTCCATTAGATGGTAATATGTTGTTTAAATTTTTTTAAATAAAAGTTGAGGGTTCAATTTTAAAAAAATGAAATGTTGATGCGTGTTTCACTATTTTGGGAAGGCTGTAAGTTTTGATTCTGCTTAAAATATGGTCAAACTTGTGTTAGAGTTTCATGCAAAAATTCAAGTCTCTATCAAAAAAGATAAAAAAAAACTTCCGGGGACTTTTCGTTCACTCTGTATTATGGTCAGCCGGCCTCCGTGGCTCAGTGGTTAAAAGCATTGGTTACTGACCGGAGGTTGCGGTTCAAATCCGGGCCAGACGGAAATTTTGACCAAAATTTTTCGTTTCCGAAATGGCATGGATGTAAAGGCTAACGTGTCCTGAAGTAATGCGAAAGTGGTTCCGGGGCACAAAAAAAAAAAAGAAAAAAAGGTCGCCTTAAATTTACTAATCCTGTTTCATACTACGGCCCTCTCATTTATCAGTTTGGTCCACATCTTGGGGTTCCTTTATAATTTTTATTTATGAATGTAAATCCCGTTTCCTCATGATACGGCAGAGAAAGCAATATCTATTCATACGTTCTTAGTCTAGGAATTCATATATTATCAGGAGGGAAAGAAAGAGACTGATATTACCATGAGATGAGAGACCGAAAAAGGGAAAAATAGAGAGAGAGAATATGAGAGAGGGTATAAGACAGAGAGAGGAGAGAAAAAAGGGAGAGAAAGAGCGAGGGAAAAATACCTCCTATGATAGAAAAGATGAGAGAGAGGGAGTGAAGGAGAAATAGATATTTCTTAGGGTATTATCATGGGAAAGATAGAGAAAGAGAGGGAGAGATAGGGTGAGGAAGGAATGAAAAGGAGAGATATTAACATGAGAAGAACTATACAGATAGAGGGAGAGAGAGAAATAGAGATATTTAAATTGAGGGTGAAAGTGAAGGGAGAAAGGGATATATATTAGCATAGGTAGAAAGAATGTAAGAGATAGAGAGAGAGAGAGAGATTTTAACATGGGAAGAAAAGAAAGCCATGAATTTTGTATGTGGAATATATGACATTTTAAATAAAATTCTCTTCTCTTTTCTATTATGGAAAGCCATTGTTGTCCCGGTCTCTCTCTCACACACTCTCTCTCTACCTCCCTCTCTCTATTCTCTCTCTCTCTCTTCTCTCTCTCTCCCTCATCTCCTCTCTCACATGCTCTCTCCTCTCTCTCTCTCTCCCTTATTTCTGTCCCGGTAGCTCAGTGATAAAGGCGGCACTCTGTGAATCCAGAGATTCCAGAGGTCGTGGGTTCGAAACCCAGCCGGGACATGACAAGTTATCCTCCCTTTTGGGATTTTTACCACATAATAATATGTCTTGGGCAAACTGCTGGAATAATGGGACTTAAGTAGTCTTAATCGGGCAGTATAAATAAGGCGATATTATTATTATTATATTCCTCTCTCACATTCTTTCTCTCTTGCTCTCTCTCTCTTTCATTCTTTTTCTCACATTTTCTCTCCAAACTCTCCATATGTCTCTCTCTTTCTATATCTATATTTCTTTTCATGTTAATATCTCTCTTTTTCATTCCTACCTCTCCTCCCTCTCCCTCCCCCTCTTTTTCTATCTATCTCTCTCCTGATTCTCTTTTATCCTCCTCTTTCCCTCGCTCTCTCTTCCTCATTATCCCTCAAACAAACAATTCTTACGTCTTATTTAGGTATTATCTTTAGTCTTACATGCTTCTTCAATCCTATTATAATATACTTAAAACGTCAGCCATACATCTTTATAATTTCATTTTAATTTATTTCTCGTTTTCCCTTCTCTTCATTTTTCATCTTCTAATTCCAACACTTCTTATCTTATCACAAACATCTCCTCTCTCATATCTATTTCAACTCTTCATTATGAAGTAACCAACACTCTACTTTTCTTTCTTTCACTCTCTTTCTCTATTATCTTGCAATCTATCTTTCTCTTTCCTCCCATTTTTATTCATTTTTATTTTTAAATTGTCTCTCTATCACTCTTTCTCATTCTTTAGTCCTTTTTTACTAACACTTGTGTTCCCTCTCAAATCTCTCTCTCTCTCTTTTCTCTCCCTCTCTCTCTCTCTATTTCTCTCTCTCTTCCTCTTGTCTCTCTCTCAATCTCTGTCAACTAACCTATTATTTCTGCATTTCTCTCTCTCTGTATTATTCAAAATCTTCTTTTTAAAAAGATACCATTGCAAGACTCTATTTTCTTTGTTTCGTTCTCTTTCTTAATACTCGTATCTTCAATCTATCGTTCCGTTTCCCGAAATTTTTAGGCCTAGTATCCTTTAAATTGTTATTATCTCTTTCTCTATCTCCTTCCACTCCTCTTTCTCTATCTCCCCACTTCTCTCTCTCTCTCTCTCTCTCTCTCTCTTTTCCTCTATCTCCCCAATTCTCATTCTCTCTCTCTTTCTCTACCTCCCCAATTCTTTCTCTCTTTTTCTATATCCCCAGTTCTTTCTTTCTCTTTCTCTATTATCTTTTAATACATCTTTCTCCTTATACCCCGATTTATTATCCCCATTACGCTTTAAATTTTCTCCCTCGCTATCCATCTCTCCCTCTCTGTTCCTCTCAGTCTTTCTCTCTCTCTCTCTCAATCGTTGTTTACTACCCTATAATTCTCAGCCAATCCCCTTTCTCCATCGCTTATTAAGACTTTTAATTGTTTTATTTATATATCTTTAATTCTGTCTCCTTTTGTTTTGATTTTTGAAATATCTATGTCTTCCTCGTATCTCTTTTTATTTCTCTTTTTGTTTCTCTTTCTCTATCTCTCTCTCTCTCTCTTCTTCTTCTTCTTTTTCTTTCTCTTTTTTTTTCTCTGACTTTATCTCTCTCTCTTTCTCTCTGTCTTTCTCTCTCTCTCTTTCTTTCTCAATCCTTGTCTACTACCCTATGATTTTCTTCGACTCCCTCTCTCTACTTCTTATTAAGACTTTTAATTGTTTTGTTTATTTAGTGATGGCCGCGAACTGCGAGGCGAGGCGAACTGTTCGCGCGAACTGCGAGCGCGAGTTTAGCAAAAACTCGCCTCGCACCTAAAAAAGTTCGCGCGAGGCGAACTGTAAAAAAACTCGCCCCGCGCGAGCGCGAACCGTCATTTCTGCGAGGCGAGGCGAACTAGTTCGCGCGAACAGTTCGCAGTTCGCGCTAAATACTATGGTAATCCCATAGGGAAACTTTTGCAATAGGAGCGTTTTAATACCATACCATACCATACCAAATGGCGCTACAGCCCGGTGTGGGCTTTGGCCTGCTCCGCAATCTGCCTCCAACATATTGTTCCGAGGCAGTTTTGGGGCTTTCGTAGCACTGTTGTTTTTGCGTGGGCGGGTCGCTAGCCCTGCGCCACAACCTTCCTCCTTTATCCAGGCTTAGGACTGGCATAGCCGCAATCTGCGGTCACTATGGCGGAGTTGGTCACTATGGCGGAGTTAGTCACTATGGCGGAGTTAGGAGCGTTTTAATAGATCATTTTATTAGAATTAAAAATACCAAGCGGCTTTTTTTGAAAAGTAAAGCCATTTGGAATTTTGGGGTGCTGCCACATAAATCGGACTAACATGGGATTTATAGATTCGCAGTTTCAGTATTTATTGAGTTTGAGTTTCTTTACCATGCCAATCATAAGAATTATTTTAGAAATGTGTCATGCTTTTCATTGTGTACGAGCAAGGACTTGAGAAATCTTCCCTTTTTCTTTTTCGTCCGGGCGTGCTGCAGTTCCGCAGCTCCCTAGCACCGGCCGTGCCTATAATTACATATATTCCATTGTTTAGTGTAGTGCAAATTTTGACTGTTATATTTTCAGTAATTACTAAACCTACAAACTAGAATCTGGACAAAGGTAGGTTTTTCAAAAACCATTCCAATTCCAAGAAATTGATAGGTAACACACCGCTCCATCAAGTATAAATAACGAACCGAAAATGAATGACTCATTCTTATGAAGATTAAATTGAAAAGGAGGAAGGCAAAAATTCAACCCTTAGATAGACAATACAATAAATGAGGAAAGAAGTTGTAGTTAGTTTTTCGTGTGAAAGACAATATTAATGGGCATCTTGGCATGATTTGGATACCTAACATTAAAAAATCCTTCCCAGATTAAAAATTCCTATAGCTAGGTATGTGTACTGTGTCCCATATTTGATATGTTTTTCGGTCGAACGACTTGTGAACATATGCATTAAATATATCAAAAGAATTGTTAAAAAACAGAGATTTTATTATTCCTTTTTAAAGAACGATTCTGCATTGTTTTCATACTTTTTTAGCACTAGACACTCTGGAAGCGCGGGGCGAACTGTGCGAACTAAACTCGCGCGAACTGCGAGGCGAGGCGAGCGCGAACCGACGTAAGCGCGAGGCGAGGCGAACTTAAAATTTTGCGAGCGCGAGTTTCAAAAAAGTTCGCCTCGCGCCCTGCGAGGCGAGCGCGAGTCAAGCCAAAGTTCGCCTCGCCTCGCGCTTTTGCCATCACTATGTTTATTTATCTCTAATCCTGTCTCCTTTTGTTTCGACTTTTGAAATATCTATGTTGCCCTCACCTCTCCCTTTATTTCCTTTTTCATCTATCCATCCCTTTTTCTTATATTTTCTTTGTTCCATAAATCTCTCCATCTCTCTTTATAAAATTGCACAAGCTAAAAAGATAATATTAAATTAATCTTTTTTTGGAAATAAAATAATACTATTCAATTCGAATGTCTCCTTCTCTCTGTCTCTCTCTCTTTCTCTCTCTCTCTCTCTCTTTTTTCTCTCTCTCTTTCTCTCTTTCTCTCTCTCTTTCTCTCTTTCTCTTTTTCTCTTTCTCTTTCTCTCTTTCTCTCTTTCTCTTTTTCTTTCTCTTTCTCTCTCTCTTTCTCTTTCTCTTTCCCTTTCTCTTTCTCTTTCTCTTTCTTTTTCTCTTTCTTTTTCTCTTTCTCTCTCTCTCTCTCACACTCTTACTCTTTCTTTATCTATTCCTATTTTTCTAGAACAGGATAAATTAAACCAGAAAATAGTTCCTGAAAAGTTCAACCGGTACTTCAAGAGGAACAAGTCTAAACGATTTATGTATTTTGATTTAGTGGTGCCCAAAATTAGATATATTATAAATTGTTGTTTATCGAATACCAAATTTTAAATTAATTTTGGTTAAAAAGTTTGTACATCATGCAAAAAGAACACAATTGAATTTTTCGAGAACACGAATAGAATAAGTTTGTGTGATGAAAACACGCGCTTTTGATTGACAATTGTTTTTTTCATACAAGGTGGTTCATGAGTGAAATAATTACTTCATTTTTTTATTTTAAATTTTTTTGAAAATTTTCTTACAGATTATGTAATTAATTAAAATTCTACATATTTTCCACTGGTCATATTGAAAAACAAAACTAAAATGTCATACAGGATGTGACATAATTTTTTTGTAACACCCTGTATATGGGTAGTCAAAAAGACGTTAAATTTCACGCATAAACTAATTATGCAAGAAAAATTTCGATATTGTATGAAATAAAAAAGTTATGGTCTTTTATATAAAAATGTCGCATGGGCTACCCTGTAGATATATTTTTTTTTAATAATAAATCATCATGTGGATATTCAAAATTGTCTAAAATTCAACGCAGAGTCCAAATCTGAGAGAAAAACATGAAATGAATAAGAAGTTTTCAATTTGGTGTTTACACAAAATGATTCCTGGGATTCGAACCCGGGTCACCAGGAGTGCAAGTCAAGCATGCTACTGCTAAAGCAAATTGATTATTATAGGTAGGTAGGTCATAGGTATCCATCGAAGAGGTAGTAAGGTGGGCGAGCATTAGTGTTACTTACCATCATAAAACAAAAACATGTCAGACGTGTTGTACGTGATAACAGGGTTACTCGAATTTGGGATAGTCTTTTTCAAAACTCTTATAAAAGGTATTACGTAAAAAAAACCATACTTACCTACTTAGGTAGTATTTTAGGTATTAAAATAATTTAATGTAAACACCAAATTGAAAACGGCTTATTCATTTCATGTTTTTTCTCTCAGATTTGGACTCTGCGTTGAATTTTAGACAATTTTGAATATCCACATGATGATTTATTTAAATAAATAAAAAAATATATCTACAGGGTAGACCATGCGAAATTTTCAGATAAAAGACCATAACTTTTTTATTTCATACAATATCGAAGTTTTTCTTGCATAATTAGTCTATGCGTGTATAAAACCACCCTGTATATAAAAAAGTTCATGACTGAAACCAAATAATTAGCACATGTACCCAAAGATTTTTTTTTTTCAAAAACTCCATCAGGGGCCGAGTAATTTGAGGTGTCTAAGTTTGGTGGGACACCTTGTATAATGTATATTTTTTTTCTCTCATTTTACTTCTCTTATATTGTATATTAATTTGTATTTATCTGTGTTGTATAAAATATGTCCAATTAATAAAATTTAAAAAAAAAAAAATGGTTGAGTACTCGCTTGCCATGCGGAAGGTTTGTCTTCTGAATAACTAAATAAAATATAGTATACTTAACTTCTGAAACCTGTCATGATACCATGTGGAAAAAAAGGTTGGTAACCACTCTTTTATTAAAAGAGTTGGGTAACATATATTTATTATAATCATTATAACTATTATTATAATTAATAATATTGTTACTAGACTCTCTCCTTCCCTATCCTTTTCTTTAATGTCAGTTTCGTTTTGGAGTACATCTTCTCACTCTTTCTGACTTGCATTGTGTCTTTCGTCATTCTCCCATATATTTCCGTCCCTCTCTCTCTCTCTCCCTCTCTCTCTCTCTCTCTTTTTCTCTCTCTCTCTCTCTCTCTCTCTCTCTGCTACTTACTGTCCTTCTCTCTCTCTCTCAGTTTCTCTCTCTCTGTCAGTGTCTTTCTCTCTCACTATATGTATCTATATCTCTCTCTCTTATTCTTACTTTTTCTCTGCCATTCCATTCTTTTGTCATTCCCTTATTTTGTATTATAAATTTTCTTTCTTAAGTTCTCTCTCCATCTCACTGTATGACTTAACTTCTGTCTCTTTTTCCCTCTCTTTCTTTCTTGCTCTCCCTTTCTTTCTCATTCCATCGTTCTCTGACATCTCTCTTTCTCTCTCTCCTTATCTCTTTCATTTTATCTTTTGTCATTCTTTCATACCTATATTATATTTCATTTCTTAACCTCTCTCTCTCTCTCTCTCTCTCTCTCTCTCTCCCTCTCTCTCTTTCCCTCTCTCTTCTTCTCTCTCCATCCCTCTTTTTTCATATCCCAATATCTCTCACTCCTACCTCTCTCTCTCACTCTCAGTTCATCTAACACTTAACAAAATGTCACCCGAGTTAAGTGTATTATTAATGAGCCGCCATTAATATTCTGCGAACCTCTTCGTTGCCGGCACGCTGTGGTGTGGAGCGAATTTCTGTAGGTTTTTCTTACTCTTCAACGAGAAACCTCGGGGCGAACTATGAAACAGGATTAGTTCTGTGAAAAGATGGCTGAACATGGTAACCCGCAATTTTCAAATTTTTCAGGACGGTGTTTTTTTCGTTTTTTTTTTTTACAAAAATAATTTTATATTTTTTGTATTAAAACTTTAAAGCTTCATTTTTGGAACATAAGGCAGAATGTTCTCGAGCTTTATAGTGATAGATCTATTTAAAAAAAATATTGAGTAGGAATCAAAATATTTAACTTTTTCCTCCTGCTAACATGTTTTGCCATCTTACAGATACTGTGAAAAAGACGTTTTCGAAAGTGTAAATTATGATAAGTCCCTTGCTTTTTCTGCCATCTTTCATATCAAATGAAAGCAGTCATTACAAACTAGACAAACAAGGATAATTACATGTCTTATTTTGCCATCGTGTACAATGAGTGAAAGAGTCGTTTTTATGAGGGCAATTTATGTTAAACGTACTTTAGTTGTCGGGGTTGACTCATACCTCGTGAGGACAAATGAGGAGCTACTTTGATAGGAGTAGCGACCAGTGGCGGCATTACAAGTACCAATTTAATTTAGTATAATAATGACGAGCGATGAAAATCGGCACCTCATCAAGTCATCATGTTGTACGGATGGCGCCAAAGCATGTCTAGAGCATTTATCATCATATGCCGCTTTCAAAGTTTACAAATGTAGCAAGTAAAAAAGATGGTAGAACTTGATAAATGATTTTCCTATTCTGCCATCTTGTAATTCTTGAGAAAGTAAAAATTTTGTGCGATACCAAATTCTGATAACGTCCTTTATCATATTTTGCCCAGTTCATTATACTGCAATAATACGATTTCGTCAGACGGCAAAATATGACACTGGACTTGATCAAGTTTATCCATCTTATGAAAGATAGAATTTGTTAAAAAGTAAAAGTTTTTTTCTTGTTAAGATACTTGAACATGCTTTACCACCTTTTGAACTTTCGAAAATGTCACTTATCACTTTTTTTTCAAAATTATTATCCAAGAAACTATACATCGTAGCGAAATTCTGATGCTAGCAGTAGATAGTGCTCGTCGAGTACATTAGGAATCTGTTAATAACTCAATTTCGAAAAAAATGCGGGTTACCATGTTTAGCCATCTTTTCACGGAGTTAATCTTGAGCCGTGTTTTTCTTTTGGATAAAAAAATTCCAGGTTCGGTATTTCCAAATATTTCCATTTTCTTCCAAGTTAGCTTCCCCACTATTCGTTAAACAGGGTATTGTATTGTCTAAACTGTGAGAGTAAAAGGACTCTTTCGTCTCATTATTACAAGGGATAAAAAGATTATTGTATTGTATTCAGGTTCGACTGTATATGCAGATATACATAGATAAATATGTAGGATAAATAACTAGGTTTATGTAGGATAGTTTGTTTAGGAACTCAAGTTTGGTTAAGACAAGAAGTTACTCCTTAAAACTTTAAATAATTTGAAATGCTGCATCGTTCCTTATTCTCTCTCTCTCTCTCTCTCTCTCTCTCTCTCTCTCTCTCTCTCTCTCTCTCTCTCTCTCTCTCTCTCTCTTTATCTCTCCTTTTCCTTAGTATTTTCTCCCTCTTACTCTCTCTCTCTCTCTACTTTCCCTTTATATCATCTCATCTTTATCTCTCCCCCCTCTCTTACCACTCTCTCTTTCTACCTCTCTCACAATCCTCCTTTCAATTCTATCCTTTCTCTCTCTCTCTCTTCCTTTCTCGTCCTGTCTCTTCCTCTCCCACTCTCACTATCTCCCTCTCTCTTTCTCTCTCCCTCTATTCCTCTCTCTCTCTCTCTCTCTCTCTCTCTCTCGCTCTCTCTCTCTCTCTCTCTTTCCCTCTCTCTCTCTTTCCCTCCGTCTCACTCTCCCTCACACCACTATCTCTCTCTCTCTCCCTATCTACCTCTCTCCCTCTCTCAATCTCTCCTTCTCTCCTTCGTTCCCTCTCTTACTCACTCCCTCTCTCCTTCTCTCCCTCTATCCTTCTTTTCATTCTATGACTCCTCCTTCTCGCCATCTCTTTTTCCTTTCCAACTCCCTCATGTCTTTCTCTCTCTCTCTCTTCATCTCTCTCTTTTTCTACCACTCCCTTTATTCCTCTCCCTCTCTCTCTCTCCCACTCACTCTCCTTCTCTCTCACTCCCCCTCTCTCTCTTTCTCTCTCTCTCTCTTTCTCTCTCTCCCCCTCTCCCTCTCACTCTCCCCCACACCACTATCTCTATCTCTCTCTCCCCCTCTCTCCCTCTCTCTTCCTCTCCCTCTCAATCTCTCCCATTTACTCTCCCTCTCTCCCACTCTCTTCCTCTCTCTCTCTCCCTCTCTCTCTCCCTCTCTCTCTCTCTCTCTCTCTCTCTCTCTCTCCCTCCCTCTCAATCTCTCCCATTTACTCTCCCTCTCTCCCACTCTCTTCCTCTCTCTCTCTCCCTCTCTCTCTCCCTCTCTCTCTCTCTCTCTCTCTCTCTCTTCCTCTCTCTCTCTCCCCCACACCACTATCTCTCCCTCTCTCCCTCTGTGTACAACACTATAAAGCTTTCCCAATCAAAGCAGAAGCTGAAGCTGAATGCTCAAACTTTGGACAACTACTAATGTCATTTGAATGTATACAGGGTGTCTCTATTAATGTCATTTGAATGTATACAGGGTGTCTCTATTAATGTCATTTGAATGTATACAGGGTGTCTTTAGAGGTAGTGTTAACTGTTTACTGGGACATCTAGTTTTCGAATTATGAAACAGGACAATAATTATAATAATAATATTACTCTTTGGTGGAAGGTAACCACCAGGCGAGGTTAATGCTGAAAGCATTTTCTACCACCTAACCTTCAGAGTCTTATTATTATGTGGTCACAAACTCAAATAAATGAGGGAAAATTTATGCACTGGGTGGGATTTAAACCAACGGATCCCTACGCTACCTGGATTATCAGTCTAGCAAGTTAACCACTACCAGTGCATATATTTTTAATCTGTACAGAACAGAAGTCTAGTTTTAATTACATCGTTCCCACACACTACACATACACCATACGTTACACACCGGGCGGGCGTCCAAAGGGTTCACCCATATCAATTTTTTTTTTTATTTTTTTTTTTTTAAGATGAGTGTTTTACAGCCTTTTTTATTTCGTAGCTATGAAACAGGAGCTACTGTAGACGCTTGTGGTCTCTGTTGGAGCTTGCCCATCCCGTGGTATGCCTCCCCTCTGATGGGCGAGAAGTGACACAATACTTCCCAATTAGGTGCTGGGTCAACACAAGCGCACCGGATGGTAGCCATTAGAAATAATTTTGAGTATAAGTATAAGTAGTGCTTTATTTAGACTGTCAGCGCAAGACAGGTAGTCCCATTATGCCAACAGTTTAACAAAGCACCTCTTTATTTATTTGAGTATAAATACAATGTAATAAAATAACAACAATTAGAGAGAAAAGATAATGAAAAACAAGAAAAGGAAATAATACTGAAAGATAGTATAACAATAGTAGAAATTATGGTAGTTAAAAGAAAAGCAAAAAGAAAAAAAAAAAAAAAAAACACACATTCACACAAAGTACGGTAGTATAAGGGGGTCATTAAGGAAGGAGGAAGGATAATAAGGATTAAAGGATTAAAGAGTACAAACTTTTTTCGGCGCGGGGGTTCAAACCTGGGACCTTCCGCATGGCAAGTGAGTGCTAAACCATTTATTGTATATTTTGTTTCTATTTTTTCATTGTTACTATCATTACTTGTACCGTACATATCGTCGGCTAGAAGGTAAAACTGACCAAGTGACAACAGTTTTTTTCGATCTTTCGTTTCTCTAGTCGGAAATTAACCTAACTATTTTGGATAAAGTATTGGTCTTTTTTACTACCCTATATCTTGTACATCAGTATGTCCTGTCTTCTGCATTATCCTTGCTCACATACAGATACACGTTCTAATAGAAATGTATGTTGACTTACTTTAACCCTTTAATGTCCTTAGTGGCAAGATGTACACATGCAGATTGGTACGTTACATTATATGTAAAAGAAAATGTATGTTGACTTACTTTAACCCTATAATGTCCTTAGTGGCCAGATGTATACATGCAGAAGCAGATAGGTTGGGTTGGGTGGAAGAATTTGCCATAGGCAATAACCCCGCCCATTAGTTTGGACATATGAATATATTTTGTTTTTTTTCCTTCTTGTATATATTATTAATATTGTCAATTTTATATTTAACTTTTACCATTATTTATCTGTTTATATGTTCTACTAATAATGAGTTTCTAAATAAATAAATAAATAGGTACCCTTTATTATAATGGAAAATGTATGTTGACTTACTTTAACCCTATAATGCGCTTAGTGGTATGTTGATTTAATTTCACCCTTTAATGTCCTTTAAGATAGACATAGGTGTACCAATACATATACAGGTTATAATAGAAAAAGAAAATGTATGTATGGCATACTTTAACCCTATAAAGCGCTTTGTGGTTGATTTAGGTGTAGACACATTTATCTGCATATTATATGTACTAATTTATGTTGATTTAATTTAATCCTATAATGATTGGGTGTAAGAGATTGCCATAGGCAATAACCCCGCCCTTTAGTTAGGACATATGTTTTTATGTATTTGCTATTCTTTTTCATTTTTATTGTGTACAGGGTGTCCCACCAAACTTGGACACCTCAAATTACTCGGCCCCTGAAAGAGTTTTTGAAAAATAAAAAAATCTAGGGTACATGTGCTAATTATGCGGTTTCAGTTATGAAATTTTTTTTATACAGGGTGGTTCAAAAGTCAGAAATGGAGGTGTCAACTTTCGATTTTTAAATGGATCAACCTGAATTTTATTTGATTATTTTACTTCTAAATGATTCCTGAGTACTTTTTTAAACAAAAATATTACATACAGGGTGGTTTTTTTTCGACCAATTTTTTTTCTAAATCTTGAATAACTCAAGTTCGGTTAATTTTTTCGATAACAAGAAGAGAATGTGTTTGTGTAATGAATACACGCACTTTCAATTGGCATCAATTTTTTTTATACAGAGTGGTTTACAAGTGAAATAATGACTTGATTTTTTTTAGAACCGAGTTTTTTTAATTTTTTATTTAGGATTAATAATTCTCGTCTAATTTTACACATTTTTCGTTAGTCATATCGAAAAACAAAACTAAAGTGTTGTACAGGGTGAGACATAATTTTTTTGTAACACCCTGTATATGGGCAGTCAAAGAGACGCAAAATTAAATATAAAGACTAAATATGCAAGAAAAACTTTTATTTTTAATTAAACTAAAAAGTTATGGTGTTTTAACTAATATTGTCGCATGGACCACCCTGTAGATATTTTCTTAAACTATCATGTAGGTACTCTAAGTTGTATAAAATTCAACGAACACTTCGAATCATGTGGGAAAAACAAGTAAAAAACACGAATTTGAAGCCATTTTCAATTTGGTGTCCACACTGAATGATTTTAAAACTTGAAATAAAAAGTAGGTAGGTGTAGACACAAAATTGAACATGGCTTTTTGAATTCATTTTTTTTCTTTCAGATTTGGACTCCTCGTTGAATTGTAGACAGTTTCAACTACCCATATGATGGTTTAAGAAAATATCTACAGGGTTGTCCATGCGACAATATTAGTTAAAACACCATAACTTTTTAGTTTAATTAAAAATCAAAGTTTTTCTTGCATATTTAGTCTTTATATTTAATTTTGCGTCTCTTTGACTGCCCATATACAGGGTGTTACAAAAAAATTATGTCTCACCCTGTACAACACTTTAGTTTTGTTTTTCGATATGACTAACGAAAAATGTGTAAAATTAAACGAGAATTATTAATCCCAAATAAAAAATTAAAAAAACTCGGTTTTAAAAAAAATCAAGTCATTATTTCACTTGTGAACCACCCTGTATAAAATTTTTTGATGCCAATTGAAAGTGCGTTTATTCATTACACAAACACATTCTCTTCTTGTTATCGAAAAAATTAACCGAACTTGAGTTATTCAAGATTTGGAAAAAAAATTGGTCGAAAAAAAACCACCCTGTATGTAATATTTTTGTTTAAAAAGTACTCAGGAATCATTTAGAAGTAAAATAATCAAATAAAATTCAGGTCGATCCATTTAAAAATCGAAAGTTGACACCTCAATTTCTGACTTTTGAACCACCCAGTATAAAAAAAATTTCATAACTGAAACCGCATAATTAGCACATGTACCCTAGATTTTTTTATTTTTCAAAGGCTCTTTCAGGGGCCGAGTAATTTGAGGTGTCCAAGTTTGGTGGGACACCCTGTATATTGTTTCCATTTTTTTTTTTTTTTTTTTTTTTAATAATTATTTGTATTGTATTAATGTCCATTTATATCTAATGAAGTGTTGTATAATGATAATAATAATATAATGCCCTAATTTTCTAGGGTACACGTAATGTATTATTTATTTCATTTATGAATTTGGTAAGAACAGACCTACAGAAACGAAGAGGTACCATGACTTTTACACCCAAAATTTCTCACAGCTTATCTTTGTCTCGTCTCTCTCCCCCTCCTCACCCCATTTCTTATTTATTTATCTTCCTACTCTTTTGCTCTCTCTTTTTATTCATCTTTCCATTATAATATCTCTTTCTCTCTCTCTCTCTCTCTCTATCTGTTCTTATTTATATTCTAAACACTCCCTCTCTCTCTCCCTTTAATTGTTCACTCATCGGTTTTTCAATGTATTGTCTTCTCAATTCATCTCTCCTTCTCGCTCTCTCTCTCTCTATCTCTTTCTCTCTCTCTCTCTTTCTCTCTCTTTCTCTCTCTCCCTCCCTCCCTCTATCTCTAACTCTTTCGTTATGTCTATTAGTCCATCTCTTTCTTTTCCATATTTTTTTTAAACTATTACTTCCGAAAAATTTCTAATTTTAGAAATCGGAAGTATTGTGTTGGTTTTTGTATAAAAGAATATTTTTTTGCTCCGATTTTTTCCCAAATCTTTTCCTTACTTTTTTTAACTTCCTTTTTACCATAAATGATTGCACAATTGTACATGTAGGTGTAGGTAGAAACCTATTTCTCAAGTTCTTCTAACGTCTAACGCATAAATTGTTACGATACGCTCCGTGTAGCATAAAACAAATTGATGGAGTTTTCAAAATCAAACAAGTTTTTGAAATCAAAATAAAGTTATTCTAATCAAACTTAGTTTTCAAACTCTCTTAAGCTCGGAACTTTGAACAACTCGGTGTAAATAATGTTTCAATTCTGTTGCATTACCACGCATTATATACTTGAGAGAGCTATGAGGATTTTCTAATATTAGAAATCGGAAGTAAGTAGGTATTGTGTTATTTTTTGTAAAAATAATATTTTTTTTGCTCCGATTTCAATTTTCTACATATTTCTGGACGTTTCATAAACTCTTAAACAACTTTTGTTTTGTGTCTGTCTGTTAAACACATTCCTTGTAACACAAGTTGTAACGCGCACATCTCAGAAACTACTGAACGATGTTTTATCTTTTAAGTACATAATACTGTAAACAATTCTCAATTGGAGGATATTTATATCAAATGAAAGTTCAGTCCAATGTCTTAAGTAGTCAAGTAAACAATTCTCAATTGGAGGATATTTATATCAAATGAAAGTTCAGTCCAATGTCTTAAGTAGTCAAGTGGTTAACCCGCTGGTCTGGTAGTGTCAGGATTCGTTGGTTCGAATCCCACACAGTGCATCAATTTTTCCGCATTCATTTGAAATTGTGGCCACATAATAATAAGAGTCTGAAGGTTCGGTGGTGGAAAATACTTTGAGCATTAACCTCGCCAGGTGGTAACCTTCAACTGAAGACTGTTATTAAAAGATTTCACTCATTTATTTGAGGTAAGTTATGTATCATTATATGCTTACATCACCTATATTATTTTAACTGGATCAGCAGATTCTCTCTGATCCACCTCTACCTTCAGCAGCGATCTAGATTTGTTCTCACCTCTGCATCGAGCAGACTCGCTGAAGTTTCTTTTAATATTTACGAAATAATATCGATCAGTATTCGAATATAATTATTAAATTTATTAAATCTTAAATAATAATCATTTCATTGAACTTTGTCATTTTTATTTCCATATCTAATCATCTTTATATTTGCGATCGCGAATAGATCTGCAAATATAAGATATCTTAAGTTATAAAGTTATTTTCATTTCAATAAGTATTTTTCGAGTTAAGTGTTAAGAATTAATTTTAAGTGATTAAAAAATAAATAAACTTTTTAAAAACTTAACCGTAAACTTGACTTATTTATCTGGTATACATACATACAGGGTGTCTCACCACCCTGTATGTAAAATTTTTGTTTAAAAAAGTACTCAGAAACCATTTAGAAGTAAAATTATCAAATAAAATTCAGGTTGATCCATTCAAAAATCGAAAGTTGACACCTCAATTTTTGACTTTTGAACCACCGTGTATAAAAAAAATTCATGGCTGATTAGAACATGTACCCTAGGATTTTTTATTTTTCAAAAACTCTTTCAGGGGCCGAGTAATTTGAGGTGTCCAACTTTGGTGGGACATCCTGTATACAGGTTTTAAAGACAATAAAATGTAAAATGTACATAAGTTAATTGATATTGAGACATTTACGGATAATAGATATTGCGAAGAGAATGACGGACTTCTGTGATGTACCTTTAACTTCATTACCGTTTTATTATCCGGTCCTATGTTTTGGCATAGAAATTCCTCCAGAGCGGTCGTACACAAGAGCAAAAACTTTCGCATTCCTCTGAAAATGTTCCCAAAGTCGTGGCCTACCAAAATGTCCCTCGCATTTGCCCCCAGCACCCCAAACCTATACCCTACACTGCTTATAAAGAAAACCGCATGCCCTTCCAAAAGTATCGCAAGTTTGTGTCGCCTCCCAACTTTTAAAGCCTAGTGCCTAGTTAAACGCTAATCGGAGTGTTAACTAGAAATCCTTAAAGCCTAATGGAGAAATTAACTAATTATTCCAGTGCATAGTGCTTACTATAAACAGCTGGCTGGGGGAGTGGGGGACTATAAACAGGGAGTAGACCAGCAGTCTGGCTGGGGGACTATAAACAGGGAGTAGACCAGCAGTCTGGCTGGGGGACTATAAACAAGGAGTAGACCAGCAGTCTGGCTGGGGGACTATAAACAAGGAGTAGACCAGCAGTCTGGCTGGGGGACTATAAACAAGGAGTAGACCAGCAGTCTGGCTGGGGGACTATAAACAAGGAGTAGACCATCAGTCTGGCTGGGGGACTATAAACAAGGAGTAGACCAGCAGTCTGGCTGGGGGACTATAAACAAGGAGTAGACCAGTAGTCTGGCTGGGGGACTGTAAACAAGGAGTAGACCAGTAGTCTGGCTGGGGGACTATAAAAAAGGAGTAGACCAGCAGTCTGGCTGGGGGACTATAAACAGGGAGTAGACCAGCATTGGCTTGGTTCTGGAGGCCCTTGTCAATTATTAGCCTCCTTGTAAAGACAGTGGTAGAAGTGCTGAGTCGTTTCTTCACTGTCTGGCTACCATCGTTCACGATGACGCCACCCTATGATGATGATGATAGTGCTTATTGAATAATAAGAGTGTTCAAGTTAAGCGCTCGTTTCACACTGGTGACGTGTTGTTTCCTCTTTAGCTTAATTGATCAGGCGGCAAACTTATAACCTGGAGGTCACTGGTTCAAGTTCCGGATTCAGCGTAGATTTCATAAAGCGAGATTTCATTGGTTGTGATATCGCGAAAGTGACTAATACAAATATAACTTAACTTGTTAGAGTACCTCTACTCTTAGTCTTCACGTTTTATTATTATTAATTACTTTATTAGATAGAAAAGACCTAATTGTGTACAGCACTTCCACCCAACTCCTTTGCCTCGTTCCTCTATCTATCTTGTCCTCTTATCTCCTCCTCTCCACAGTATCCTTCTCCTTCCACCGTTTTCTTTCTATCTTTCCCCAGTGTTGCTTAACACCAGCAACATATAAGGTACCCACCGACCTCAGTAGCTTGATCGATAAGGCAGCGGACTTTTAACCTGGAGGTCGGCGGTTCAAGTCCCGGTGTCAGCGTAGATTTAGCAAAGCGAGTTTGAGTAGTTGTGATATCACGATAGTGATTAACACAAATATGATAACTTTTCAACTTTCATTTACGGTGCCCGATAACATGTTGTCTCCCACATTCTCCGGAGTGCAAAAAACCATCCCTCCCACTCAAACCGCCGAAAAGCAAACTCGACCACCGAAAAATAAATCTTTCTCCCGAATAAGGATAAGCTATTTTGCTCCTTTCTACTGTTTCTTTTTCCTCATTTTTTTTTCCTCCTTCCTTTTTGTTCTTTTTTCTTCCTTTTTTAAAAAAAAGGGATATTTTAATTCAAAACAGCTTGGGTCCCGGGATTTCGGACACAGGATCCCTTGTCCCCCGCCCCGCCCCCTTTCAATTTAAGAGCCCCGCCGGGTACACTTGGAAAAGCAAATATGTATGTAGGAGTCTCGGCGCTGAATTTATCGGACCTAAGTTTTCTTTTGTACTTTCTGTCTCTTTTTCTCTCTCTCTCTCTTTCTCTTTCTCTTTCTCTTTCTCTCTTTCTCTTTCTCTTTCTCTTTCTCTTCCTCTTTCTCTTTTTCTTTCTCTTTCTCTCTTTCTCTCTATCCCAGTCCTCTCTAACTGAATTTGTGGTATTTTTTATAATGAGTGTTTCACAGCCTTTTTTATTTCCTGCATGCCCATCCCGTAGTATGACTCCCCTCTGATGAGAAGTGACACAACACTTCCCATTTAGAAACAACTGTAACTAATTTTAGAATACAAAAATTAGGTTGGCTCAGACGATCGAACCCGGAACAGACGATCGATCGAATTATTGAAGGAACATATGTTATTCATTTCTCACAAGAGATGAGATTTTAATACCACAGTCAAACCTTGATATAAGTGAACAAATATTGTATATACAATTATACATACTTACCATATTATATACTAGCGGACTGGCTGGCTGGCTGGCTGGGACACTTCGGTGAAGCAACGTCAAGAATTGACAGTGCGTATTAGGTTCTGGTATACTTCTAGAACTACTTCTCTTAGAAGCCCTTCAAAGTTTAGAAGAAGAACTTTTGTATAAATGTTTCTTCATAAAGAAAATAAAGTATTATTATTATTATTGAACTACATAAACTATTCTTTCTTTTTTTTAAGTGGGGTTTTAACGTCGCTTTCAACTGCCATGGTCATATCACGACGGGGGTTTTACCCTCCATTCGCAGGAAACTCACAAACCTGCTACTCACATTGACCTCACCCAGCCTGAGTGGGGCCGGGAAAAGCCAGCGTCACGAGAATTAGAATTTGAATGGTCACCCATCCAAGTCTTAACCTCGCTGGATGTCGCTTAACTTCGGTGTTCTGAAGGGAACCGGTGTATTCAACATGCCATCGACGCTGGCATTTTGACATTTATTTATTAAGATTTGTATACTTATTTAGTAGTAGTCACCATGGCAGAGTGAGATAGCGCGCTAGGCATTGCACGCATGGTGACCTGGGTTCAAATCCCAGCGGAGCAGGAATTTTTCTGCTCTGTACTTGGATGTTCGGGGTCCACTCATACCTCGTGAGGAAAAATGAGTAGTTACGTATATTACCAGAGTAAAAAGAAATTAATATCATTGGTTAATTCGAAATGTGAAGGAGGCTCTTTGTAATGCTGCGCTACCCACAAAAAGTTGTGAAGAGGCCTTGTGCTTCACCACAAATAAAAACATACATATACATTTGTATACTTATTTACTCTGTCCGTTTGGAATATACATAATATTATTTTGAAATATTGTATTTACATTTTCTAAGTATTGCTTTATAGATATTACACATCTCTTACTTCTTCTGGGATAATATTTATTATTACTTAAGGTATTAGTCTTGCAAAAGTTACTTACCAGGGTAAGTCTTGGAAACTCTCTGTTGCATGAAATTTGTGCAACTTTATGAATTTTAAACACTAGGGAAATTAACGCGAATTGAGAGCTGTAGTATATCTTCGAGATGGTTTGAACAACGAAATTATAGAAAAGGACAGGGAGAGAGGGAGAGAGGGAGAGAGGGAGAGAGGGAGAGAGGGAGAGAGGGAGAGAGGGAGAGAGAGAGAGAGAGAGGGAGGAGAGAGAGAGAGAGAGAGAGAGAGAGAAAGAGAGAGGGAGATACAGAAAGAAGGATAAGAAAGAGAAAAATATGAGGCAAAGGGAGTAATCATTTTCAAATTGGTTTTAAAACCAAAAATTTAAATAAAAAAAAGAAGAATTTTAATTTAAGAGAAAGTGTAGGGAGAGAAGGAAAGAGGGAGAGAGAAGAATAGATAAAGGACGCAGAAAGAGATTGCCTGCGGCAATCTCTTTTTCTAAAAGTGGCATAACTCCAGTGTATGATAGTCAAGTGGTTAACTTGCTAGTCTGGTAATCCAGGGATCAGTTGTTTCAAATTTCACCCAGTCCATGATTTTTTCCTTAATAATTTGAAAATGTGACCACTTGATTGTAAGACTCTGACGGTTAGGTGGTAGAAAATGCTTTGAGCATGTAACTCGACTGGTGGTTACCTTCCACTAAATAGTGTTATTTTTATTCAGTGAAAAAAAAAATTGTGTTTAACATCAGTTTTCCTCAGAAATTTTATCGAATCCAGGAATTTTATTATTTACATTATATCTTCTTACCTCTAATTATTTTTTCTTATATCTTTTTTGCTCTTTATCTCTCTCTCTTTCTTTCTTCCTTTCTCTCTCTCTCTCTCTCTTTCTCTCTCTCTATCTTTCTATCTCTATCTCTTTCTATATTCTTACTCTCTATATATACTTTCTCTCTTTTTATACCTCTGTCAGTATCTCCTTCTCTCTCTTTATACCTCTGTCAGTGTCTCTTTCTCTCTCTTTCTACCTCTATTGGTCTCTCTCTCTCTCTCTCTTTTGCTCTCTCTCTCCTAAATTCCTTTCCAATTCTTCAGAACTACTTAATTCCAGAATATTTTTCACCGGGTAGATAACTTATATTTAACAGAAACAGTATCTTCTCCTCATTTCTCAAGGGACTCATCCCATTTGAGTTTTCGATTACCCTGACTACCCATTTTTCTCCCTCGAATTCTCTCTCTTTATCTCTCTCTCTCTCTCTCTTGCTATATATTCCTCTTTCTGCTCTTCTCTCTCTTTCTTCCTACACTCCTATCTCCCCCGCTCTACCTCTAGATATAATATTAAAGATATGGAAAATTCTGAAAATTCAGTCCTGTAATTCTGCACTACCCACTGAAATTGTGATAGAACACAAAGAAACACATTTATATTTTAATTATTCGTATAAATATTATTTTTTACACTTAATGAGTTACTTCTCATTTAATTTGATGTGTTTATTTAGCGTGTTTTTACTTTCAATAGAGAGTTGCAGTGGAAACATATGAGGTGTGTTGTGGGTAATTTCTTCATGAAGGGGTTTTAAGAAGAGAATTTTAAATCCCATCCATGCAGAAGTAGGCTCTCGTGTCGCATTTAAGTTGAATGAGAGAGAGAGAGAGAGGGAGAGAGAGAGGGAGAGAGAGAGAGAGAGAGAGAGAGAGAGGGAGAGAGGGAGGGAGAGAGAGAGAGATAGAGAGAGAGATAGAGAGAGAGAGGGAGAGAGAGAGGGAGAGAGGGAGAGAGAGAGAGGGAGAGAGAGAGAGGAAGAGAGAGAGAATTTGAATTTGAAATTGAATTGGGTACTTTATTGATTACAAAATAATTTTACATAGTTTACATCTCCTAAGCTAAGGCTAACTTAGAGGGAGATGGGGTTTAACCATCACAAATTTATACTTGGTTGATACATTTTTAAAAAATGAACTAAATTATAAATGAGAGAGGGAGAGAGAGAGAGAGGGAGAGAGAGAGGGAGAAGGGAGAGAGGGAGAGAGGGAGAGAGGGAGAGAGAGAGGGAGAGAGAGAGAGAGAGAGAGAGAGAGAGAGAGGGAGGAGAGAGAGAGAGAGGGGAGAGAGAGAGAGGGAGAGAGAGAGAGGAAGAGAGAGAGAGAGAGAGGGAGAGAGAGAGAGAGAGAGAGAGGGAGGAAGGGAGAGAAAGAGAGAGAGAAAGACATATGTGTAAATAGAGACAGAGAGAGAGAGACACAGGGAAAGAGAGAGACACACAGATAATAAAAGAGAGAGAAATAGAGGGATAGAGGTGTAGGAGAGATAAAGTTCGAAAGTGGAAAAGTGGGATTGCGAGAAAGAAATAGAATTAGAGAGAAGGAAAGATGTAAAAAATCGTGTAATAGAGAAAAAATGAATGTACCTTTGTGTGAAAAAGAATAAAACAGTGAAAGAGAGAGATTTAAAGAGAGAGAATATTATGAAAATTAAAACCTGTACCTACCTAATTAATTTAATTTAAAAGTGGTTTATTCTGCTGTCTGCCTCGTTCTTACTGATATTTCACTTTTTATTTATTTATTTTTATTATTTATTTATAATACAATCCTAACTAAATAGTCTAAAATACATTTTTTTCGCCTAACTAAGCATATACTACTAACGACTAAAAAAATCAAACCAGAAATAAAAATATCAATAACATCTAAAAATATTGAATTTCAGTAAATCATTTTTTTAAGGCTTACCTTTTTATAGTAGGTCAGTCTTTTCTTATCTAATAATAGTAGGTAAGAAAACACTTACCTACTATTTGTATAAAGCTATTTAAGTGGTACAGCTATAGCAATATCAGACTTGCCTACTATTAGTATGAATTTCAGTGGCACAGCTATAGCAAAAAAAGACTTTTTACTAATCCCAGTAAGCCGTATTCTAATCAGGTATTCCTTACACAAAACTTCCTTAGTTTTTCAAGAAGAACTTACCAAAACGTAACACAGCAAAAGTCTAAGCCATTTCAAAAATTAAAGCCCCCACCCCTTGTAAGTTAATTTATCAAGAAGTTACTTAACTTCGCGAAGTATTTGGAGAATAAGATTAACGCTCGGGTCAGTGGTGTGGTACACAATGGGTTAATGTATTGTTTGAAATCAGTGGCGGGCTAGAAGTTTGCTTAATTTATCAAGAAGTTACTTAACTTCGCGAAGTATTTGGAGAATAAGATTAACGCTCCGATCAGTGGTGTGGTACACAATGGGTTAATATATTGTTTGAAATCAGTGGCGGGCTATAGAAGTTTGCTTAATTTATTAAGAAGTTAGGAAACTTCACGAAGTATTTGGAGAATAAGATTAACGCTCCGGTCAGTGGTGTGGTACACAATGGGTTAATATATTGTTTGAAATCAGTAGAGCTTTTTTTGTTTAATGTAATTTTTAACTGATATAAAGGCTGTGTATCAGATGGACGGCGAACCACACAGGCCATTGCTTTTCATTGATTAAAGGTTAAAGATATATCTTTAAAAAAGTTGAGTCTTATATTTTATTTCTCAGTAGTCACCGTGGCAGAGTAAAAGACTAAAAGTGCGTTAGGCATTGCACGCACGGTGACCTGGATTCGGTGACCTGGATTTTTGCTCTCTACTTGGGTGTTCGGGGTACACTCATATCTCGTGAGGAAAAACGAGTAGCTGCTTTAATGTTAGCAGCGACCAGTGGCGGAATTGTAGACAAACATAAGATATCGGGATATTAAAGATACGGAAAAGTCCTATAATTCTGCACTACCCACCAAAATTGTGATTTCTTAATAACCCAAAGAAACACATTATTATGATATTTTATTTCTCTTTCTTTCTAAATAAAAAATCACAAGTTTGAATGATGAACTAACATTAGATTTACAACGAATAAAAAATAGCTTTTCCTGATTTTTTCCATTTGCCCATTTGAATCCTAAGCAGGTAAAAAAAACTTTATATTTTTGCCCATCTAATGAACTTTAGATATGAATGCGCTGTGATTGCTGAAAATTCCCACATTGAGAAGTCTTTTTAAGGGATAGTATAGGATTCGTGTTAATCTAATCCTGTTTCCTAATTCAGACCTAAGTTAAGTGTGCTAGTGATTTTGAGAATATATGAGATCAGTAGCGGATACCAGAAGGGGTTAAACGATCACCAATAACAAATTAACCATCAAACACCTCGGCCGAGGTGTGAACAATGCCCCGAAAAAAAAGGCAGCGCGGTATACCAGTTCACGTAATATCATTTAAAACAGTCAATATCCCGGTAGCTCAGTGGTAGTACAGGCGGCACTCTGTGAATCCAGAGATTCTAGAGGTCGCGGGTTCGAAACCCAGCCGGGGTTTGACAAGTTATCCTCCCATTTGGGATTTCTACCACATAATAATATGTCTTGGGCTTACTGCTGGAATAATGGGACTCTGATATTTCTAATGGGGCAGTATAAATAAGGCGATATTATTATGTCACTGTAGTACCTACCAATCTTTACTTTACCAACGTACGCATTAACCCATTATGTCGCTGTAGTACCAATCTTTACTTTACCAACCGACGCATTAACCCAATCATTTGTCAATGAGGGGTCAGGCCAAATTCTGAATTCGGCCCTGGGTAGCAGGCAAAAATGTAATTAACAAAGGAAAATATTAAGCCCGATAGAAAATTCAAGTTTGAAAAGTGAGCAGAACTTTTTCAATAAGGAGGAAGAAACAGGACTAAGAGAATGGAAGAAAAATAGGTGGGCGGGATGACTGAGGAGAGAAGATAGACAGGGGAAAAAGAAGGGGTTGAGTTTGAAGGGAGGGAGAGAAGAGAGAGAGAGATGAGAGAGAGAGAGAAGAAAGAGAGAGAGAGAGAGAGAAAGAGAGAGAGAGAGAGAGAGAAGAAAGAGAGAGAGAGAGAAGAAAGAGAGAGAGAGAGAGAAAGACGGTTCAGTTTGAGGAGAAAGGGAGAGAGAGGGAAATAAAGGGGGTACAGTTTGAGGGGAAGAGAGAGAGAGGGAGAGGAGACAGAGAGAGAGAGAGAGAGAGAAAAGGAGAGAGGGAGAGAGAGAGAGAGAAGAAGAGTGAATTCTTTTACAGTTAAGGAGGCTTATAAATTCTCTTCTAGTTTAGAAGAAAAGTTTCGTTTTAGCAATGCTTAGAAAGTTGAACTTTTGTTGAGATTCTATTAAAAAAATCTGATTGGAGGTTCAGTTTAATCTGTAAAATACTTACGCTGCAGTATTTAATTTATCAGGCGAGATGGCCTTGAAATTATTTTTTTTATGTTCTTGGTCTAGGAAGTTCGGTAAGCACCGACCTCGGTAGTTTGATCGATAAGGCACGGACGGACTTGTAAACTGGAGGCTGGTGGTTCAAGTCTCGGTGTCAAACTAACTACTTAGTCTATTTCAATCAATTCGTTTCCTTCTACCTCAATGTTTCAACAACAAAAAAATCTAATTATAATTTATTCTCAACAAACTCATGAGCTCAAAAAAAATAATTCGATGTACCAGATTGAGCCGTCAGACCTACGTTGGGTTAATTAAGCTTTTCCCAAGCAACTCTTACTAAGAGCTCCCACGAAAATTATTGTTTCATTTCTTTCATCATAAATTCTGGAAACTTCAAATATGATATCATAAATAAATAAATTTCATTAGCTCGCGTCTTGAACTTTCTAATTTTTTCTCGTTTTTTAGTCTTGGCACAGCTAAACGTCTCGTCTTTAGAGAGAAAAAAAAGAGAGAATCCAAAAAAACTATGAATATTTTAAGGACGTCTCTTAATTTTGTAGAATACGCTAGTAGTTTTCTTTTAAATAATATCATCTGTTAGTGTTTCAGCTGTGCACTGGTAGTCAAGTGGTTAACGCGCTAGTCTGGTAATCCAGTTAGCGTAGGGATCCGTTGGTTTGAATCCCACCCAGTGTGTCAATTTTTCTTCATTAATTTGAGTTTGTGGACTCAATAAATAATAATAAATAATAAGACTCTGAACTCTGAGGGTGAAATGGTAGAAAATGCTTTAAGCATTAACCTCGCCTGGTGGTTACCTTCTAATGAAGAGTGTTATTATTATTATTACCCCCTAAAGTGATACCTCGTGGTTCCCGGGTGACTAAATTTGCTATAGAAAAATGATAGTTAGAATAGACACAAAGACAAATTTGAGATTTTTTAGTGATTTTCGTACTGTCTCTTTCACATAGGTCATTTGTGTTGACAGATATACACTTCTGCAAGCCACAGTTACCTCACCTAGCCTGGGTTGAAAAAGCTTACACAACGAAAATTCGAACTTTTGGTTCATTCACCAAAAATTTATCTCCTTCTTTTTTTTTAATAGAGTTTCACAGCTTTTTTGTATTTCGTAGCCATGAAACAGTAGCTACTGTAGAAGTGTAGACGCTTGTGGTCTATGTTGTTGCCTGCCCATCGTATAGTGTGCCTCCCCTCTGATGACCGAGAAGTGACAAAATATAGTTCCCAATTAGGTGCTGGTCAACACGAGCGCACCGGAAGGTATCTCTTACAAACAACTGTAACCAAAATTTGAATACATTTTTTGTCGGCACGGGGGTTCGAACCCGGAACCTTCCGCATGGCAAGCGAGTGCTTAACCACTGAGCTATCTCGCTGAACATTGCTTATCTTCTACGATTTTAAGAGTTATGCGTGCTCAAATTCAATATGCCACTGCCGCTCTTTTACTTTAACTGCATTATTTTTTTTACCTGAAATAATGTCCAACAGACGGTTCCGATTATGTTGTATCTAAAACGGGAGATGGGTTTTTTTTAGTGGGTTTCATCCGATACTACTTAAAAAAGTTATCTTTGAATGTTTTTTTTTCCCTACCTCTTCATGAGAAAATTACGTTATTTGAATCGAAATCTTTGACCTAAATAGAGAGAATTTAAAAATAAACTCTTTGAAAAAGAAGCTAAAAAAACCAATGCAGTCTGTTTTTCGATCACATACAACTCTACCATCCCAACAACATGGACTGGAAATTGCAGTAGATAGTCAACAAAAAGACATCAATTCTAAACTTTAAATTGCAACTTGTTTTCGAAACTTAAATTGAAAGACTCGCAAAAGCTTCGGGACGTTCTATCGTTGGACAGTTTGTGTAAATTTATTCCGAAATGGCTTTCAGTTTCCTCGATTTTGAAGAGAATGGAAAAGTGGTCCCAAAAGAATTTCTTCAGGTATGAGTGTTGAAAAAAGGTGGGCCTTGTTGTATGCTGGGTCAAAAAAATCCGCCTTGTGGCATGCTAGTCCGAAAAGTGTGCCTTGTGGTATGCTGGGTCCGAAAAGTGTGCCTTGTGGTATGCTGGGTCCGAAAAGTGTGCCTTGTGGTATGCTGGGTCCGAAAAGTGTGCCTTGTGGTATGCTGGGTCCGAAAAGTGTGCCTTGTGGTATGCTGGGTCCGAAAAGTGTGCCTTGTGGTATGCTGGGTCCGAAAAGTGTGCCTTGTTGTATGCTGGGTCCAAAAAGTGTGCACTCTGGTATGCTGGGTCCGAAAAGTGTGCCTTGTGGTATGCTGGTCCGAAAAGTGTGCCTTGTGGTATGCTAATCCGAAAAGTGTGCCTTCTGGTATGCTGGATAGACAAATTCAAATGCACGAGGTAGATGTACATAGAATTGAGCCTCAGTGCGACCAGGAATAGCCAGCATCACAAATGTTCGGATTTGATACGTCACCAATTTATTTATTTATACTTTATTTTTTTTTTTACAAAACAATCATCAACAACAATAACAATAAATTTTAAAAAAAAGATCAATATTATTAATTTTTATTACAATTGTTTTGTAATCCGTGTCGAAGTTAATGCCTTAGGCATTCTCTGTTACTTAACACCAATGCATTTTTTTTTTAAAATATTTAAAGTCTTTATTTAGTTTTTACAAAAAGAAAATCTCATCCATTTTGTTATCGTCGGGGATGGACACCATTATGCTCACAGCATTCTCTTTTTGAATTGCCAGACTCAAATGCAAATGTTAACATCGATGTATGTATGTTTCTTAACATGCCATCAACGCTGGCCTGGCGCTTTCCAAAGTATTTGAGAACAGCTTACACGAGAAGCACTTATACCTTTTGTTCTGCACTGCCGAAAATTCCTTCACCACAATTCTATCTACAGGGTACGCGCCATTGATCATGAACCAACTCAAAATCCTATATTTTCACATCTGAATTTTGGAAGCAGCAAGCACATGAGATTGCGATTAGCTCAGTGGTTAAGCACTCGCTTGCCATGCGGAAAATCCCGAATCGAACCCCCGTGCCGACAAAAATTTGTATTCTTAATTTGGTTACAATAGTTTGTAAGGGATACCTTCCGGTGCGCTTGTGTTGACCCAGCACCTTAATGGGAAGTATTGTGTCACTTCTCGATCAGAAGAGAGGAGGCATACTACTAAAAATGACAGCTGCAACACAGACCACAAGCGTCTATAGTAGCTTATGTTTCGTGACTACGAAATCAAAATGGCTGATTTTGATTTCGTAGTTAGTTCTTTTTTTGAATTAGTTTTTTTTTTTTTTTTTTTTTTGATGGAATGCTGGAAAACAAAATATCATTTGTTGTAATACTCACCATTTAAGTTCTGATTTTTTTTTTTAATTTATTTAAATTTAAAGTTCTGAAGATGATATGATTCACCATGAAAATGTTGGCTTTGATGAAAAATTCAAATATTTCCTCTAGTGAAATACAACTATAAAAAAATTGTTAAAAAAAAAAAAAAAATATTCTCTCGAGCTGTGCATTGCTGTTACTGAAATGTCTTTGGAGTTAGCGTTGATTACTCGTATTCTTGATTTGGGTACATACCAAAAATCCAACAAGAACTGAAAGAAACTATTCGACCTGAAAATCAGTGCTATCCCCGAATACAATGTTGGTAAACGCGATGCGTAACTAGAAAGAACATCAATCTGAGCTATGAATTCATACAATTTGCATTTGAATATAGTGATAACATTACTTTAAACCTTATTATTTTTTTAGTAATTGCATTAAGACTTTAATCTCCATGATGTGATTATTATTATTATTTTACACTTTAATAGATATTAATGGACGTATGTTCGATACAAATTATTATTCTAACAATTAAAAAAATGGAAACACTATATACAATAAAAAGGAAAAAGAAAAGAAAAATATATAAAAACATATGTCCTAACTAAAGGCCTATGGCAATAGTTTTTAAAAATATTTTATCAAAGCTTCTTTTGTAAATATCGGCATTTCAAAATCGTTCATAATTTTTGCAGACCCTGTCCATTGTCCATGTATATCTACGTGTATAGTATATATACTATGTATATCCACAGTTCTATGTACATCTACCTTGTGTATATGTATTGTACACGTATTTCAACAGTTCTATGTATATTTAACTAACAATAGTCACATGGGGCAGTCTATTTCCTCCCGAGTCCAGCCCTTTGTGTAACGTTCACCACACTCTGCGATTGTTCTTCGGGAAGTGATGTTCTTCTCGGAATCTCAGCAAAATGTAAAGCAAATGAGATCTCATCTGGTGTGCCCAAGATATTCGCCCATTGGTATTCATAATAAATAATAGTAATAATAATAATTCTGTGTCCGTGAGATAGGTATTGATAAGTCAATCACAGTGGTGAGAGGATAGTAGGCCCATGAACCAATGTCTAGGCTCCTTTCATGTTCATTGATTCTATTTGGTTTTAACGTCCTGACTTGAGGTAGACAAGACGGGGGTTTTACCCTCCATTCGCTGAGAATTATACCAGCTACCCACATTAACCTCACTCAGCCTGCGTAGGGCCGGCATTACCAGCCTCACATGTTCGGAGGGAACAGAATTTTCTGTGCGAAAAGTCTGCTCCAACGGGGAATCGAACTCAGAATCTCTGGACTACGGGCAGTAGTCACAGCCGTTACGCCACGGAGGATGGTATAGTAAATAAGTTTGGTAGAAGAGAAAGCCACGGGCTTTAAACCTCGCCCCATGGTTCACTACACATTCTATTATACATATTATTATTAAACACTTTATTAAATATAAAAAGATTTATGTACAGTGCGAATAATTATTATAACGAATAAAAATTTAAAAAATATACACAAATGAGGAAAAATAATAGAAATAAATATATAAACATAATTATGTCCTAACTAAAGGGTGGAGTTATTGCACATGGCAAAATCTTCCACCCAACCCTTTTTTTTCGTTTCACGTCCTGCGTTATTATATTTTATGTAGTTTGCAAATGAAATATTAAATAATAATAATTAAAAGAAATTACTCAGGAGCCAAAGCTAGAAGTTAAAGCAGAAGGTCTGAAAGAACAAGTAAAGAAAGCAATTGCTCTTATTCATTTTCCTTTTGCTTGCAAGATTTTGCTCACCAGTAATTGCTCCACGTTTTTGATAAAGGAGCTAAAAATACAAATGAAATAGTCTTCTTTATGAATATCCATGAACCATTTATTTCCAAGAAAGTGTAATCTTTTGCTTTCAAGGAAAGTCAATAATTGCTCTCCGTGGAGAGTCCAGAGTGACTCTCGTTTGTGACTCCTGCCCGTAGTCCAGAGATCCCGAGTTCAAATCCCGGTTGGAGCAGACTTTTTGAAAAACATTCTGTTTCCTCCAAACACGTGAGGCTGGCATTTCCGGCCCTACCCAGGCTGGGTGAGGTTAATGTGGGTAGCTGGTATGATTAACGTCCTGTTCAGAACGTTAAAACGAAAGAAAATCGTTGGCGTTAGGATGGGCATCCAGCCATAAAACAAGTGCTTCACCCAACCAACCACAACCATGAGGTTGAACAATGCCGACCCAACTAGCATTATTATGTGGTCACAAACTCAAATTAATTACGTAAAATTCGTGCACTGGGTGGTATCCGAACCACTCTCCCTGGATTACCAGACTAGCGCGTTAACCACTTGACTACCAGGTTTCTCTTCAAATTCGATTATCTCTTTTTCTCTCTCTATTTCTCTCTCTCTCTCTTCCTCTATCTCTTCCTCTTTCTCTTTCTCTCTCTCTCTATTTCTCTCTCTCTCTTTCTCTAAATCCCTCTTTCTCTATTTCTCTCTCTCTCTCTCTCTTTCTCTATATCTCTTTCTCTCTCTCTATTTCTCTGTCTCTCTTTCTCTAAATGCCTCTTTCTCTATTTCTCTCTCTCTCTCTTTCTCTATATCTCTTTCTCTTTCTCTCTCTCTCGCTTTCTCTCTCTTTCTCTCTCTCTCGCTTTCTCTCTATTTCTCTATATCTCTTTCTCTCTCTTTCTCTATATCTCTTTCTCTCTCTCTCTCTCTTTCTCTCGCTCTCTCTCTCTCTCTCTCTCTCTGTCTCTCTCTCTCTCGCTCTCCTCTCTCTCTCTCGCTCTCTCTCTCTCGCTCTCTCTCTGTCTCAAACCTCTTTATCTATTCAAACACGCCTATCTTCTCCTTAGTCACCTTTGGGAGTCCCGAAACAACATTTCAAGTCTCAGAACAACATTTAAGCTTTAAAATACAATTTCATTATGACCTTTGCTCTGCAGACTATCTGCGGTACTCTCTTTATCTTTCCTTTATTTATCTTCCTCGCTCTTTCTCTCACTCCCATTTTTCAGCTCTAATAATAACTAAGACATTTTATTATGTAGACAAATTTCCAAATGATCCGGACAACTTAGAAGCTTTAGCTTAGGAAAAATACCTTTGTACATTTTCCATAGCATGATTTGGCCCCAAAAAAATACAAAAAAACACAACATGATTCCGACCCATAACCCGATTCGTCCCAAAACAAACTATCAAGTTTTGATCCCACACAAAAAATCACTTTTATTCCTAAAAAAGTCCCACTTTCATTCCACCAAAATATCCCTATAAAATAGTATGGAAACACTGCCCTGAAAGAACTGAGAATAATGGCGATGTTCACGATGTTATTGTTTTGAACCAGAAACAGTCAAATACCTATTAGGAGGCCATGCCTCAAGAATATAGTAGGGTTAGGGATAATAAATAGAAGGCAATGCCTCAGGTTTCAAGTAGTATTAGGTAAAATACATAGAAGGCCATGCCTCAGGTTTATAGTAGGGTTAGGTAAAATAAATAGAAGGACTATACTAAATTATTGTTCTGACTTTTTAAATCAATCCTTTTGCCATTTGAATTCTATAGAATTATTTCCATGCTGTGGTAAAATTACGAGAAGTCAATGGAAGTAATTAGTGAGGTTTCTATTATTTCAACTAAATCCTCACAAAATAATAAAATAACACGCAGATGCAATAATATTAATTAAGAATTTCTGAGAATTGAGTAAGTTCGTTTTGTTCCCTTTTTAAATTCGTAGTAGAAGAATTTTCATTTATTTTATTTACTATCTGATTTCCATGAAATCGAAAGCAGAGAATACCTAAGGCATTAACTTCGCTCCGGATTACAAAACAATTGTAATTAAAAATTAATATTGATCTTTATTATTATTATTTTTTGTACATACTTCTAAGTTTTTTTTTTAAATTTACTGTAATTAATTCTTTGTTGATGATTGTTTGTAAAAATAAATAAAGTGTAAATAAATAAAATAAAATAAAAATAGTAATGAAAATATGGAAAATAGGTTTGTAACCCGAAGGTCGGTGGTTCGAGTCCCGGGATCAGCGTAGATTTAGTGAAGCTAGTTTGAGTAGTTGTGATATCAGGGGAAGTGATTAACACAAGTATGTTTTACTATAATAAAGAAAGTACTGTATTATTCTTCAAGGTGATCAAGGTGTGTTTGGGTGTGCAATTGTGCATGTGTGTGTGTGTGTGTGTGTGTGTGTGAGTGAGTGAGTGAGTGAGTGAGTGAGTGAGTGAGTGGGTGAGAGAGAGAGAGAGAGAGAGAGAGAGAAAGTAAGTGATTAAATGAGAGAGTAATTAGGTGATAAAACCAGAGGGAAAGAAAGTAAGTCATAAAAAGAGAGAAAAAAGAAAGAAAAAAGAGAGAGTGTAAGTGCTGAGAGAGAGGGAGAAAGTAAGTGTGAGAGACAGAGAGAGAGAAAGAAAGTGAGAGAGAAAGAGAAAGAGAGAAAGAGAGAAAGAGAGAGAGAGAGAAAGAGAAAGAAAAGGAGAAAGAGGGAGAGTGAGAGAGAGAGAGAAAGACAGGGAGTGAGAGAGAAAGAAAGAAAGAAAGTGAGAGAGAGAGAGACAACTTAAAAGTTAGACAGCACACAGAAGATATCCCAAAAAACAGATGAGAGAAGAGAAGAAAGGAGGGAGGACGGAGATAGCCATTGAATTGACCAACCCAGAGATATACATAGTTCACTTGAAAGTTGTGACCCTTTGGAAAGCTCTAAGCTCATCCCTTTTCTTCCCTCGTCAGACCCTTGTGAATTTCCTGCCAGATTCTGGACATTTTGTTAAAAATACTAATGATACATACCTACCTAACAAGAGCAAAAATAATAATAATTGAAAATATTTTAATAATAAACCGACCTCACAGTAGCTTGATCGATAAGGCGGCGGACTTGTAACCAGGAGGTCGGTGGTTCAAGTCCCGGTTTCAGCATAGATTTAGTAAAGTGAGTTTGAGTAGTTGTGATATCACGAAAGTGATTAACACAAATATGATAACTAAAATTATTTTAATAATAAAAATGACCAGATGTGTAGGGCCATTTAGGACGGGGCAAGCTCTATACATTCTATACCCCGTGCGCTGGTAGTCAAGTGGTTAACGCGCTAGTCTGGTAATAATACTCTGAGGGTTAGGTGGTAGAAAATGTTTCGAGCATTAACCTCGCCTGGTGGTTACCTTCCACTAAAGAGTATGATTATTATTATTATAGTATGTTAATATCTGAGCGCACGGCAGTGCGCCAGGCCAAGTTCCAGCAAGCACGGCATTTTTATTTATTTTTTGAGATACTATCACATAATAAATCTTCTTCTTCTTCTTTTACTCCGTCTTATCCCGCTTGAGCAGGGTTGACGTTGTTCAACCTCATGGTTAAGGGTGGTTGGTTTTAGCACATTTCTACGGCTGGATGCCCTTCCTAAAGACAACGATTCTATTTCATTTAACGTCCAGGATTAGAACGGGGGATTTTCCTCCATTTGCTGGGAATCGTACCAACTACCCACATTTACCTCACCCAGCCTGGGCAGGGCCGGAAATGCCAGTTGCCAGTACCACATGATAAATAACAAATAATACTAAAAATAATATAACAATAATAAATTCTGAAAAGCTAATATAATAATAACTCCTTTCTTCCTTTTCCCACTTTCCTATCCAATACCTGTTGTATACCAGACTGATTTTGTTGTTATTGTTGTTGTTGTAAGAAATGAGTATAAAGTTGACATTTTCAACATTTTTTGCTCGTCGGAAATTTCGCCCCTAAGTGGGTCAACCATGTGAGGTCCTTTAGTGGATTCAACTTAGCTTCCTGAGCTTCATGCTTTTTAAGGTTAGGTGAGCTCTAAATATTTACGTCGTATACAGGGTGGTCCTTTGTTCCTTTTGAGCAAGTGCTTCACACAAGATGCCTAGAGAGCATTAGGAGTTCTTTACCTATTTGACCCAGACTCCGTGGTGTAACTGTTGTGTCTACTGCCCGTAGTCCAGAGATCCTGAGTTCGATTCCCGCTTGGAGCAGACTTTTCGCACAGAAAATTCTGTTCCCTCCGAACATGTGAAGCTTGCGATTCGGGCCCTGCCCAGGCTGGGTGAGGTTAATATGGGTAGCTGGTACGATTCCCAACGAATGGAGCGTAAAAACTCCCCTCCTGTCTACCTCAAGTCGGGACGTAAAAACCAAGTAGAATCAATGGACATGCGCAAGGGGCCTAGACTCCTAGACATTGGATCTGGCCGTCCATATAATCCTCTCACTGAAATAGGTATCTCACGGACACGGAATTATTATATTATCTATTTGACTATTTATTGTTTTTAAAATATGATTGAAGTATTTACTGTACAGAGTATTGGTACACCCAGTACACTAATCGAGACTACCTTTTGATGTTTAATAAAAAGCAAAACGATGTGGAAAATGCAACCTCCGTCCTTGAAATTGTTCCGAGAGCTCAGAGGTATAAAATTGTCATTACAGATTACAGCAATCTTTTCTTGCGAGAAATATCTTTTGAAGAATTTAATGACAGACCAACATTTACCTTTATTTTGGAAATACAAATACTCAAATTTAAAATAATAATAATAATAAAAAGTACACTGCCAATTTGAGATTGACAATATCCTCAACCAAGCAGACATCGTGCGTTTCATTAAGTATATCCTATAAAATATACTATATAAATAATAACTATCTGTATATCCTATAAAATATATAAGACCTGTTTGACAGCCGGAGCAAAGGGACTTTTCAGTCATACCTCGGCAGTATAAACAAGGCATATTCTATTCTATATTGAGATACTTTACGTAATCACTTACTTGTATCTCCAAGAGTCTCAACCAGTTTCTTTTCTATTAATTTCTATTGTGCAAAAGATTGGAGACGGATTGTCTCACCTCTCTGGCACTTCCAAATCGAAAGCGTTTCTAATGCAAAGACTTTCCATTGCAATACAGCGCGGGAATGTGGCTAGTGTGCTGGGCACACATCCAGTGTGTGCTACTATAGAAGATGTGTATTACTGTTAGTAAATGTATTCAAATATACCTAAGATCATGTATTAGAAAAACAAAGAAAAAAATCTCTTCAAACTTCATTACTGTTGAGTGGAAAAGTTCACTTTATTGAGAATCTTGCCATGCAAGAAAGCTTTAGATCAAGAAAGCCTTTTAGAAAATAATGGTTTGTTGAAGTATAAATTGGTCATGTCTGTATTTTCAACTCAAACTGTAATGTTACTTGTATTATTCGATAAGAGAATATAAAAAAGCCTTAGGGAAGATAAACTCTTTTAATCTCTTATTAAAACAGAATAAACAAGCTCTATTTTATCTCTGAAAGGGATAAACTGATAAAGTGAGGTTTTGGTAGATGTTTTAAACTCGTTTTCAATTCTTTCTTGGAGTCTATATTTTACGACCAAATGGACCCAGAATACTGCCTTGAGACATGCCGGACTTTAAAAGGATTAAGTTCAATTTACTAAAAAAAGGAAAAGAGAGGAAGACTGAATAAAGTTTTCGCTCGAAAAAAAGTTACTCGAAGAAATCTTAATTTATTTTTATAGCTTTTGTTGTTCAATGGAGATATGGTGTCTACGAGGCAACTGAAAGCCTTTTTTATATCGAATTTTTTTTGTTGTATACATAGGACTCATCTTAAGCCATATTTATTTGGCTTCCAAGATGACTTTCTCATTTATTTGAGGTTTTTTTTACTTGGTAAATTTATATATAATGTTCATGAATGAATAAAAATAACAATAGACTTTATTCATACAACAAAAATATCCTGTTTATAAAAATAAGACTGGAATATATTGAGCTTTCTTCTCTGTTCAGATTTTTTTTGTAATATGAACATACGAAGTGTAAAATACCTACATATCAATACCCACATCCCTAACTTGTTCACCACACCACACACAAATTTGAAGTACATTTTCACATCCACACTCTGTTTTTGTCCTCATTAATTCTAACATTCTTAATATGTAATGTAATGTAATGTAAAAAGCCTTTATTTGTACAATTAAATTTACATACAACATAAATACATAGTATATGGGCATCTTGTACAAAATCAGATTAATATCTGAGGCCTCCCCATGTAAGGGGGCATCTGAACAAACGGTTTTAAGGATATAAATTTGAAGGAAAATAAATATTAAATGCTAAATGATAGTAAATAAATGGCACAAACAAACCAACCATGAACAGGACATGAAATTGAAAAAATAAAATAAAATTATTCTTAATATACGTGGGTTATATTCTTCTTCTTCTTTCATCCCAAATTTATTTGAGGTCGGCACTGTCCAACCTCTTCCAAATGGCTGAGGTTGCTTGGTTCAGGCACTCCTACTTCCATTTTTTATGGCTCGATGCCTTTCTTAGTGACAGTCCTGTTATTGTGTTATTGTTGTTTGATCTGACATTTATGGTATTGGTTAGGCACTCGCTTGCCATACGGAAGGTCCGGGTTCGAACTACCGAGCCGAAAAAAAGTTATTTCTAAATTTTGTTACATTTTGTTTGTAGGGGATACCTTCCAGTGCGCTCGTGTTGACATAGTAGCTAAATGGGAAGTATTGTGGGCAGGCTACAACATAGACCACAAGCGTCTACAAAAGCTTCATTAGTCTGGCTGAGGGACGGTAAACAAGAAGATGACCAGTGTTTCGATAGAGGACTATAAACAGACAGACTAGCTAACTCTCCAAGGGTCTAATGGCTTATAAAAAAAAACACATAGAAATATATGGTTCAGGATGAGCCAACTTTGAAATAAAGTTGGCTGGAGACCATCATTCCGACCTCCAGCTGACAAGATGACTATAACAAGAACAACAGTAGCTTCATGGCTACAAAATAAAAATACCGTGAAACAGTTTTAAAAAAATCGGAGCAAAAAAATATTTATTTTTTACAAAAACGAACACAATACTTCCGATATGTAATATTAGAAATGTCTCGGAAGGTAAATCATTGGTTGGAACATATCACGTATGTGAATGTAGTTCAGTCGAGACCCTTTGCGAAGTGCGGACAAACGGCTAGTAATAAACAAAACTTGAGAGAAATAGTCCACTAGGATACTTTAGTAGGAAAAGTAGGTTGTAAAAGCAGTAAAAGTACAAAATAGGTTTTTCTAAAATTTGTCCCGCATTTCCTCTTTCGCTTTAACCCATTATGTCACTGTAGTACCGATCTTTACTATACCAACCTACACATTAACCCATTATGTCACATTAATACCACCCTTGGTGGTCTGACGATTTCTACTCCTGTTTGTGGGCTAAGGGCTTTAATTTCAATCCTCGTTCTGTAATGGGCGAGAGGTACTTTTTTCGGGTCGTCTTGATTTTCTTCATCAACCTACGTATTAACCAGTTATGTCACTGTATTACCAATCTTTACTTTACCAATCTACGCATTGACACATTATGTCAATGTAGTACCGATCTTTACTATACCAAACTACGCATTAACCCATTATGTCACTATAATACCACCCTTCGTGTTGTGACGATTTCTACTCCTGTTTGTGGGCTAGGGGCCTTAAGTTCAATCCTCGTTCTGTAATGGGCGAGAAGTAATTTCTTCGGGTCGTCTTTCTCCATCTTGTGCTGTGCAATAATCTTCATGTTAGGAAATTGTGTTTTAATGTTGTGAGTCCATTACCCCAGCCGAACCCTTAGCTTGAAAAAACAAAAAAATATTTTTAAATTTTCTTACAAAGCTGGAAATTCGGGGAGTTATTTTCAGTTAGCTGACTAACTACTGTTAACAGTAGTATAGAATGGGTTAATTGTTTTTCGGCGGCCTATGATCACTTCTTTTATCTATTATATTATTATTATTTATCATATTTTGCGTCTCCTCAGAGAAAGTGATTTATTTTTATTATTTGTGAAAATGTTTTCCCTCGCTTTTTTGTCTATTTTTAGTGCGTTATTTTCGAATTCTTCTTTGTGTTATTTATATTCTTTCCCTCTTCTTTTATTACTGCTAGTTCATAATATTATGAATGGTTTTTTTATTATTATTTCTAATATACCTAAATATATTTTATATAAATATCTAAATATAATTCTGTATTTTTCTTCCTAAAATATCCAATATTCGATAACGGAAGTAGATTTTGTGTTCGTTTTTGCAAAATAAAATATTTTCTTGCTTCGATTAAATTTACTACTTCCGAGAAATTTCTAATATTAGAAATCGGAGGTATTTTGTTAGTTTTTGTATAAAATAATAATATTTTTTAGCTCCAATTTCATAACCGTTTAATAGCAACTTTGGTTTTGTGTCTGTCTGTCTGTCGGTTATAGAAATAAAATCATGTACTTTCATTAATAATCAATGCAGCTCCGAAACAGCTGAACCAATTGACGCCTAATTTGGACCAGAGTCTCTTTTTGGTTTATAGGTGTGTACTAAGACAAAAAATTACTTGAAAAGCAAATAGGACCTTAGCACCGGGCAAAACAACACAGACCACAAGCGTCTACCGTAGCTCCTGTTTCATGGCTACGAAATAAAAACGGCTGTGAAACACTCATCTTTAAAAAAAAAAAAAAAAAAAAAAAAAAAAAAAAGCTCTGTGCAAACCATATGGAAATGAGCTGAATCTATGTACATGCAAGCCATGTACCTATTCTATGCATTAGGTACACATGGAGAAGTTAGAAACCACTTATTTATCTCTCGGAATTTGAATATAAATTATTATTTTTGAATATAAATTCATATTATTCAATCTCTTATTTCTCTGACCCTATTGTAAGGTCGATTCTATTTTATACTCTCTCGCCTCTCTATTTTTATATCTCTCTCTCTCTCTCATTTGTTCTCTCTTTCTATATCTCTCATTCTCTTTATTTTTATATCTCATTTGCTCTCTCTTTCCGTCTCTCTCTCATTGGCTCACTTTCTATCTCTCATTCTCTTTATTTTTATCTCTCTCTCTCATTTGCTCTCTCTTTCTATACATCTCATTCTCTTAATTTTTATCTCTTTCATTTGCTTTTCCTTTCTGTCTCTCTCCGCTTTATTTATCTCTCTTTCATTTGCTCTCTCTCTCTCTCATTTGCTCTCTCTTTCCGTCTCTCTCTCATTGGCTTACTTTCTATCTCTCATTCTCTTTATATTTATCTTTCTCTCTCATTTGCTCTCTCTTTCTATATATCTCATTCTCTTAATTTTTATCTCTTTCATTTGCTTTTTCTTTCTGTCTCTCTCCTCTTTATTTATCTCTCTTTCATTTGCTCTCTCTCTGTCTCTCTCTCTCATTTGCTCACTCTGTCTGTCTATATCTCTCCTCCTCTTTATCATTCTCTCTCTCATTAGCTCTCTATTTCTGTCTCTCTCTCTCTCTCGTTCTCTTTATTTATCTCACTCTCATTTGCTCTCTCTTTCTGCCTCTCTCTCTTGCTTTCTTTTTCATGTTGATCGTTCACTTTTCCTTTATTATACTATACAGGGTCCACCATTGACTATGAACCATTTTGAAATGCCTATATCATCAGAACGGAAGTTCCAAAATGAATTTCACCTTGACAACAACTGTAGAGGTCATATCTAAGCCGGGCTATAATTATTATTATCCTGTTTTGCCTTAACACGCCCTCGTTTAAGGCTAACAAACTCCATGATGTGATCTTTCAATGTGGTCAACTCGAGACCATGTTGACTTGTTGAGAATGACAAGAGCACAAGAGACGATATTTTGTTTTCTAATATGCCGTCAAAGTAAAGTGAAAGTAAAATCAAGCTTGAGTTTTGAATGCACCGGTTCTCGTAGGATCACCGGAGTTAAGCAATGCCTAGCGAGGTGAAGACTTCGTGATGCTGGCTTTCCAGCCCGCATCTTTACCATTAACCGCATCACATTAACCCCCCCAGGCTGGGTGGGGTTAATGTGATGTGATATCCTCTATTCGCAGGTAACTCACAAATCTGCCACCCACATTAACCCCCCCCACCCCAGGCTGGGTGGGGTTAATGTGGGTGGCAGATTTGTGAGTTTCCTGCGAATAGAGGGTAACACCCCCGTCGTAATATGACTACCTATGCAGTTAGATGCGACGTTAAAAAGAGATAAAAAAATCATAATCTATGGCGGACCCTGTATAATATGAGGAATAGAAAGAGATATTTTCAATTTCATATCTCTCCGTTGACTACCCTATTTTTTTAAAAATAATATAATAGCGAAAGGTCCGAAATTTTGGTTATTTTTGGACAGAGTTCAAATATTTACCCTTCTGCTACATGCACTAACGGGTAAGTCAACCTATTTCTCTCTCTCTCTCACTCTCCATCTCTCTCTCTCACTCTCCATCTCTCTCTCTCTATTTCTCTTACTCTCTCTCTCCCTCTGACCATTTTTCCACACGACAAAATAGCAAAAGGTTCTAAGATATTCTTTCTAGGTAAAGGAACTATGGTAATGGTAAATTAAACAATAAACCATGATCACCCCCTGAAAAACTCTTAGTGGCACAAAAAAAGGTACGTCAAGACTTGGGCCCAAAAATCTACTGAAACCATGGAGAAATAAGCAATGGATACGTTATAACGTATATCTGTCCCGGTAGCTCGGTGGTAAAGGCGGCACTCTGTGAATCCAGAGATTCCAGAGGTCGTGGGTTCGAAACCCAGCCGGGACATGACAAGTTATCCTCCCATTTGGGATTTTTACCACATAATAATATGTCTTGGGCTTACTGCTGGAATAATGGGACTTAATAGTCCTAATTGGGCAGTATAAATAAAGCGATATTATTATTATATGTCATGAGTAATAAATCTGACTTAAAACAAACCATCCAATATGGCTACCACTATTATCTTCAAAAGCATGTAAGAAGCTATTGCTTTTTTTGTGATTTTCTCTGTGTTAAAACTAACCAAGATGGTCGATTCAACGGGACAGGGTGTAAGCATTATGACCGTGTCTCAAGTAACAAATTAAATTCATATTAATTAATAGCAATATATAAAATTTATATAAATTTTCCGATGTACCATGTACATTGTAATATATCACTAAACACTTTTTATATTAAGTTTATACTATTTATGAACAAATATGTTATGTTATTTATGTACAAAAATTATATTATTTATGTAAAAAATATCTTGTGAATAATAAATACCAACCGCATATTCAGTAACGTTTACCATTTTGTTGAGGATATTACGTCTTTTTCTGCTTTCTTGGTATTATACATTTTTTTTCTCCCGATCATATTTCCTTCTCCTCCCTTTACCCTCTTCTTTCTTCTTTTTTTCTGTTCTCTCTTCTTCATCTTATTTAGGTTTATTTTTATTATCTCTCTCTGTGTCCCACTTTCTCTCTCACAAATATTTCTGTGTGTCCCTCTGTCTCTCTCACAGTCTTACTCACAGACACACACTATCTCTCTCTTTATTCATAATCTTTCTTATCTTTATCTCTCTCTCTCCTCTTTCTCTCTCTCTCTCTCTCTCCTCTCTCTCTCTCTCTCTCTCTCCTCTCTCTGTCTCTCTCTCTCTCCTCTTTCTCTCTCTCTCTCCTCTCTTTCTCTCTCCTCTCCTCTCTCTCTCTCTCTCTCTCTCTCTCTCTCTCCCTCTCTCCCTCTGTCCTACTTTCTCTCTCTCACAAATACTTCTGTGTATTCCTCTGTCTGTCTCACAGTCTTACTCACAGACACACACACTATCTCTCTCTTTACTCATAATCTTTCTCTCCTCTATCTCCCTTCTCTCTATCTCTCTCAAAAATATTCCTCTGTATCCCTCTATTTCTCTCACTCATAGACACACACTTTACTTTATATCCATCTCTCTCTTTCCCCTTTTCGCCCTTAATACTATTCTTCTCTATCTTTCTTTCTTCACCTCCTCTCTCTCTCTCTCTCTCTTTCTGTCTCTCTTTTTCATCCTTTCTCTCACACATTATTTATCTCTCTCTCTCTATCTTGCTCCCTCTCTCTCTCTCTCTTTCTATTTTTTTTTGTATTCTTATACATTTTTCTCTCCTTCTCACAATTTTTTTCTATTCTCTTTCACTTTTTTGCTAGAAAAGTCTATTTTGGAATAAGATTAGTTTTATTTGTTTTCTCCAGCTTTCCAACTTAGTTTGCACCTGTACCTAATATTTTCCTCTCTCTTTCTCTTTATCCATCTCTCGCTGCTTTATCTCTCTCTCTCTGCTTTCTCTCTCTCTTTCTCTCTTTATCTCTCTCTCTTTCTCTCTCTCCTCTCTCTCTCTCTCTCCTCTCTTCGTTCCTGATATAATTAATACCTAATATAATTAATTTCAATAACTGTTAGTTTAGTTTTAAGCTAGATTTTTTTATATTAATTTTTGTTGTTGAATTTTTTTAACTAAGCAGTTGCCTGAAATATTCCCCGGCGAGTCTGTCCTTCGTCTCAAGGACCAAGGAAAGCACAAACATTTCCAAATGCTGTTAAAAATTTCCAAAGCCCAAAAGATCCAACGGTTTCAACGGCGAAGGGAATGAAATCATAAAGATGTGTGTGTGTGTGTTTGGTGTGTGTGTGTGTGTTTGGTGTGTGTGTGTGTGTGTGTGTGTGTGTGTGTGTGTGTATGTGTACATAATGTATATCTGTCCGTATGTGTGAGAAAGCCGGATGATGACATTAATATTACATCGGTTGACATGTCTCTGCAAGATGGCATCTGGGGAAAGCGCATCAGGAATATGCACAATAATTCTTTTCTTGCAAAAATATACGGGGGGGATTTACGATTTTATTTTGCCAATACATCAGTCAAAACCTATTATTATATATCTATTAGATATTTAATATATTTTTATTGTTTATCAAGCTACTGAGACCTCAGTACTCTCAGTAGCTTGATCGATAAGGCGGCGGAGTTTGAGTCCCGAATTCGGTAAAAAATTAACGTCATTGGTAGTTCTGCCATCACGAAAGTGGTTAAATATGAAGAAAAATAAAGTAAATACACTCATAACTTTGCCTCACATCTGTTACACGACACTTTCTATAGCCACATTGAAATACACTGACCTGCAAATTTAGCGGAACGCATAGGTTTTTTTTTCGTATAACGTGTGTATTTCTTGTTTGACAAAAACATTTTACATGTTTTTTCTAAATGAGGAAATCGCACAATTTTTTTTACAGATATAGCAAAGACATGAAAGCCAATTTACACTAAGCCACGGTGACTTGACTAAAAAATAGTTAAAGATCATAAATTGAATTATTATCCAACATCGATGGTATAAGATACATAAATTCGTTATCCCTCATTTGTTCAAACTCTCCAGATTAGAAAACTGGGTTGCGCTTTGCTTGAACTCTGGGTGAAAGATAAATTGAGGTATTATTGGATAAAAGTTTAAACTTTAAAAAAAATAGAACAAAATAGAATTTGAGATGGGGGTAGAGAGTATAGCGCTCTCTCAAAATTTCTGTCCAGATTGCTCAAGGGGTCTGTTTGAGAAGTGACACAGTTTTTTTTTTCTTTTTTTTTACAGGAGACAGTGTATAAAAAAATCAAAGTGTAATATATTTTTATTTAGTAAAAATAGTTTAATATTATAGGAGTTTGATATTACATCCCATTTAGAATTTTGACTACATAATAATAGGTCTTTGGCTAACTGTTGGAATGGCGAAACTGAATATTTTGAATCGGAAAGTAATAAATAAGGAGAGATTTTAAAAAAAAAGTTATAGTACCTATTTGTGTTAATCACTTTCATGATGTCAGAACTACTCAAACTCGCTTTACTAAACCAACACTGAAACCAGGCCTTATCGATCAAGCTACTGAGGTCGGTAATAAGGCGACATTTTCATATTATTACTAACAAAGTTTACATAAGCTAAAAGATAGAATTGTGAAAAAAATATACTGAACCCAGTTTGCAACGTTTCAGACTTCTCTGAAATATAATTTTTGTGTAAATTAACTAATCTATATAAAAACCTCTCTTCGTTTAAAATCAAATTAATCAAAAGTAGATCGAATCCCAGTGACTGATGAGGCATTGCTCCAGGCACGGCCGGTGCTCAGGGGTTGAGAAAATGCAGCACCCCCAAACGAAAGAGAAAAAGAGCAGCCCCAAAATATTTTTCACCGGCCGCTCCTGTTTGCAACACTTCCCATTTAAAAACTAACCGACCTCTTGATCGATCGATAAGACGGCGGACTTGATGTCCATTTATATCTTTTAAAGTGTAAAATAAAAATAATAATACTCTGGAGGTCAATGGTTCAAAACCAGTTTCAGTGTAGCTTTAATAACGCGAGTTTGAGTAGTTTTGATATCATAAAAGTTACCGACCTCAGTAGCTTGAACGATAAGGCGGCGGACATGTAACCTGGAGGTCGGTGGTTCAAGTCCCGGTTTCAGCGTATATTTAGCAAAGCGAGTTTGAGTAGTTGTCATATCACCAAAGTGATTAACACAAATATGATAACTTTCAAAATTTCAACTTTTAATATCATAAAAGTGATTAACATAAATATGATGTTTTTCTAAAAATAACTTTCAATATTCGAGCTAACAAACATTTTGAGAGACAATCACTGCCAGCTTAGGTATCATAGACGGAAGGAATTAGAGCATTGACACGATCCTTTGTATCAAGTAAACTTTTTAGACTTAAGTGTTTTGTTTGTGTCAAAAAAGTTGGGTATACATATTTAAGCTGGGTATTTAGATAAGCTAAATCCTTTTGGAGTGTATTTAAACTGTATCGTCTAATCCTGTTTTGAACTTTCCCATATCAATTGCTTTCTGGTTTTCAACTTTTTTTTCAAACTGACATGATTGGTTGAAAACAATTGGGTTGGATTTTTGGAGTATTTGGTATTGCAATATTGTTTGCCATTGTGTGTGTCTTCCTTGTTGGAGTTTGGGTATTTATTTTATTTCAATATTGTTTGCAGATGTCGTCATTGTGTGTGTGTGTCTTCCTTTTTGGAGTTTGGCTATTTATTTTATTTCAATATTGTTTGGAGACGTTATCATTGTGTGTGTGTCTTCCTTTTTGGAGTTTGGGTTTTTATTTTATTTCAATATTGTTTGCAGAAGTTGTCATTGTGTCTTCTGGTCAGCTTTTTTAAGATGAGAGTTTCACAGCCTTTTTTATTTCGTAGCAACGAAATCATCGCCCTTGATAAGTGTTCATCTTAATATATAAATGTCAAAGTCACTGACTGACTGATCATCGCTCTACAGCCCAAACCGTAATACCTAGCGAGGTGAAATTTGGTAGGTAGCTTTGTCTTATAGTCTAGATGTGCAATAAGACGGGATTTTTCGAAATTCCCACTACAACAACTGCCATTGGCGAAAAAGGATTTTTCGCTTTCACGGCCATGACTCGGCCCGCAAAGCGGGCGACAGCCCGCTAGTAACTAATAGAATTACGTTCATTCTATATAAAAAAAATGTAAATAAAGCTTGATCGAATTGTTTAAAAAATAAATAGGAGCTACTGTAGAAGCTTGTGGTCTATTTTGGAGCTTGACCATCCCGTAGTATGCCTTCCCTCTGATGGGTCAACACGAAAGTATCGGAAGGTATCCCTTACAAATAACTGTAACCAAATTAATATATTTTTTTTTTGTCGTCAGGGGGCATCAAATTTAGGAGCTTCTGCATGATAAGCGATTGCTTAACCACAATGCTATTCGCACGTATACAACCCTCAGACAAGAACAGAACACAAAACAGAATATGCACAAAGACATACTCGTATTACTCGTATCATATTCACAAGGACCAAAGGGACCACCCTGTATACAACCCTCAGACAAGAACAAAACAGCATACAGAATATGCACAAAAACGCACACGTATCATATTCATAAGAACCAAAGGGACCACCCTGTATCGAACTCTCAGATAAAAACAGAACAGCATATAGAATATGAACAAAAAAACACTCGTATCATATTCACAAGAACCAAAGGGACCACCCTGTATACTATACAACCCCTAGACAAGAACAGAACACCATATAGAATATGAACAAAGACACACGCGTATCATATTCACAATAATACAAACATGGAAAACAGGATTCATATTTTTTTCACATTCATATATTTTTCTTCAATGTCTTTTTTTTACCTATCTATTTCTCTCTCTCTCTTTCTTTCTTTTATTTCTCCTTTCTTTTTTCCTACAATTCTCTCTCTTTCTTTCTCTCTTTTACTTTTCTCTTTCTTTCCTTTTCTTCTTTCTCTGTTTCTTTTTCTCTCTTACTTCTGTCTTTCGTTCCTTTACTTCCCTCTCTCTCCGTCTTCTTTCTTTTACTTCTATATTTCTTTCCTTTACTTCTCTCTCTCACTCTTTCCTTCTCTCTTTTACTTCTCTCGTTCTTTCTTTTAATTCTCTGTCTATGTCTCGCTCTCTTTAAAATTAAATCTTTTTATTTTTTCTCTTTAATTTATACCTCTTTTCTTGATACCACCAGAAAGAAAGAGAAATACCTCTCTCTATCACACTTACTCTTACTCTCTACCTTCTTCCATCTTATTTTTCATATGTGTCAATTTTTATTCAACTGTCCTTATATTTATGAATACAAACATCTTGGTTTATCTCAATATCAATTCCCATATGGTCTGTTCTGTGTAGTTGGCTCTCTCTCTCTCTATACATATCTCTTTCTCTTTCCTTATCTCTCTCTCTCTCTCTCAAACCTCAATTCATCTATATATTTTCTGTTGGGTGTGTTTCTTCTTCTTTTTTTTCTCTATCTGTTATATTTATCCTCAATCTTCTTTTATTTGAATCTTGTTTCCTTTTTTATTCTAAATCCGTTTATCTTCTCTCTCTCTCTCTTTCTCTTTACTTGTACAAATAAAATATTCAAATTTCTTTCTCTCTGTTACACTTTATAACCTAGCTTTTTTTTAAGGGTTATTAGATAGAAGAGATTGGTGTGTATGACCATAAATGTTGACAAGCACCACTATAATCTAATAAAAGGTCGATAGAGATAGAAGATTGTCTCTTTTTTTGTACAGGGAGGTCTTCACACCTCGGCCGAGGTGTTTCAATGCTATAGGCAATAACCTAGCCCTGCAGATAGGACATAATTATTATGTTAATGAATATTACTTCCGAGAAATTTAAAAAAAAAAAAAATTAAAATTTCTCGGAAGTAATATTCATTAACATAATAATTATGTCCTATCTGCAGGGCTAGGTTATTGCCTATAGCATTGAAACACCTCGGCCGAGGTGTGAAGACCTCCCTGTACAAAAAAAGAGACACCTCTTCTATCTCTATCGACCTCTTATTAGATTACCGACCTCAGTAGCTTGATCGATAAAGCGGCGGACTTGTAATCTGGAGGTCGGTGGTTCAAGTCACGAAACTGATTAGCACAAATATGATAACTTTAACTTAACTTTAACTTACCTACTTCCGAGAAATTTCTAATATTAGAAATCGGAAGTATTTTCTCTTCCTCTGGTTAATATTGTTTTCAATTTTGTATTTAAATTTGTCATCAATATTTGAATGGATTGTACATAGGTATGTGCATTTTGATTTTAATTAAAAAAGATCATAATAATAATATTATCTCTTTTCCTTGCCTTCTGTTTTTGCGTCGTCTATTCCACTTCCAACTTTATATGTATGTACCTTTTCTTTTTCTTTATCGGCCCTCTCTATCTGTCTATCTCTCTCTATTTCTCTCTCCATCTCTCTACTTCTCTCACTCCACCGCACTATCCGTTTTCTCCGTCCCCTCACTCTTTTTTTTATCTTAATCTGGCGAATATTTCTTTCAGTTGTATGTGCTAGATTTTTTTCAATTCTATTTTTTTTAAATCTTTATTTATCTTTATTACGTCTAGCTAGTTTGGTGGTTGTGGTGTTTGTGTCTTTTGCTCTCTCTCTCTTTCTCTCCTAACAAATTCTTTCAATCTATCTTTCTCTCTCTTGTCTCACAAACTTCCTCTTCTTCTATCCCTTTTCACCTTTTCTCTCCGTCTCTTTTTGTCTGTCGCTCTCTCTCTCTCTCTCTCTCCCCCTAGGTTTTGTTATTTGTTATTTTCTTCTGATCTGAGAGTTTTATCTATTGCTCTTTTTCTATCCATCCGTCTCTTTTTTCATTACCTTTTTTTTCTCTCTCTCTTTATTGTTCTTTCCCTGAAAGACCCTTCTCTCTCCTGCCCTTAACTCTTCTTTTATTCTCTCCTTTTCTTCCTAAATCTTCCCTTTCTCTCTCTCTGTCATTCTCTCTCTATATCACACTTTTCTCTCTTCTCTCCCTATCTCTCTCGTTCTCTGCCTAAATCTCTCCTTTCTCTCTCCTCTCCCTAACTCTTCTTATCACTCTTGTGTCCTTCCCCTAACTTTTCTTTTTCTCTCTCCTTCTCCTCCTAAATCTTCCCTTTCTCTCTCTATCTCTCTCTCTCTGTCGTTCTCCCCCTAAATCTCCTCTTTCTCTCGCTAAATGTTTCTTTATTCTCAGTCTGGTTGTGTTTGTATCTCTTATATCATAATTTTTCTTTTACCATATTCTTCTCTTTCTCTCACTCTCCTTACATTTTTATGTGTATATTTTATTGTCTTGCCTCCTAGTTTCTCACTCTCTCACACACACACTCACACTATGTCCAATGTATTTTTCTTTAAAATATACGTATATAGTAATTGTATATACATAATATGAAATATGGTTTTGTAATATTTTTCACTGTAAAACATATGAAAGCGAAACATAAATGTAAAAGAGGGTTTTGTAAACAGGCCACATTCATTTGACTATTCCCTGTTGGTAGTTTTTTGTTTATTTTATTTTTCAGAATTTCTACGGGAGCGTACCAATTTTTTTTTTTTACAATGTCCCTACATAAAGCCTTTTCAAAGAATACAAGATCAAGAAGTGATGTTGACTCTGGATATCAGAAAAGAGAAGGGACCGGAAATTTTATTCTCTTACATTCAGATTTTCCTTATAAAGAGGTTCTTTGCCATAAGGAGAGTTAAATTGTTTTCTTTCCGGTCGAACAACTGTAACTAATCTGATGTCTTTTCTAAAGTTTTAAATAGAAGTCAAGTAGATGTTATATATTTTGACCTGTCTTCGGCTTTTGATACTGTAAACTATAAACTACTAATACAAAACTTAGTAAAATTGGTCTTTTCCCTTTATTTTTTATTTACAATTTATCAACAGTTACTTGGATAATAGACAATTTTGGTTTTAAGTTGGTAAATTTTATTGTAACACCTTTTTTACCTTGTGGGGTCCCTCAAGGGTCTAATTTGGCCCATTATAATTTATTTAAATTTTTAATGATGTTAAAAATAGCATCAACGTCCTTGCCGACGACCTTAAAATTGTACCAGAAATCAACACTGTTGAAAATGCTGTTTTGTTGTAAAGAGATGTCAATTTGATGGCAGAAGCTCAAGTACTCCTCAGTGCAGAAGATGCAATACTGAGAGAGAAACCCTTAACCATGTACTTGGCTCCTGTCATGTTGGTGACCTGCTCCGGAACTCAAGACACCACGAAATCAGAAAAATCATTGCAAAGGAACTGCGAAAACTGTGTGGCTGATGATGGTTCCAACCGGAGAGTGGATATCCTGGGCTGGAAAGGATACAAAGGTTTTATTATTGATCCAACAGTGCGCACAGAAAAGTCATGTAACCAAGCCAAAGAAGTGGATGAGGAGAAAAAGTCAATTTATGAACCCTGTGTACCCTATTTTAAAGAAAATTTTAACATAAAAGAAATCAAAGTGATCGGATTGCTGATTGGTGCACGAGGTGCAATGACGAGTTTTTTTGAAGAGTTCAGAAATTTTTTTAACCTTCCGAAATCCATTTTAAAAGAAATAACGACATCAACAGTTAGAGGTTCTTGCAAGATTATCCATAACCATCTCTACATATAAAAACAACACCTGAACAAAACATCAAAAAAAAGAAGAAAAAAAAAAAATGTAAAAAAGAAATTCATCCACCATATTTAATGTCCAAAATCACCATACTATGTACTACTGTGTCTACATATAGGCAAACATCATGAGATTTCAGTTGTTGTTATTAATATATTCAACGTTTATTATTATGATAATAGTATGCAATATACCAAAGACAAGAGCTATGCAGTTACATACACACGTAAAAAACTACAGATAACCTACGGTGTTTACTGAAGGTTTACTCCACAAAGAATTTGAGAAGGTCCTTACAAGAATTTCAGCAGAATTGAGTTCCAAATGGAATAAGTCCTTCAGTATGGTGAAAAACTTCTTATGGGTGAACAACCAATTCTCAATCATAAGACCCAGAGACTTGAGAATTAGAAGTTCAAGAAAAAAAATAGGACAATTTTCTGAATATATTAAATATATTATGTAAAAAAAGAGAAAAAAAACGATGTTTACGGTCGGATTTTCTTATTCCTATACCTAGGAAAACTGTGTAAAATATTGTAAAAGCTGTTATGTATTTATTTTTTCTTGCCCTTTTACAACAGTTCCTGTTAATGCTTTTTCTTTCTTGTCCTTGCTTTTTATAGCTTAAGCCTTGTCTTCTACCTTTTAACTCCTTTGTGTACTTCTAAAAGTCAAGGTCTAAAAATAGTCTGAATGTTTATTTTTAGGCTATGTAGTTTTCTTACTGTCTAGTCTAGTGTTCTTTTTCTTGTATTTTTTTGTACAGAGTTTATTTTCATTACATTTTTTTATGTTCAACAAGTTTGACAACAAAATCCCAAGTGGGAAGATATTAAGTTTAGTAATAATATATAGGTACGGAATACCTCGTTTATTTTAAGTTTGTAGAGATGGACATATGTAATTGTAGTGTAGATGCTAACTAGTTTTGTCAACTCCAGTCTTGTATAATAATGTGACTTTGACTGACATGAATACTTTAGTTACATTGAGATCTTATGTGGCTAATCATTATCAAAGTATGTAGATTTAGGAAAAAAATAATAAGAAACCTAGCTAAATGGGAAGATCTTATCAAGTCCCGGCTACGTTTCGAACCCGCGACCTCAGGAACCTCTGACTTCACAGAGTGTCGCCTTTACCACTGAGCTACTAAGACAGACATTGGGAATACTTGAAGAAGAGAGAGACAGATATAGAGAAAGTAAGAAATAGAAAAAGATAGGCATATATATTTATGTATGAAGAAGAGAGATAGATAGAAAGAAAGAGAGAGGGAGAAAGAGAGAGAGAGAGAGAGAGAGAGATAGGGATACATATTATTGTATAAAGAAGAGAGTTAGATGGATAGGGAGAGAGAGAGAGGGAGATAGAAATAGATAGCAAGAGAGAGGGAGAGAGAAAAAGAGATGGATATATATATATTTATAAAGAGGAGAGAAAGAGAGAGAGAGAGAATTGAGGTGAAAAGGACCTTCAGAAGAAAGAACAACAAATTTCAACTTTAAATTTAAACTTTTTTCCTATATTTTTCTCCATGGAAACACAAGATTTTGTTTATCTTTCTCCCTTTCTAGCTCTCTCCATTTTTTCACAACTCTGTTTTCGCTCATATTGTTTCTCTCTTTGTCTCGACATAAATGTATGATAGTACATTGAAAAAGCTCACCCTTTTAAAAATGGATATAACATAACCGCACTGAGCTAGTCATTGGTAACCATGCAAAATTTCAGATCAATCCGACATCTGGTTCTCGAGATAAAGCGGTAAACTTAAACACACACGCACAAACGAATCATTTTGTAAATAATATAAGATAATTGTACAAATATCGAGTGGTCGAAAAAAAAAAACCGATATTTTTTTTCCGTCATTTGAAGGAACATAAAAGGCTGATTTTCAAATACAAATCCAACAATATTTTGATTTCTAAATTTTTATACAAATATCATTTTTAACAGTAAAAAAAACTATCGACCAGTAGTTTGCAGGATCAAAAACTGGACAGAAAGATGTATAATATGTATACACTACTCCTTCATATTACGCTCCAAATTGCCCCCCGTCTCGCTTAATACATTTAGGTATGTTTTTTGTGCAAAGCCTTTCATAATTATGTAAGCCTTTTGTAGCAAAGATATATTATGCCTATGCATCTAAATTTCTAAAATAAATAAAAACGAAATAATATAAGTCGTACCATATCATTTTTAACCGTTCTCAATTGTTTGAAATAAAATCAATTTTTGTTAGTTAAAAAAAAAATTGCTGATTGATTCATAATATTCAAGAACACCCCCTAATCCCTTTCCCTTTTCTAACAACACACCACACACATACACATACACACACAACACACATACACACACCACACACACACACACACACACTCTCACAAACTCTGTCTCTCTCTCTCTCTCTCACACACACACACACCATCATTATTTGTTATTTCAAGAGAACAAAAACTTTTCATCGCTTCAACCTGAACGATAATAATTTATTGAAATTTTCAACTTTTCCTTTTTAGAGAGAAATTTTAGAGAAAAAAAAAAGGTTTCAGAGGTATATTCGAGGTTTTTTGACAAGAGTTGTTCGCTGCTACAATCCACTATTATAATCTATGTAGATAGTATAGGCACCATCATTTAGAAATATAATAATAATAAAATTATTATTACTTCCAAAAAATTTCCAATATTAGAAATCGGAAGAATTGTGTTCATTTTTGTAAAAAAAAATTTTTTTTGCTCCGATTTCAATTTTTTTTTATGTTTCTGGACTTTAGTTTTGTGTCCGTCAGTCGATCCGTCGGTTTGTTAAAATATTTCTTGTGACGCGCAAATCTCGGAAACTACTCAACGGATTTTGATGAAATTAGGAGACGTTCTGTTAATGGTTCCATTTTAAATTAATTAAATTTGCACTAGCGGTTCTGGGTGAAAGAGACCATGCGCCTGACCACTAACTTTTTACTTAAACGCTTATATCTCGTAAACGGTACACCCGATTTTGATGAAATTTTGTATGTATAGTTTTACATAGGCTATTCATATATTTTTTAAATTAAATATAAATCAACTCTGATATTTAAGAAAATCCGACAGTTTGGACAAAAATGTCAAAAAATAAGAAATACAGAATTTTTGTAGAATTTAGAATGTAGAAAAAATAGTATTCTACCAAATTTGAAGATAATCGGTAAAGCGGTTCTAGAGATACAAGCGATTTAGTATAAAATTTCAAAATTGCCACGTGTATTGTATAATGTGAAACAATCACGAGGATGAATTTTGTCCATAATTGGCAGTGTTATTTATTATGAACTCCTAGATTCCTTTGTGTAACGAGAGCTCATATAATAATAATAATGCTTCACAATAAAATTATTATTATTATTATTATATGAGCTCTTGTCAAACAAAGGGTAAATGTAAATTTAATGATACAGCTTTTGGTTTGACCATAAACTATGTTTTATAGTACAGTTGAATCTGGATAAAAGAGAAGTGTACCTACATAAATATTGTTCTAACTTGCTCTTATATCCAGTTCTCTTAAGTGTATCTACATAAATATTGATTGTAAACATGCTCTTATATCTAGTTCTCGTAAGTGTACCTATTTACATAAATATTGATTGTAATATGCTCTTATATCCAGTTCTCGTAAGTGTACCTATTTACATAAATATTTATTCTAACTCTGCGTTTTATAGTTCGTTAATTTCTTTAGCTTGTTGTGTAAAAATTTGTTCAATTTATTTTAGAAATTCTAAACAGGACTTGTGTAAGCAGGAAACCTGGATAAACATTCTTGGCTAAGCAGGAAACCTGGATAAACAGGACTTGTGTAAGCAGGAAACCTGGATAAACAGGACTTGTGTAAGCAGGAAATCTGGATAAACAGGTGAAGAAACCTCTAAGTTCTTCAAAAAATGTTTTCCTGCTGAAAAAAACGTTTTGTTTTTTATTCAAACCACGCCCCTGGTTTAATAGCTGTGACAAATCAAATCCAACGTTTTTATTATTATGTATTATTATTATCATACAACACTTTATTAGATATAAATGGACATTATATGTACATACAAATACATAATTATTAAAAAAAAAAAAAAAAAATGAAAATAATGTATACAATAAAAATTAAAAAGAATAGAAAATATATAAAAACATATGTCCTAACTAAAGGGCGGGGTTCATCTCTTCCACCCAACCCTTTTTTTTGAGGTGTTGTCACAATTTGATATTAATTATTATCTAACTGATACCGCTGATCCACTAGTAGCGGGTTTGACTAATTTTTTAAGTGATAAGGAAAGTCGTGTGGTGTCACACCAGTTTATTTTTTATAATTATGACTTTAGTGGTCGTTAGGGAGGTATTATTCGCCCCAAGAGGCTTCGGAGAGCGGTGAAAATATAACTCCTAATTAATTTTATTAATTATTTCACAAGCTTCATTTCCTGGAATATTCCCTTTACAACTTTATTCTATGGGATTATATTCCCGGTAAAAATAATTTTTCATGCCTTCAAACGAAGGTAGTTTTAAGTAGAATTATTAGGTGAAATAATGAGAGAGGGAAATGATAGACAAGAGAGAGAGAGACAGAAATAAAAACTTTTTTTGTATCTTTTAACAATTCAAAGAAGCGGCACTTGCGGCTAATATTTGCGGCCTTGCGGCCGTAGACTGCGGCCAATTTTAACCAAAAGTTTCGTGGTTTGTCTGGTGTATGAAACTAACTTCCATACCAAAGTTCAAATCTCTAGCTCTTACCGTTCTTGAGACAGACAGACGCACGGACCAATGGCTGAAAACAACTTTTTAGGTATCCTGAGGATATGATTCGTCCAGAAATGTGAAAAACTGGGTAGGTCAAATTTTCGACGAATACAATACTTTCCTTATTATAGGATAAGGAAAGTGAAAAAAAGATAGAGAAAGGAAGAGAGAAAGAAAAAGGAAGAGAGAGAAATAAAAAAAGAAAGGAAGACAGAGAGAAAGAAAGAGAGAGAGAGAAAGAAAAAAAAGTAAGAGAAAAATAAAAAGAAAAAGATAAATGAGGAGAGAGGGAAAGAAAAAAAGAGAAGGAAGAGATAAATAGAAAGAAAAAGAAAGGAAAAGAGCGAGAGAGAGAGAGAAAGAAAAAAAGAAAGGAAGAAAGAGAAAGAAGAGATAAATAGAAAAAGAAATGAGAATTAGTGAGAAAACAGTCATGAAGAAAGCACTTAGGATGATGAAAAAATTCAACTCTCTTAAGCCCTGCTTGCTGAAATCTGAAAACTGACTAATTATCCCATCTTATATTTACAAAAACACTGCCAATTATGGACACAATACTTCCTCGTGATTGTTTCACATTGCATACAGGTGGCAATTTTGAAATTTTATAAATCACTTGTATCTCCAGAACGGCTTTACCGATTTTCTTCAAATGTGTTTTAAATGGTAGAATACCATTTTTTCTACATTCTAGATTCCTCAAAAAATTCTGTATCGGTAAGTCGTGGACCTTATTTTTTGACTTTTTTGTAAATTTTTTTCGGATTTTCTTAAATATCAAAGTTAAATTATAATTAATTAAATAGCTTATGTAGAACGATAATAAGCATATTATACAATATACATACAGAATTTTATCTAAATCGGGTGTACCGTTCACGAGTTATAAGTGTTTAAGTAAAAAAAAATAGTGGTCAGGCGCATAGTCTCTTTCACCCAGAACTGCTTGTACGAATTTGATGAATTTAAAATGGGACCATCTGCAGAACGTCTTCTATACGTGTGCAAAGTTTCATAAAAATCCGTTACAAGGAATATTTTACAAAAGACGGATACAAAACCATAGTTTCTCAGGAGGTTATGAAACGTCTAGAAATATTATGAAAAAATTAAAATCAGAGCAAAAAAATATTTCTTTTTACAAAAACGAACACAATACTTCCGATTTCTACTATTAGAAATTTCTCGGAAATAAAAAAGCTAGATTGTTATTTTTCCAGTGCATAATTTATCATTTGATTCAACTTATAGCTAACTCCTTCAGAGACTTATTCAGTGGTTCGGATGCCAATCAATGCACGAATAGAAATATTGTACATAGTGTCTTCCAAACAGTGTTATGCACGGGTGCAATTTTTTTGTACCCGGTAACGGGTACAGGTACCTAGCGAAATTTTGTACCCGGTATGGGTACAGAGGTACCTAGCAAAATTTTGTACCCGGTATGGGTACGGGTACCTAATTTTATTTTGTACCCGGTACGGGTACTTTTTGGATACTTTTCGGGTTCATTATCATTAACTAAAGTAATAAGATTTGTCTAAATTATTTTAACTGTGGAGGACAAATTCTTGTCATTAGAATATTCTTGTCATTAGAGAAAGAGGTACTAGCCGTACCAAGGGTAGGGGTGGACTGAATTATTTTTCTGAAACTTATATTATAATAATTATTAAAAACTTATAAATAATTTTTAGTTTTTTTATCCGTTTGGAAAACAAAAAAAACAACCTTCCAAGGAGGTTAGCAAGCCGTGGATATCACAACAAAAAATCTGTCTTCCAAGGAGGGTAGCAGATTGTGAGTACCAAAAAAAAAATGGAGCAGAAAAAGTTCATCATTCTTTCAAAAGTCGTAAAGGGGTTTTGGGAATGTAAAGTACCCCAAAATCGGGTACCTGGTACAAAAAAAAATGTACCCGGTACGGGTACTCATTTTTAAATTGTACCCGGTATTGTACCCGGGTACTTGAAAATATTCCCGAGTAGGTACTGCACAACACTGCTTCTAACCATAGAATTAATTATCTTACCAAGATCGACTTTTTTTGCCATGTCAATCATTATAATTATGATTTTTACTTTCCTTATCCTATTATAAGGAAAGTATTGTATTTTCTCATAAATTTTATGAGAAATGTATAATTACTTCCGAGAAATTTCTAATATTAGAAAATTGGAAGTATTGTGTTCGTTTTTGTAAAAAAAAAAAATATTTTAATGATCAGATTTCAATTTTTTTTCATACTTTGGTTTTGTGTTCGTCAGTCGCTCTGTTTGTTAAAAATATTCCTTGTAACGCGCAATTCTCGGAAACTACTGAAAGAATTTCGACGAAATTCTGTTCCATAAATGGCCCCATTTTAAAATCATAAACTGTGCACTAGCGGTTCTTCTTGGTACAGACCATGCGCCTGACCTCTAACTTTTTACTTATGCGCTTATATCTTGTGAACGGTACAAACGTTTCATAATCTCCTGAGCTACTTTGGTTTTGTGTCTGTCTGCCGGACCGCCGGTCTGTTAAAAAGATTCCTTGTAACGCGTTAATCTCAGAAACTACTGAATTTTGCACACATATAGGAGACGTTCTGTAGATGGTCCCATTTTAAATTCATTAAATTCGTACTAGCGGTTCTGGGTGAAAGAGACCATGCGCATGACCACTAACTTTTCACTTAAACGTTTATATCTCGTGAACGGTACACCCGATTTTGATCAAAAAAATTATGTCTATGCATATTATTGTTTTACATAGGTTATTTATATTTAATAATTAATTATAATTTAACTCCGATATTGAAGAAAATCCGCCATGTAAAACAAACTTGAATAAAATTGGTTAAGTGGTTTTGGAGATCACTTTAAATTAGTTAAAATCTCAAAATTGGCACGTGTATACAATTTGAATCAATCACGAGGAAGTATTGTGTCCATAATTGGCAGTGTTCTTTTTTCTCTGCTTTTTGTATTTATTTTTTTTTATCTGTAAATTTATTTTTAATATTCTTTTTTTTGTAAATTGGTTCATCATCTGCTAAAGGCAACGCCTTGTCGTGATAGCCACTCTATCCTGTTCATGGCAATGGACTTCATAGTTGAGTAGGAGTTGACATTCATTATGTTAATCACATCTTGAATTGAATTGAATTTTATTGTGATAATATACAATATTGTATGAACACAATTGCTTAATTCTAATATAATAATAGCATTCCAATATAATTTGCTTAATACTAATATAATGATGATAAATTAAAAATTATTTATTATTTTTTTTTTTTATATCTTGGAAGTATGAGCTTCTAGGTCGTCCTCGCAAACGTCGCCCTGGGATTCTTCCTTCAAAAAAGTTCTTCATGAAGTCGCTGTGTCGAATAAGATGACCGATGAGTTTAATTTTTCGTTTGGTAATTGACTTCACAAGATTCCTTTGTTCACTTACTTCTTGCAGCACTCTTTCGTTAGTTTTCTTCTCAGTCCATGATGTTCTTGTCATTTTCCTCCACATCCACATCTCCATTGCTTCTATTTTTTTTTTTTTTTGTATTTTGTAAATATAATTATGGCATCTTTATTTATTAAATAATACATAGACAGCATACAAGTAGACACATAATCTTTGATTATGTACCGTCAAATGTACAATACCTAACGGTATATTATTTTTACTGTCCTAATTCGAGCCAGGATTTGAAGAAAAAAAACCAATTTTATTTCCATTTCGTCTGGACGTGCTGCAGTTCCGCGGATCCTGAGCACTTGGCTGCGCCTGATGATAGTAATGGTTAGTAAGTTAAGCAGTTAGTTATCACAAAGGGTTGGGTGGAAGAGATTGCCATAGGCAATAACCCCGCCCTTTAGTTAGGACATAATTATGTATGTATTTTTTTCTTTTTTTCTTGTTTATATTATTAATACTTTCAATTTTATATATATTTTTACCATTGTTTGTCTGTATATAATTATGTTCTGCTAATAAAGAGTTTCTAAATAAATAAATAAAAATCAATAAAGGTGTTAATCACTTTTGTGATATCACAACTACTCATACTCGCTTTATAGTAAAAATAATAATAATGCATTTTATTATTAATTATCTACAATGTTTAAATATTTGTAAATTTCTTTCTAAGTACTATGTGTACTTTTAGGGAATTGGTCTACTTTTTTTTCTTTATCTCTAACAAATTCTTCAATTCAATTTAACTTTTATTATATTTCATTGTTATATTTCATTGTTTCAACTTTTATTATACTTCAAATAAAACATTTGAACTTCTTTCTTCATTATTTTCTTTTACTAAATCTACTCTGAAACCGGGACTTGAACCGACGACCTCCAGGTTACAAGTCCGCCGCCTTATCGATCAAGCTACTGAGGTCGGTACTGTCGGTAGAAATGGTTAGTATTAATAGTTATGATACTAATAAGGGTCAAATGTAGGAAAAACTGCGCTCTAGCTACTCTAGCATGACCTCAATGTTATATGGAGACGTAGAGTCAACAAACAAACATCCTAGATAAGGTTTAAAGAATGAAAATTAATGTGTGTGTGGGTGTGGTTGTGTGGTGTGTGAGTGAGTGAGTGAGTGAGAGAGAGAGAGAGAGAGAGAGATAGAGAAAGAGAGAGTGAAAGAAAAAAACAGAAAGAGGGAAAAAAGGAGAGAGGGATAGTGTAAGAGAGAAATAGAAAGAAACAGAGAGAAAAAAAGAGAAAGGGAGATAAAAAGACAAGGAAGCAAAGAGAGAGAGAGAGAAAAAGGGAGAGAAGGAGAGAGAGATAGTGTAAGAGAGAAATAGAAAGAAACAGAGAGAAAAAAAGAGAAAGAGAGATAAAAAGACAAGGGGGCAGAGAGAGAGAGAGAGAAAATTGGTCACTGGTGTTAGAAGGAAAGCAGAAAATTGCTGACGAGAGCACATATCCACAACATGGCGATAGATAGCTGGCGATTATCAAACCTATGCGGGATACTTAGGAGGGGTCAGAGGGAAGCAGGAGTGAGACATAATTATAGCAAGAGAGAAATAAAGAAAGAAAGGGAGAAAGAGAGAGAGAGAGAGAGACGAGAGAAAGAAAGGGAGAGAGAGAGACGGAGAGAAAGAGAGAGAGAGAGAAGAGAGAGAGAGAGAAAGAGAAGAGAGAGAAAGAAAGAGAGAGAGAGAGGAGAGAAAGAAAGGGAGAGAGAGAAAGAAGAGAGAGAGAGAAAAGAGAGAGAGAGAGAAAGAGATAGAGAGAGAAAGAGATAGAGAGAGAAGGAAAGAGAGAGAGAGAGAAAGAAAGAGAGAGAGAGACGGAGAGAAAGAAAGAGAGAGAGAGAGAGAGAGAGAGAGAAAGAAAGGGAGAGAGAGAAAGAGAGAGAGAGAGAAAGAGAGAGAGAGAGAAAGAGATAGAGAGAGAAAGAGATAGAGAGAGAAAGAAAGAGAGAGAGAGAGAAAGAAAGAGAGAGAGAGACGGAGAGAAAGAAAGAGAGAGAGAGAGAGAGAGAGAGAGAGAGAGAGGAGAAAGAAAGAAAGGAAGGAAGAGAGAGAGAAAGAGAGAAAGAGAGAGAGAGACGGAGCGAAAGAAAAAGAGAGAGAGAAAGAAAGATAATGAACGAGTGAGAGCTTCATCGATAAGGCGGCAGATTTTGAACCTAGAGGTCGGTGGTTCAAGTCCCGGTTTCAGCGTAGATTTAGTAAAGTGAGTTTAGGGGTATTATTCTTTTGGATAAAAAAAATCCAGGTTCAGTATTTCCAAATATATCCATTTTCGCTTCCCCAACTATTCGTGAAAGAAAAATGCGTTTGGTACTTTGAAAGATAAACAATGGACTTAACCTATTAAAGAACTATTAGCAAGAATTTTCAATTTTTTTTTTTTACCCTCTTTTGGTTACCAAAATCTCACTGAGCCTGGAATGGGCCGGAAATGCCAGACTCACATGTTTTGGCGGATCAGAATTTTCTTTGTGACTCCAACCGGGAGTCGAACTCAGGATCTCTGGACTAAGGGCAGTAGTCACAACCATTACGCCACGTAGACTGGCTTAAAAGGCTTGAGGTATTGTTAATAATAGAATAATTATACTATAAGCAGTATCCAACATCGATGGTGCGTTGAATACACCGATTCTCGTAGAATCACCGAAGTTAAGCAACGTCCAGCGAGGTGGACACTTCGTGATGTTGGCATTCCGGGCCAACCCAAGCTGGGTGAGGTCAATGTGGGTAGCAGGTTTGTTAGTTTCCTGCAATTGGAGGGTAAAACCCCCGTCGTGTATGACCATGCAGTTGAAAAACGACGTTAAAAACTAATAAAGCATAATAATATCGGCAGTTGAACCACAGAATTAATATTGAATGGGTAATTGGAGCATGACGAGCTATAGAGTGTGAGAAGAAGAGAGAGAGATAGAGAGAGGAATAAATAGAGAAAGAGAGAGAGAGAGGAAGTAAAAGAGAAAGAGAGAGAGAGAGAGAGGAAGAATAAGAGAAAGAGAGAGAAAAAGAGGGGGAGAGAGGAACAATAAGAGAAAGAGAGGAACAGAGAGAGAGGAAGAATAATAGAAAGAGAGAGAAAAAGAGGGAGAGAGAGTGATATACTTACATTATAATATTATCAGGTTTACAAAGAGATATTTTCAATACTACCACATCTAGATAACCCTTCTTTGTTCTCTTCTTCTCTCTCTCTCTCTCTCTCTAACTCAGTCTCCCTCCTTTTCTCTCTTTCTCTCTCACACACCACTCTCCTCTCTTCGTCACTTAATCTCTCTCTCTCTCTCTCTCTTTCCACCTCAACAATTCAGTCTATATTATCTCTCTCCTGTTATCACTTAATCACATTCCCTCCCTTTCTCTATCTCTCTCTCTCTCTCTTTTTCCCTATCTCTCTCTTTTTCTTCCTCTTCCTCTATCTCTTTCTCTTTCTCTTTCTCTCTCTCTCTCTCTTTCTCTCTCTCTCTTTCCACCTCAACAGTGCAATCTATATTATCTCTCTCTTGTTATCAACTAATCACTCTATCTCTATTTCTCTCTTTCAACAGTATTTTTATCTCTCTCACTCTCATGGGCTTTAAACAATACAATAACCTTATAACCTATTGTTAGGTTCCCTCTCTCTCTATCTGGTATTTTTATGACTCTCTCTCTCTCTCTCTCTCTCTCTAGTATTTCTACTCTCTCTCTCTCTCTCTAGTATTTTTATGACTCTCTCTCTCTCTAGTATTTCTACTCTCTCTCTCTCTAGTATTTTTATGACTCTCTCTAGTATTTCTATGACTCTCTCTCTCTCTAGTATTTCTATGACTCTCTCTCTATTATTTCTATGACTCTATCTCTCTCTCATTTATCACCTCGAGAGCCCAATAATTATATCATGATCAATCATTCAAACAGAAAGGCAAAGAGTTTAGGGAAGAAAAAGAGAGAGAGATTGGGGGAGAGAAAAAAAAAGTAGGTAAAGATTGAGAGAGAGAGAGAGAAAGGTGGAGAAGGAGAGAAAGAGAGAGCGAGATGTATTAAGATATATTTTTTAAGAATGAATAATTTATAGAAACCGCGATAAAGTCTGAGAGAGAAACCGTTTAAATACACTATTAAAACTCTTTTAATCAATCTATAAAACATCTTCAATTTTACCTATAAAACCCCTTCAATTTTTCCTATCAATTACGACTAGACGTGCATCATACAAGAAATATCATATCATTTTTTGTCCTTTGATAAAATAGTACGTATACTTCAGAAAATTTATGGAAAGCTGCATATTATTTAATTTTAATGAAAATTAATTTTATATATTTTATATCCATGTATTAAGGAGCGCGGTAGCGCTCCGACCCGCCAAGTCAATCGAAATAGTTCGCGCGCTACCAAGAGTATACTATACGCGACAGCATAAGTAGCACATTTCGTGTAGTTGTAGGAGAAAAAGTACAAGTGATGGAGGAAATTGAACTACATATACAGATTGGGGCACGATAATAGACAAGCTTTTAAAAAAGAAACATCGAAATCGTTTGAGTTAAGTTGGTCAAAAACACACTGTAAAAACGTCATTTTTTTTTCAAAAAATTCTGCTTCTTCTTTGACGTTGACCGCTCTACAGCCAAAACTACTGGACCGATTTTCATGAACGATGGCTCATTTTTTTTCTTCTGGGTGGTAGGTGTGCCTTTTTATGGTTTCATTATCCCAAAAGCTACCATTTGGCCGTTAATTAGGAAAAGGATCATTTTCAGAGCTCAGAATAACATTGGAGTATAGATATTTAATCTAGTTTATTATGTATATACCTATTCATTCACAAACCTTTCAATCCACAAGTCCCGATGTGAAATTGTATAAAGGTATATACTAACCCATAAATAGTCGCCGGTGCTGAGTGAGTTAGCGCGCTAAGCTTACCACGCATGGTGGCCTGTATTCGATCCCCAGCTGGGCAGGAATTTTTCTGCACTTTACTTGGGTGTTTGGGGTCCACTCATACCTCGTGAGGAAAAATGAGTAGTTACTGAATAAGTAACGACCAGTGGCGGCATTACCAGAGTTAAAATAAATTAATGTAATAGAATTTGAAAAGTAAAGGAGGCTCTTAGTAATGCTGCACTACCCACAAAATTTGTGAAGAGGCCTTGTGCTTGACCACAAATAATTTCATACATACATAGCTATAATAAACCTGTAATGCCCAAGGAGTGAAAAAGACAAGATTTTTTTTTTTCTTCTAAAATGTTGGTTAGGTATATTTGGTTCAAAAATGTAAAAAAAAATCTCTAGTACCCAATGTTACATAATGTATGTGTAACATGAATGTCATAAATATTTGGGGACCTTTTTAAGTGAATCGGTCCAAAGAGAAAGAACCTCAGTCCAAAAATGGGTTTTTTTGGGAAATCGAGAAAAACTGATTATCTTTAAAAGTTCTCATTTAAAAAAAAAAAATGAAAAATATGTGAGTAAACTACTTACTATAAGATATGTACAACCAAAATATTTTGATTTTATATGTAATACAAGACAAGATATCAGCACTTTTGTGTCATAGACTTAGGTTCTTTCTCTTTGGAACGGTGGACTGAGGTTCTTTCTCTTTGTTCTGTCAACTTTAAGAGGGATGATATGACATAAAAACCATATTTTAAAGGAAGAATTAAACATTATTTTGTAAATAATAATTACTTTTTGTATTTGAGAGTTATTTCGGAGAGTCCTGATAAAGTAAATCGTAAACAAATATCAGCTGATAACGGACATTTGGAAGAGAAAGAACCTCAGTCCTGGACTGAGGTTCTTTCTCTTTCTAATACCACATCGAAAAACACGGAAAGGGATCAAAAAATAGGTTGTTTATGCGTGGATCCAATGTATTTATGTTCGTAGAATTCAAATCTGACTCTAACTCAAAATCGTAAATTTTGGACTGAGGTTCTTTCTCTTTGGACCGATTCAAGTGGGAAATGTAGAAGTTTCATAGAAAACTTTGTAAAAGCCCCTACACTACCTATTACCTATTCCTAATTAGGAATGTTAGGTACATAGGAAGTGAAAGGCTTTTTCCTCCCTATCCAATTCTCTGTAGTAAATATTTCTTTCACTGGCCGCTAAAAATATTATTATACAAAGTAAAATAAATTGAAGCTTTTATATGTTGCAAACACCACGGGAATATGTCTACAGTCCAGTTAGCTCAGTGGTTAGGGCGGCACTGTGTAAAGCTGGAGATGCTAGAGGTCCGCGGGTTCGAGCTGAGACATGTGATTTTTTTTTTTAAACAAAATACTCTTTACTTGTTTTAGTTTTACATAATTTACATTAAATTTAGTGAGTTTATGAGGTACTATTAACCTTTTTGTTGTGGGTTGTGTTGTACCTCATTTATAATATAAAATAAAAAATTAACAGTTAAAAAAAAAATATATTTATACATTTATTACTCAACACAATAAGCTTCGTTCTCAGTATTCTTTCACAGAAATTAATTGTAAAAATACATAGTTATCCTCCCATTTGGGATTTTTACCTCATAATAATACATCTTGGGCATACTGCTGGAATAATGGGACTTAAAAGTCCTTATTATTATATCTGACATAAATTAAGGAAATATGATCAGGGTGTACCCACTATTTGAACCAGTTGAGGGGCCCATCTGGATAAAATGAATGGCACCACACAGCATCCTTGTAAAAATCTGTGACACAGTGCCAATTTATGAAACGGGATTAATTTTAGAATAACCCGGACTATCTCTCTAATCGTTCTTCGACTTGAGGGAGGGTCTCACTTGTTATCTTACCTTCTTTTAAACATAATTAACTGAACACAGTGAGAACGAACTCACTAAGTGAGGTTATACGCCAGAGCAAAATTAGCACAATTCTTGTAGTTGTAGGAAAAAAAGTACAAGTGATGAAGGAACTCGGACTATAAATAAATATAGATTGGGGCACGATAAAGACAAGCATTGAAAAAAGAACCATCAAAATCGTTTGAGTTAAGTTGGAGAAAACCAAACTTTAAAAACGTCATTTTTTTCATCATTTTCTGATTCTTCTTTCACGTTGACCGCTCTACAGCCAAAACTACTTGACCGATTTTCACAAACGATGGCAAATTTTTTTGTCGTGAGTGGTAGGTGTGCTTTTTTATTGTTCTATTATCCTAAAAGGGACATTTGGCCCTTAATTGGGAAAAGGATCATTTTCAGAGCTCAGAAAAAAGTTGGTGTATAGATATTCAGTATCTAGTATATTATCACTCTCCCAGATGAGTCAAAAGTCGCATATCTACTTTTTAGGTGAAAGAAAATTTGGAGAAGGATACTGTGCATAGGTTTGAATATCAAACTAAAATCTTTATCTTCACATTCAAACTGTTTCATTTATCAACACTTGTTCCTTTAAAGTCATTATTTAATATGTTAAATAGTTTTATATTGAAACAACATGTATCATTCACCCCACACCTATACAGGGCCACTACAAAAAGTTATAAGATCCCACAAAAAATATCACTTCGTGACATAAAAAAGTCCCGCCAAGTTGTTCCCCAAAAATATTTCAGTTCCCAAATTCATCCCTCCCTCCCTTCCCAAAAAATATATTAGTTATTTGTGACCTCCCCCAAAAAAATTATTGAAATCAATTTATGGCCCCGCCTTTTATTCATTCACCTAAGTGCAACAGTATACATATTAATAGCCTCCCCTCTCTCTTTCTTCTAATGTCCTCTTTCTTTTGTTCCTTATTGCATGTTGGAATGTTTCCTTTACAAACTCAGAACTTAAGTCTTATTTCCTTGCTCCTTTCACCGACTTGGGCTCTTGGCGGAGTACCACCAAGCAGGTCCGTTCTTAGCCAAAGGAACTGATGTCTTGGTTTTTTTCTAAGATTATATATAAATGTAGACATATGTAAACATGTGTTCCTTGGAAATGAGCCGGAATCGTTACTTGTTCTGATGGTCCAATTCTCGTTGGTGGCAGATACGAGTATTTTGCGACTTAGATACAGATAATGCATCCTTGGGTCGCGGTCGGCTAGACTTCTCATTTCCTGTTCTCCATAAGAACCATTATGTTAAATTATCTCTTTTTAATTCTTTCAAAATAGCACTGTCTATTAGATTAAAAAAAAAAAAAATTATTCCCAGTTAGTGGTACTCCGCCAAGAGCCCAAGTCGGTGAAAGGAGCAAGGAAATAAGACTTAAGTTCTGAGTTTGTAAAGGAAACATTCCAACATGCAATAAGGAACAAAAGAAAGAGGACATTAGAAGAAAGAGAGAGGGGAGGCTATTAATATGTATACTGTTGCACTTAGGTGAATGAATAAAAGGCGGGGCCATAAATTGATTTCAATAATTTTTTTGGGGGAGGTCACAAATAACTAATATATTTTTTGGGAAGGGAGGGAGGGATGAATTTGGGAACTGAAATATTTTTGGGGAACAACTTGGCGGGACTTTTTTATGTCACGAAGTGATATTTTTTGTGGGATTCATTTATTATTTAAATGAAAACATCTTGATATTATTTTATACCTAGAGTGCCTTCAATTAGCATTTAAAGCCCCTTCCAATTTGTCCAATAATTTTAAATAGGCAAGTGTATTCAGTACAGGGCTATTTTTCTTTTGGATAATTTTTTTCCCAGGTTCCGTATTTCCCAATATTTCCAGTTTAGCTTCCCCATTATTCGTGAAAGAGAAATGCGTTTCAGTACTTTTCAAGATAAACAATCGGAAAAAACTTATAATGAATAAATATTTTCCAAATTCTTAGACAAATCAAGGGGCTAATTGAGTAATTTTGAATCCAAGGGGCGCTAATCTTGTATCCACTAGCCCTTTTCAAAGACTTCATAATTACTATTCCTTCAATTTTCCTATATGCAGCGCGATGTATGTATAGTAAAAAACTGGATCCGCGAGGTCAAACAGGGGAACTGTTCAGCCGGCAAGAATTGCAAAATATATATGTGGGCATCGGGGAGGAGAGCTATCCAATCATGGATCATCTAAGTTTCACCCTTGGCCGAAATGTCACGAGAGGAGATATTCAACAATCCCATTGGTCAAGAGCTCATGATCCACCCCGAGTATCTTTCCACAACCAAAGGCCTAACCTGAGACCAGGGATCGGTCTCATTCTCCTTTCAGTTCTTGGTTAGAGATCAACGTCTGAGTGTGACTTAACGTAGCCAGGGAGTTACTCGCTCTCCTTCCGTTGCCCATATTACGTGTCAATCCTTTTTTTTAGTTATTCACTTCCAATATTCGCTTTTATTTTCTTTTGTCACTCTATTAATAAACTTAATTTATGTTAAATAATTATTTGTCGCCTTCTAATTAATTGTCCGTAGTTAAGATAGTACGTAGTGCGCTTTTCTTCATTTAATCCGGTATGGAGACCCTGGAAGATGGGGAAATTTACGAGGCGCCTACATCAGAAGTGGGATACGTTGGATCCGACATCGAGAGCACACAAGAAACCACAAGTCATGAACTCAGAACATTCTTACGAGAGTTGGTCAATATTCTCCCGAAAAACAAACCTCAATCGTTAACGTTACCAATATTCAACCCTGACAGTACCATGGCAAACCCCAAGTCTTGGTTGCTAACCGTGGACTTGTGCTTCCAGAACCAGCAGTGCGAGGGAAGTCATTTAATCCTCGCACTGAGTAACTCGTTGAAAGGTTCTGCAGCTTTGTGGTTCACAAGGGTATTACACCCAAAACTCAATTGGAAGGAGTTTAAAATCTTATTTACTACAGAGTACATTCAGTGCGAAACCCCTGCCGCTACCATGACGTCACTCCTGAGCACAGCCCCTAAGGACAGTTCAGAGTACGCATCATTTGCCGTACAGGCGCTCGCCACTATCGATTCATGCTTCAAAGACATGTTGAAGGAAGAGATTGGTATCTCATTAGTGTTGGGAATACTTAGTAAGATCGACAGAAGGATTGAGCACCTCTCAAGCACGAGAGAAATACGTTCCCGTGAGTCTCTGCTTAGGGAATTGAAATTCTTCTCCACTGGAAAACGGCGTCCCCCTGTCGACCAAGATCTTCAACCAGAAGTGAAAAAAACGAGGCCCTACTGCAGAAATTGTAGAATTCCTGGCCATCATACCAATGACTGTCGGAAAGGAAGGACAACCAGTACATCTACAACCATGAAGAATAGGTTCCCGAGAGTCTCCAGCGAACGAGATCGACCGACCAACTCACCTTCTCGACCATCTCAAGGACATAGCAGAGAACCTACCTGCTACGCCTGCAAGCAACCCGGACACTTCGCCAACAAGTGCCCCAGGAGAAGGCCGGCGGAGAAGCAAGTAGGACTCTGCAGTGCCAAGCCAGTGGGTCAACTGGAACATAACGGTGAGAAGTATTCTTTTCTATTTGATAGCGGATCTGAGTGCTCCCTTATAGAAGCCAGTCTAGCCCTTTATGTGCAAGGCATCTGTCGGTATGAAACCGTAAATTTACACGGCTTGGGGAATTCAATAGTACCCAGTACCACTCAAATTAAAACAGTGGTGATTGTAAACAATATCGATGTAAACATAGTATTTCATGTTATTCCTGATAAATACCTTAGTGATGCAATTATCATAGGTAGAGAAATCCTCAGTGATCAATTAAGTATGGTTATTGAAAAGAATAAGTGTTATCTAAGAACAAGAGTCCCTATTGAGCCTAGTAAAATTAGTGAAGTAATAAAAGAGTCACCCTCTGAATCCATTATTCAAACAAACCTTGGTACCCTAAGTCAGGACAATGACCTAGTAACATACTCTAATTCTAGTTTAGAAAAGGAAAGTGAGTCCCCAAACAACCCTGAAAAGAGAGTAAAAGTAGTCCTTTGTGACGATTTAAATATTTCAAACAATGAAGCCTTGGTTCCATCTCATAATGTTTACGACTCTATCGTAACTGATCTATCACCTGACGGCAAGCGTAAATTATTTTTCATATTGGATAAGTACCAACCCTTCTTTATCAATGGTATACCAAAAACTCGTGTCAGAACCGGAGAAATGAAAATACGTTTAAAAGACCCATCTAAAATTAATTTCCAACGCCCATACAAATTAGGACCAGAAAAGCAAAAGGATTGACACGTAATATGGGCAACGGAAGGAGAGCGAGTAACTCCCTGGCTACGTTAAGTCACACTCAGACGTTGATCTCTAACCAAGAACTGAAAGGAGAATGAGACCGATCCCTGGTCTCAGGTTAGGCCTTTGGTTGTGGAAAGATACTCGGGGTGGATCATGAGCTCTTGACCAATGGGATTGTTGAATATCTCCTCTCGTGACATTTCGGCCAAGGGTGAAACTTAGATGATCCATGATTGGATAGCTCTCCTCCCCGATGCCCACATATATAATATGTATAGAGCGAAGATTTCACTGATCATTTTCCCCGAATTCTCTTCGCAGATGCACTGCAGTGTATTCAAAATGAAACCCAAATCACCCCTGTACAACACCTTCATATTGTACCCGTTACCTCTATTATAAGTCCACATAATACCCCTTCAATTTGTCTACATAATACCCCTTCAATATAAATATAGCGCGTTGGGGATTTTCCTAATCGTTTTTTCCTAATCTCCCCTCATTAGCAGTCTTTCCGGAACTAAATTTTCTCCTATCGATGATGTTAGAGAAGGATTAGCCAGCGTGGATAGTGGATAGCCCGTTTATTACACCAGTACTTATTCAGTCACTGAAGTTAAACAACGTTCAGCGAGACTAGGACATGGATGGGTGACGGTTCAAATTCGGATGTGCGACAAGGTAAAACAGGGGAATAGCACCAAACAAGAGGACCTTTCTTTCTCTCTCTCTCTCTTTATATCTTTCCCCACACTCTATCTTTCTCTATCCTCTCTAGCTCATTCTCTTTAAATCTCTCTCCCTCTTTCGTGGAATCATAGACAGGGTATTACATTTATATTTTTATTGAAATGTGTACAGAACACTTATACTGAAAATGCTAAATTGCACCTGACATTGCTTGATAATATTATACCTAATAAGATGTTATTTTAGAAAAGTCATGCAAAAAAAGAAGCTTGAATATAAAATGTCAATCACAAAAATAGAATACGAATTCATTGAGATATGAAAGAACGAGAGAGAGAGCGAAAGAGAGAGCGAAAGAGAGGGGAAGAAAGAGAGAGAGAAAGAGAGGGGAAGAAAGAGAGAGAGAAAGAGAGGGGAAGATAGAGAGATATAGAGTGAGAGAGAGAGGAAGAGAGAGAGAGAAAGAGAGGGGAAGAGAGAGAGAGAAAGAAAGAGGGGAAGAGAGAGAGAGAGAAAGAGAGGGGAAGAGAGAAAATATAGACAAAGAGAGAAAAAGGGAGAAAGAAAAATATAGATGGAGAGAAGAAAGAGAGAGACAGAGAAAAAGTGAAAGAAATAAAGTGAGAGAGAGAGAGCGATAGAACTAATAGAGAGAGAGAGAGAACTTAATATAGGTTATTGTATTGTTTATAAACCATGAGAGTGAGAGAGATAAAAATACTGTCGAAAGAGAAATAGAGAGACAAATATACAGACAAAGAGAGATAGAGAAAGATCGAGATAAAAAAGGAGAAAGAAAATATAGTTGGAGAAAGGTAAGAGAAAAAGACAGAGAAAAAGTAAAATCTGAAAACAAGAAGGAAATAAAGAAAGAGAGAGAGAGAGAGAAGGGAAGAAGGAGTGAGAAAAAATGATAAAGAGCGAGGAAACCTTGAAACAGATAAATAAATAAAGAGAGAGAGGAGAGGAATAGGGATAGGAAAAATAGAAAGAGACAGATAGGAAAGATAGATAGAGAAAGTGACAGGGAGGAAAGATAGAGAAAAAGAGAGAAAAAGGAAACATAGATAGAGAAAGAAAGATAACTAGGTATTTTGAGATGAAACAGGGCTTGAGAGAGTGCCTGCAGATGAATTTTGCTGAATAGAAAATTCCTGGAATAAGGTTTTTCAAGAAATTGAACTCGTCTATACAATAGAATAGGGGAGAGATGTTTCAATTCGGAACCCAGTCAAAAAATCCCAAAGGATATATCAGTGTAGTTGTTTGTTAAAAAAAGAGAGAACGAAGAATTAGAATGTAACTACATTCGAATCTGTTGAATTTAGAATCCAAGGGACCAGCAGAAGTTCCAAAAAATATTGAGGTTTTTAATATAAAGAGTTGCTAAAATATAGAGATATATTGATTCAGTACAGTAGAACCTCGATTATCTGGATACTCGATTATCCGGATTAAAAAAAAACGCTGGTACTGACTTGGCAGCAAAAAAAAAAAAAAAAAAAAAAATGGCACAATCAAAACAGTCCAAGATTGTGGACTATTTCAAGCCAGTCTAACTTTGTCATTAATATTATAATATGTAAACCCTCATCTCAGAAGTGTACTTTCCTTTTCAATATAAATAAGTAGGTATGTTTATTTTATAATCATCTTCTTGTCATAGTAAAAGATATCAAAATACATACACCTGTTTGTAAATATTCTACAAAATTCTTCTTTTTTTTTTGGTTTTTTAGGTCCTCTCGATTATCCGGACTTTTATATGGGACCTCGATTATCTGGAATCTAATTGGCATCTTTGTCAATCTAATTAGCCAGGCTTTTGATTGAACTCCACACTCCCCTCAATTAATTTTAAACATTTCTCTTTTTTAATCTAAATCCTTTACTTTCCATCGGTCCCTGCACTGACTGCACTCCTACGCAAAAGCGTATTTGCGTAAGGGTGGGATTTTTTTTTTTTTTTTTTTTTCATGGTCCCTATATTGGCCAGATTTCCTCTATTCCAATGAACTAGCATCCCAAAACTTAGATGTACAAAATGCCCGAGGATTCAAAATTGGAAATCTTCCAAGAAGGAGAATTCTCTTGTTTCAACTCTGCGTCCATCTTACTTCCCTATTATTCTTGGATTAAAACACTCTTTGGTCCTTAGTTCAATTTTATAGAGTCCCCTTAAAATACTCTGTCGACCTTAAGGGTTGGATGGAAGAGATTGCCACAGGCAATAACCCCGCCCTTCAGGTAGGACATTAACTCCTTTTAAAATGCTCTGTCAAACTTAATGGTTGGGTGGAAGAGATTGCCACAGGCAATAACACCGCCCTTTAATAGGTAGGACATCAACTTCATTATTTTTTTGTTCTTGTATCTTTGCTTAATCTTTTTGTTTTTCTTTATAATTTCATTGTATTTTACTGTATATATCTTTTGTTATACCTAATAGAGATTGCTAAAATAATAATAATAAGTAAGCCAGGGTTGTCGATAGCACGTAGAATGCACCGGTTCTCGCAGGATCACCGAATTTAAGCCAATGTCCAGCGGGATGAAGACTTGGTGATGTTGGCATTCCCAGTCTGGGTGAGGTTAATGTGGGTAGCAGTTTTGTGAGTTTCCTGCAAATGGAGGGTAAAACCCCCGTCGTGATGTGACCAATTGACCATGCAGTTGAAGGCCATCCAACCGTATAATGTGAAAGTTGGAGTGCCAGAACCAAACAAACTCAACCATGAGGTTGAACAAACCCAACCTTGAGTTTCAACTAACTCAGCCATGAGGTTGAACAAACTCAACCATGAGGTTGAACAAACTCAACCATGAGGTTGAACAAACTCAACCATGAGGTTGAACAAACTCAAACATGAGGTTGAACAAACTCAACCATGACGTTGAACAAACTCAACCATGAGGTTGAACAAACTGAACCATGAAGTTGAACAAACTCAATCCTGAGGTTGAACAAACTCAAGCATGAGGTTGAACAAACCCAACCTTGAGTTTAAACAAACTCAAACATAAGGTTGGACAAACTCAACCATGAGGTTGAACAAAATGAACAATGAGGTTGAACAAACTCAACCATGAGGTTGAACAAAATCAACCATGAGGTTGAACAAACTCAGCCATGAGGCTGAACAAACTCAACCATGAGGTTGAACAAACCCAACCTTGAGTTTAAACAAACTCAACCATGACGTTGAACAAACTCAACTATGATGTTGAACAAACTCAACCTTGAGTTTAAAAAAAATCATCCATGAGGTTGTGCAAACTCAACCTTGAGATTATGTATGAGGATTGGCTGTATGGAAAAATCCCATGATAAGGAGAATAACCAATGCCAAAAAAAAAAAAAAAAAAAAAAAAAAAATGTATGAGGACCCGCGGGTTTTAGTTAGGGTAGACAGTCATGGATACCGGGTAGTCCATGTCTGAGTCCCACACTTTTCGGCATGAGCTTTCACCCTGCTGATAAGAATTAATTTTAAATAATTAAAAATTAAATATTTTTTTTTTTTTTTTTAACTCAACCCTAAACTTCAGTTACTTATCTTATATCCACAAAAAAATATATTTTCATAATATAAGACTAGGATTCAATGTCATCTGAACTAATTCATTCATCGTTAGCACAAAGTGCAAAATAAGGGCAAAACTTTTTTATTTATTTATTTAGGTACACATTATTAATTGGACATATTATATACAACACAAATAATTACAAATTAAAATACAATATAAGAGAAGAAAAAAATAAATAATTATTTACATAATATATGTCCTAACTAAAGGGCGGGGTTATTGGCTTTGGCAAATTTTGAAAAGAAAACGCCGTCCGAGCAATGTCTCAAGCATGATTTATTATTGGCCAATACCTTGCTTGAGACAATTGAGACATAGCTCAGCCAAAATTCGCTGTTCATAAATACGTGTGTAAAACTGCTCGAAGACTTTTTCTTTTCTTTTTTGGTTTTGGGTTTTACGTCGCTTTCAACTGAATGTCATATCACGACGGGGGTGTTAAAGTCGATGATATAATGATATATACAAGTCAAGCTTTTAATCTTGTGGCTATGAATTTGTTCAGATCAATGAACATGAAAAGACATTGAATCTGGGCGTCCATATAATCCTCTCACCACCTTGACTTAGGTATCAATACCTAACTCACGGACACAGAATTATTATTATAGTCCAGATAACAATGAATCCTATAGTCTCTTATTATGAATATATTATATAATTTGTTACATGTTGGATGTCAAACTTGTAGAATTTACCCTGAAGTACACACGTGCACAATTTACAAGCGCCACTTTTTGTTATATATATTTTTTTTGTTATAATTGTTTTTATTTTTCACCGAAATCAACGTCACGAGTTTGGTTATATTGAGAGAAAAAAATTGACGACAGAACTTATTCCGAGAAATTTTGCTTATTAGAAATATGTTCAAGCAAAGTTTGATCATTAAAAATAGTGATAAGAAGAAACATAATCATAATCATCCATCATAGGGTGGCGTCATCGTGAGCGATGATAGCCAGACAGTGGAGGAATGACTCAGCACTTCAACCACTGTCTTTACAAGGAGGCTAATAATTGACAATGGCCCCCAGAACCAAGACATTGCTGGTCTACTCCCTGTTTATAGTCCCCAGTCAGACTCCTGGTCTACTGCCTGTTTAATCTGTTTATAGTCCCCAGTCCGACAAACAATAATAATAAAGTGATAAAGTCACTTTGGCTTAGCAGTAGCATGCTTACCTTGCACTCCGACCCGGGTTTGAAGCCCGGCAGGATCAGATTTTTTTTGTAGGCTCTATACTTTGGATGTCGGGGCCTACCCTAGCCTCGAGAGGACAATTGGGGTAGTTTCAGGGTGGGCAACGACCAGTGGCGGCATTACGAGATTGATATTGGAATATGGTGGTTTGTTGGAGATTTGATGTATAAGCATTAGTTCTCGTAACTTCCATGCTACCCACTAAAAATTGTGACATAATAACACAAATAACTATCTTCTAATATCTCTTTATCTTTCATAAGATAAAGGTTATCACAGTTGTATTCTTCTTAGTAAAAGGCGAATAAGTCAAAAACAAGAGCCGCTCCCCCAAATAAGGCTAAATAAACCTTATATCTAGCAACAATAAAGTTGCAATTATTATTATTTGCTACAGAGTAATAATAATAATACTCTTTTGTGGAAGGTAACCACCAGGCGAATATTACGTGGTCACAAACTCAAATAAATGAGGACAAATTATGTCAAAATTTTAAAATAATAATAATAACAGAAGAAGGTAACCACCAGGCGAGATTAATGCTCAAAGCATTTTCTACCACCTAACACTCAGAGTCTTATTATTATGTGGTCACAAACTCAAATGAATGAGGAAAAATTCAGGCGTTGGGTGGAGTTTGAACCGACGGATCCCTACGCTACCAGACTAGCGCCTTAACCACTTGACTTCATAGGGGTGTTGTCACAGTGACTGTATTAACTGGGCTTACAAATGTTTGTCTTCCTTCGGACTTGAACCACCGAATTGGAAGTCCACCGCCTTATCGATTGAGCTGCTGAGAGCGATTGTACACATCCTATTATTATTATTAATATCAAGAAGATCACTTTATTTATTGAATAAAGGTAAGTGAATACATATGTGGGCTTAACAAAGCAACACATAATAATAGTAATAGTAATTATCGGGTGTTCCGATTCATTTATTTACGAGCAGAGTCCATTATACATTAAAACACGATACAAAAAGAAATATTAAAAGTACATAAATAGAATTATCTCTCTCGATCTTCATATTTGGTGGCGCCATTGTTCGAGGTGTTCAGGTGAGTAGTGCAGAAAGACATGGTGGAGGTGATGTCTTCTCTTATCTCTTATATTATTATTATTATGTTACTGTTACACTCTATTAATAAGGACTTAAATACAACCCAGATATAAATACAAATTAATTTACAATATGACAAGAAGTAAAAAGAGAAAAAAAAAATTAAGAAAAAATAAATAAATATATTATTATTATATTACGCTTTATTAGGTAAAGACAAAGTACAATATTAAGAGAACAATAAAATGAAATTATAATAATAAAAAAATATTGAAGAAATTAATAAGAAAAAAAGAAGAGAATAAAGCTAATGTCCTACCTAAAGGGCGGGGTTATTGCCTGATGGCAATCTCTTCCACCCAACCTATGTGTAACTATCTAATAAACCTATGTGTATCTATCACAACGTCAGAAAGCTTCTGATATGTTGTTCGTCTATTAGTTTTTTTTGGGGGGATATAATATAAGACAAAATAATATTCAACATCTATAATATGTTGAGCCTTGGATAAACGAGGACCGAGGTATATCAAATTCTTGCTTAGGGAGAAATGATCATCTTTTTTCTTACTACTTAGGACCAAATTTCAAATCAGAATAACAACAAAGATATCGAGGAAGTTATCTGGCAACGTTAAAAGAACTTGGCGAAAGAGTTTCCCATTTTATTGTTTTTTAACAGAGGCGTCTGCACTCTGCAGTGGGAAATGTTTACAGGAAAAAGAAAAGGAGAAAGAAACCATTCCTTCAGTATTTTGATTATGTTAGCTGCAAAGGCCGGATACACGTTTGTGTTAAAACATCAGGAAGTTGTTGATATGTTGTCAATTGTTGTTGTTGTTTTTGTCAGTTTTTGATGCAATTGTTGTTGTTGTTATTGTCAGTTTTTGTTGCAATTGTTGTTATTATTGTCAGTTTTTGTTGTAAATTGTTGTTGTTGCTTAACTTTTCGCTATCGAAAGCTAAGCTAAGATATTTCGGTATGTTGCTGGTTGCTGGGTTAGGATTAGTTGTAAGCCTGGTGAAAACGGAGCTCATGTATTCGTTTCGCTTCTATTTTTTATTTATTTTTTTATCTTTAAATTTTTTTATTTTTTAGGGAGAGAAATATTTATTTAGGTATTTATAAGATCGAAATAATTTTATTATTGTAATCATTATTATTATCAATTTTATTGTATTCAATATTCAACCAAGACTGTTAGCACCAATTGAAAAGTAATTTCATGTTGGAAATGATAACGAAAAAAATTCAAAAACATCAAGACGACTGTATTCCGTTGTGCAAAATGTATTTTTTTTTTCATTTCTCCTTAAATTAGCAGATAAACGAATATTCTTCTTTCAATATACAGGGTGACGCTAATGTATATGTCGGCAAATATCCAGTGGTTTTGTACAGATATAGGGATCCGTTGGTTTGAATCCCACAAAATGCATGAATTTTTCATTTTTAATTTAAGTTCGTGACCACACTGACCACATAATATTAAGACTCTGAGGATTTTACCCGTCATTCGCTGGGAACCGTACCGTAGCTACCCACATTAATCTCACCCAGCCTGGGTAGGGCCGGAAATGCCAGACTCATATGTACGGAGGGAGCAGAATTCTCTGTGTGAAAAATCTGCTCCGACCGGGGATCGAACTCAGGATCTCTGGACGACGGGTAGTAGTCACAACCATTACGCCACGGAGGCTGTAGCTTCTCTCTCTCTCATGAGTACACTAATCAGGCATTATACATAAATAAGGCGAAAGTTATGTCCCGGTAGCTCAGTGGTAAAGGCGGCACTCTGTGAAGCCAGAAGTTCCAGAGGTCGTGGGTTCGAAACCCAGCCGGGACATGGCAAGTTATCCTCCCATTTGGGATTTTTACCACTTAATAATAATATGTCTTGGGCTTACTGCTGGAATAATGGGGCTTTAATAGTCCTTATCGGGCAGTATAAATAAGGCGATATTATTATTATGTTACACCCTGTAATCTTTCGGAATTTTCATTAGGCGTAACGACGCGCTCCAATACGTTACCTGTCGAATTTGCGAGTTTCAGCGCGGAAATAATATATCTCTCGCGGTGTGCTCTCTCTGTCATTTGCTATCCAAATGGAAAGCTGTGCGGAAGAAAAAAATGAGGAAAATTATTGAAATGAAGTGTTTTTTTTAAACCTTCTTCTTCTTTTACTCTGTCTTATCCCACTTGAGCAGGGTCGACGTTGTTCAACCTCATGGTTGAGGTTGGTTGTTTTTGGCACATTTTTACTTTCTAATGTCAATAATAATACTCTGAAGTAGAAGGTAACCATCAGGCGAGGTTAATGCTCATAGGCAATAACCCCGCCCTTTAGCGAGCAATAACCCCGCTTTTCTTGTTTATATTATTAATATTGTAACTTTTTATATTATATAATTTGTACCATTATTTGTCTACTATTATTAGAGAGTTTCTAAATAAATAAATAAAGCACCTAATCCTCAGAGTCTTATTGTTATTGTCGTCACAAACTCAAATAAATGAGGAAAAATTCATGCACTGGGTGTGATTCGAACCAACGGATTCCTACGACATCTGGACTACCAGACTAGCACGTTAACCACTTGACTACCAGTGCACGGTCCTAGTTCTCGTAATTGTTGGTGACACTCCTTTTGCCCGTGGCTGAATTTTAAATGATCGTGATTACAAAAAGAAAAAAATGAAGTCGTTCAAAAAATAATAAAAAAATAAGTTGTTCTAAGAAAAGAAGTAATTTTTCTTTTGTATCAGACACCACAGACAGACAGACAGACAGGCAGAGAGAAAGGAGAATATCTCAGAAACAAGGCAGGAAAGGCTTTGCAGACATTCCGAGAAAATAAAATGGCAACGGCCCAGAAATATCATTTCAAAATGTCATAAGAAGAATATTAAATGCGAATTCAACCGTTTTGGCGTGAACAAAAATGATTTTTTTTTTGCTTCCGATTTTATCTCTCGTATTAACCCAGACAGCACAGTCAACTGGATGTATACCATACTGTTAGGTGGAAAAAGTCTACTTGCCCACCTGGAAATCAGCTGGAGATTTCCACCTTCCACCTGACCTCCACCTGGAAATCAACTGGAAATGAACTGGAAAGTAACCCAACTTTTAACTGGAAGTCAGTTGCCCAAAGTCAACTGGATTTGTTCCACTTATTTCCAGCTACTTATAGCGCTCTCTAGTGGATGGGTAGTAACTCACTACCACAATGTTGACATACCTATTTACCTATACTGTACATTATACTACATAATAATCAAATGCTACGCTCTTGGTTTTGAGGTCGTGGGTTCGAATCCCATTATATGCATTTTTTTTGCAAATAATAATAATAGTAATAAAAATCTAGAAACAAATGTATATTAGGCATAAATTCAATTTCAGTTATTTAATTTAGAGGCCACACATTCAAATCTCATGAAGAATATTTTTTTTGTATAAAAATAAAGTAATAAATTTTAAATAGGTTTTTTTAACACATACACACACACAAATTTGGGTATAATTTTTTTTTATAGAAATTTGGAAAGAAAAAGAAAATAACTAATCTGTTTTAAACAACACAATTCAAATAAGACTCTTTAACATGATTATATTTTACAATAAGAGTGTTTATTATTAATAAAAAAATTGTCACAAAAGTGTAAAATGCACTATTAAATTTCCACCATGTCACAAGACCTTGTACCAATGTATCACAAGTACTTCCTAAGTAGGTATAATCTCTATATATTATAATACTCAAAGTTGTGCATGTCTGGCTGACTATGTCCTCTTGGGGTTACAATACGAAACGGTACTTTCACTGAGAGTTCACCCCCCCCTAAGCCACCTTCAACATACTAGAAAATTATCAAAATAAAAATATGTAATACAATTTCCAAGTGCACTGGTAATCAAGTGGTTAACGTGCTAGTCAGATAATCCACTTAGCGTAGGGTTCCGTTGTTTCAATTTTTTCCTCATTATGGTTGTGACCACATAATAATAAGACTCTGAGGGTTAGGTGGTAGAAAATGCTTTGAGCATAACCTGACCTGGTGGTTACCTTCCAATTAAAAATGTTATTATTATTTTCATTAGGACACCGGCCATGAGAAAAAACCTTAATGGTGACAAAATGCCAGGTTTTAGCTAGTATAGAAATAAAATAATGATATCCAATTATAAAATATGCTCATACCATGTACATAATCACAATAAAATAATAATACTATGTAAATGAAAATATATTTCTTCAGTGAAACCAAAAATAACAAAGAAATAAACTAATAGCCAGCAGAAAATGATGATGAGGCATTGAATACACCAGTTTTTATGAAATAGCCAAAGTTAAGCAATGTCTAACGTGGTGGAACATGGATTAGTGAATGTTATTATGTATTTGTAATCCTTCATGACAATTTACATACTTCTGTGGCTAATTAGAATTGCTGGGTTATTTGCTTTGAGAATTATTACCAAAAAAGCATTGTTATACTTAAATTAAAACAAAATTGACTTAATTGTTAAGACTAGTGAAATTATAAAACACAATAGTGTGGAACACTTTTTTTTAATAGATATAAAATGAACACAAAATTTGAGGGGCTTCATAGTAATAAGGTGGTTTAGAAAGCTGAATAGTTAATATTATTATTAGAGACAGTGCACAGAAGATTGGCTAATTAATTTTGAGTCAAATAATTAGGAAGCATGTAAAAAAGTATACACTACATCATCTTTTTAGTGTGGCAGAAGCACGTACGAGTGAAAAATTCATTTTATAATAAAATATTATGTATTGCATATCTAAAAAAAATCCACAGAATGAAAATTTTCATTATCTAGCACCATACATCAGATAATTCAGCTGTTTCCTTGCTTGACCCAGGACCTTTTTTAAGGTACAATTCCAAGGTGTTGAACCCCTGTGCTAGTTTGACTGTCCAGTGTCCAGGAACAGTAGAGTGCAGAAAGTTCATTATTGTCCAAGTGCATGGAGTATTGTCCAATGAAGAATGTTATCCATTTTTAACTTTTTGTTGTCCTTTCCTTTTCTTCTGTCACGATTCACGATTTAGAATTTTAGACAAACCAAAGAACTCCTTCTGTGACATTTCAAAATCAAATATGGAGTTCAGTAAGAATTAACACTTTCTCGAAATCAAATTTGAAGTTCAGTTAGAATTAACACTTGCAGTAGTTATAAAAATGTTCAAAAACTAATTGAAATAGGTACCAATTATAAAAAGAATTAAAACAACTCACAATAATCGAGAATCACAAAAACGGAATTTCTCTAAAAAATTATTCAAAGATTAAAGATGGCGAATGCAACAAGAACACTTTCGGTAAAGTTCGTGTGAAACCCGAATCTATCCGAGAGCGCGTTTTAACTGAACTGGAGAAATGTGGAGCCTCTCCAGCTGACTGGTCAACTGACTAAATTCTATTTATGTCCTAGCTGGAGAGATTCGTTATACTTCCAGCTGACTGCCCAGGTGACTGAGTCTAGATGGATTTTTGTTGGAAATATCCAGGTGGCTGGTCAACTGATTTAATCCATAATGGAAAAATCCAGCTGTCGGGACAGCTGGAGGTCCAGTTGACTTTATACACCTGGATATTTCCACCTTAAATCCAGACTGGAAGTCACCTGCCGTGCTGTCTGGGAATGAACAGAAAAAAAGGGTTTTATGTATTGGTTTTGAGTAGGTCTAGCTACGTCACTGGCTGGAGGTCTGTGGTTCAAGCCCCGAGGTTCAGCAAAGATTTAGTAAAGTGAGTTTGAGAAGTTGTGACATCACGAAAAGTGATCAACACAAAAAATGATAGCTATTTTCTTTAATTTGGGTTTAAAATACTTGGCCGACCGGGTGTACCACCGATGGTACACGCGTGTCTGTACGGAATGGACCGGGTGTACCACCGGTGGTACACGCATGTACTACGCCTGTGAATAGCCTAAACATCGCCGGTCCCACGGGAGAACTGACTAAAAACATGCCGGTCGTCTATGTGTTAACATTGCTTTCAACTGCATGGGGGTGTTACAACCCATTGGCAGGAAACTCACAAACCTTTCTACTCGCATTAAACTCACCCAGCCTGTGTTGGTTCGGAATGCGACTTTACGAAGCTTTCACCTCGCTGGACGTTGCCTCACTTCGGTGATCCTACGAGAACCAGTGCATTCAACGCGCCATCGACGCTGGCATAACTTTTTTCTTTCCTTAATATCCTATAATAAGCATAAGTATAAGTAAGTATAAGTAGTGCTTTATTTAGACTGTCAGCGCAAGACAGGTAGTCCCATTATGCCAACAGTTTAACAAAGCACCTCTTTTTCAGTCAGTCAGTCACAGTCAGTCAGTCAGTCACAGTCAGTCAGGATAAAGAAAGGAGATTGATAGAAATGGAGAAAGTAAGGGGGGAGAGAGGAGATGTAGAAAAATAAAGAGAGAGAGAGAGATAGAAAAGGAGGAAGAGAGAGAGAGAAGAATAGGGAAAGAAAAAGGTAAAATGAAAAGAAGAGAGAGAAAGAGATTGAAAAAGAAAAAGAAATTTTTGAGTGAGAATATTATTTTTAAACTAGAGAAGAATAGAACGGGAGAGAGAAAAAAAAGAAGAAAAAATACAATTAATATTTTCTCACTTGGGATCTTGGCAAGTTCTCCTATTCTTGTTTGTTTTACAACTTGTGAGATACCGCACAGGGGCGGCAGAAGTGAGTGGAGAAATGATGTGCGTTGTTGTGTTGCAGTTGAATATAACTATTCAACAGATGTATAGTACCCAAGAAAAACCATTATCCTGTCTCAAGTCGCCGAGGACCGAATTATGAAACGGGATGATTCATATATTACGCTTTATTATGTAAGGAAGAGTAACTGAGGAGAGAAGTGAGTGGAAGAGAATGGGGAAAGTGTATAAATATAAGTATGGTTGGAGTATCAGAGAGATTGAAACGGAAATGGACGAGGAGGAGATTAGATTGAGAGAGAGTGTTTGTGTGTGTAAAAGATAGAAAGAAAGGAGAGAGAGAGAGAGAGAGATAAAAAAAAATATATATATTTAAGTAATTATTTAATTTAAATCTAAATTAAAGTAATTTTAATTTTATTTTAATCTTTAGTCCGGGTTTGGACCGATTGGTCACATGCCTCCTTATAAGGAGAGGCCTCAGATACCTATCTAATTTTGTACAGCTTTATTGTGTTGTATACATGTTTATGTTAAAATGTGAAAATTTAACTGTACAAATAAAGGCTATTTACATTACATTACAATAATAATAATGCTTTTTCTTTGTATTATTATGTCACAATTTTAGTGGGTAGCGCAGAATCATAGGACAAAGGATAATGAAACGTCCAGAAATATGAAATTTATGAAAAAAAATATTAATATTAGACCAAAAAAACATTTCTTTTTTACAAAAACGAACTCGAAAAACGAACTCCGATTTCTAATATTAGAAATTTCTCAGAAGTAAAAAAAGGCACATTCAAGAGCCACCAAACCATTTTTTTTTTTTTTTCCTCCGAGGGTTGAAAATTTCACTTACCCGCGTTGGTATTTAACTCCTTCGCGGCGGATGGCGAGGGGCATACGGTAAAAATTCGTGATGTACGGTAATTCCTTTCTGACGGCTTGCCGAGGGAATTTTCTCACGGTTTTTATGGGGAAAAAATACGCGATGCTCGCATTAGCACGTGGAAATTATTCCCTCCGGTCCAGGAGATGGGATGAGGCCTGTCTAATAGGTTTTATCATTAGCGCGCAACCCTGACCTCAGTAGCTTGAGGCGGCGTTCTTGTAACCTGTCTTAAAGGTTATTGCCATAGGCTGCATAGGCAATAGCCCTGCCCTTTATATAGGACATATAGAATGCCTAAGGCATTAACTTCGCCCCGGATCACAAGACAATTGCACATTTAATTTTACCCGTAGTCCAGAGATCCCGAGTACGATCCCAGGTTGCGGCAGACTTTTTGAAGAAAATTCTGTTCCCTCCAAACATGTGAGGCTGGCATTTCCGGCCCTGGGTGAGATTATAGTGGGTAGCTGGTACGATTCCCAGCAAATGGAGGGTAACACCCCCGTTCTGATCGGGTCGTTAAAACCAAAACGAATCGTTGGCGTGAGAAAGGCCATCCAGCCGTAAAAAAGTGCTCCACCCTACCAACCTCAACCATGAGGTTGAACAGTGCCGACCCCATTTGCAACATAAGCTAATATAGGATTGAGATATATTGACAAGTTTCTAATATTATAATACTCTTTAGTGGAAGGTAACCACCAGGTGAGGTTAATGCTTGAAGCATTTTCTACCACCTAACCCTCAGAGTCTTATGTGGTCACAAGGGAAAATTAATGATGAAAATTTCATGCACTGGGTGGGATTCGAACCAACGGATCCCTAGGCTACCTGGATTACCAGACTAGTGCGTTAACCACTTGACTACCAGTGCACGAACCCTAAAATTTAACCCTATTGCAATTAATTAGGTAGATACTATTGATTTGATTTTTTTCTCTCTTGTTTCAGGTACTAGCTATAGAGAATGTTGTACTGAATATGCATGTTTTCTTGCCACCAAAAAACTTCTACCTATGTTAATCCGGCTCGTGAGTAAAAGTATTAATAATAATAAATTCATTTTACTGTACATTTTACACCATTTCTTTTTTTCTCTGGTAATGCCGCAACTGGTCGTTACTCATACAAGTAACTACTCATTTTTCCTCACGAGGTATGAGTGGACCCCGAAAAAAAATGGAAACAAATTTGTTCAATGAAAATTTAAAAAAAACGGTTGTTTCGCGGGAGAAAGCCTCTCAGAAACTACAGTGCTTATATAACGGTAAATAAGTTATTTAAAAGTTATCATACATGTGTTAATTTTTTTTTTATTATTATTTTATTTTTTATTTTATTTTTATTCATTACAATTCATTATCCAACTCATCTCCCTGGGGCACACAGCCCACAATTGCCGCCGCATTCCCTCTCTGTATTGCCAGACTTATCCTTTGTGATAGGTAAAAACCCGTTCTACCATTCTACATGTGTTAATCACTTTCGCCATGTCACTGCTACTCAAACTTGCTTTACTAAATCTTTGCTGAAACCGGGACTTGAACCACCGACCTCCAGGTTACAAGTCCGCCGGCATATCGATCAAGCTACTGAGGTCGGTATATAACTGTATATATAAATACTTTTTTTTTTAACAAATACTTGAAATATATTTATTTACATATAATCATCTTCTTCTCTTTTAATCACAAAGTTTCAGTAGGGTCCTGAGTGCGTTAGCATGTGTTGGACCCTACCGTACAAAAAAGTCATATTTTTATATACCAAAATCTGCAAATTTAAATGTTTTTAATTTAAATTTGTATTTTAAATTCTTAGTTTTATTCTTTTACTTTTAAGATTGATTGTTTTTGTGAATTAATGGATCTTTATTGATATTGTTATTTATTTAATGTAATTATTTTTATTCAATCCCAGAGTTTAATTAATTTATTTTTATTATCTTCATTTTTAAACCATTTTTAAACTTACACATAATATTAATAAAAAAAAAAAAAAAAAAAAAAAAAAAAAAAAAAAATATCTGTCCTATCTAAAGGACGGGGCTATTACCTATGGCAACTTCACTAAATTATGACCATGAAAGCGACGTAGAACCCAAATCCTTCCTGTTATGATATTCTGTTTAGAAGTATCTAGAAAAATTTCCATCTAAAAATAAAAATAAAATGTATTATCTATTGTGTAATTAAAAAATAAATAAAGTGGCTGTATGGGGTTATCTTTGCCCCAATGCCAATAATAAAAAAAAAACGTCCAGAAATATGAAAAAAAAAATAGAAATCGGAGCAAAAAAATGTTTTTTTACAAAACGAACACAATACTTCCGCTTTCTAATATTAGAAATTTCTCGGAAGTAAACCCAAAAAAAAAGTAAATATAGATTAGCATGAGTCAGCAAGTAATTTGCGTATTCAGCTCGAGTAGCACACGTCAGATTTCCAAAGTGCTGACTCGGGATTTAAATGTGTTTACATCTGCAGCAAAGTGCTGGCTGATGGAACTCGAAATGGCGTAATTGTTAACTGACATAGCAGAGGGGAGGTCGCTAAACTTTGTCCGTTTGCGGTGAGCGTCGTCGTATGTCGTATTTCTAATTATTATAAAAAAAAGTTATCATATTTGTGTTAATCACTTTCGTGATATCACAACTACTCAAACTCGCTTTACTAAATCTACGCTGAAACCGGGACTTTAACACCACCGACCTCCAGGTTACAAGCCCGCCGCCTTATCGATCAAGCTACTGAGGTCGGTCCCCGTTGTCAAGAAAGGGCTTTGTCAAAGGTTTCTCTGGGTAGAAAACCTGACTGCTAAAATTAACCTCGCCCTGCCTGAGTCATGATATCCATCGATTAGACATTAGAATGGTCACTAGAATGTCCTTACCACGTTAGACGTTGGTTAACTTTAGTGATGTGATGAGAACGACCGTAAAATTACGAGGTAGTCTGGTTTGTTAGGGTTGGCGAGTTTTCTCAGCTCCGTGAAGTTGACAGCCCACCTGAGGGGGGATGATATCTCATATCTCAATCATGGTAAAAAAATGATATTTAATGGCGCAAAACGGTACAAAACAAGCACGAAATATTTGAACCATATTTGGTCATAGTCCGTTCTGGTGGGCTGTCAACCTAACGCTTGTTCTCAAGTATCCCACCATTCTTCCATAATCCATTCCCATCTTTTCAGTCAACGCAGGTAGTCTGTTCTCGGTTTGTAGTCCTCTAGAACAGCGGTCGGCAACCTTTTGAACTACGCGGACCCCTAGCTTATCTCGAAATTTTTTAAGGGACCCCCACATTACAAAGCTAGACATAGAGAGTTAGGGGGAAGTAGGGTACTTCGGACTATTTATGATTCGAGTTCATGAGCTTTTTTTTTCTGCTTTTTTTAAATCCTGAAATGGCTTCGCGGACCCCCAATTTAGCTCTCGCGGACCCCCAGGGGTCCGCGGACCCCAGGTTACCGACCGCTGCTCTAGAAAAACACTCTTCTTCTCTGTCCCGGTAGCTCAGTGGTAAAGGCGGCACTCTGTGAATCCAGGGATTCCAGAGGTCGCGGGTTCGAAACCCATCCGGGACATGACAAGTTATCCTCCCATTTGGGATTTTTACCAAATAATAATATGTCTTGGGCTTACTGCTGGAATAATGTTACTTTAATAGTCTTAATCGGGCAGTATAAATAAGGCGTTATTAGTATTATTATTATTCCTATTTAATGTCACCCAGCCAGACCATTATTTTTTCGAGGTCCTAACTCAAAAACTAGTTTTGGAGACCGCTGATTCCCAAAATGCAGAATGTTTTGATGTCTTGATGGAACATTTCAGAGTAACACGATCAGAAATATGATTTTCTCCCACATTCCAATCCCTCTCTCTCTCTCTCTTTCTCTCTCCCTCTTTCTCTCTCCCTCTCTTTCCATATCTCTCTCTCCCTCTTTTCTCCCCTCTCTCTTTCTATTCCTCCCTCTCTTTCTATTTCTCTCTCTCTCTTTCTATAACACTCCTCTCTCTTTTTTCTCTCCTCTCTCTCTCCCGTCCTCTCTCTCTTTCTATTTCCCTCTCTCTCTATTTTTCTCTCTCTTATATCCCTTTATTTCATTTTCTATTACTCTCTCCCTTTCTCTATCTCTCTCTCCCTTTCTCTTTCTCTTCATCTTTTTTTCTTTTTGTATATATCTCTCTCTCTCTTTCTCTTTCTCTACAGTCTCTACACCCTTTATTTCTCTCTCTCTCCCTCCCATTCATCTCGTGGTAAGGAATTAAAAAGGGAAGTTCTCGCTCCCAAATTTTCTAATGTATGATTTGATCTCTCTCTCTCTCCCTCCAGCTACGGGGTGTTTCAGGAAACATAGCGTGTAGAATTAAGAAGTGTGGAAACCACCCTCCGCCAGCTTACATCAGCGCTAGTATCGCAAAGGAGTCTCCTCTCCTCGTCCCTCACCCGTATCAAATGTAAACATAAACATAAATAGACCGCGAGAAATATTCTACTCATTTGCGATGGTGTCGCGCTATGTGGCGTTTCCATACAACTGGGATTCGTTTCCACACTTCTTAAATCTACACGCTATGTCGGCAGTATAAATAAACAAGGTATATTCTATTCTATATTCTATTTTAATATTTCCGATTTCTAATATTAGAAATTTCTTGGAAGTAAAACTGGGACATACTGTACACATACACATCCTTCTACTTCGCTTTCCTTGAAATCCTCTTCTCCTTTCCCCCTGTCTGCCCCTGAAATACCTAAATATTTAATGTATGTGTGCTGCTGCGTCTAATGTTGGATCTTTTTCTCTCTCTCGAAATTTTCGAAAGCATTTTTCTTCCAAATCTTTTCAGCATTTCTGAAAGCCACGTCAACATCTTGTTGTTTTTTGTCGATGATGATTGTTTTTGTTGCTGTTGTCGTTGATAATTTTGTTATTTGTTGTAGTGGGTGTGTATGTGTTTGTGTGCTATATTTGTGTGATGTGTGTGTCTGTGTGCTCAGTTTGTCTCTGTGGTGTGTGTGTGTGTGTGTGTGTGTGTGGTGTGTGACTGTGGTGTGGTATGTGGTGTTAGTTTGTGGTGTGAGTGTGTGTGGTGTGAGCTACTGAGGTGAGTTCCAGTTATTGTCATAGGTACTGGCTATTTCCGTCCCAAAACAGAACTCAGTAGCTTGATCGGTAAGGCGGCGGACTTGTACCCTGAAGGTCGTTGGTTGCAGTCCCAGTTTCAGCAAACATTTATTAGTATAGCAAGTTTGAGTAGTTGTGACATCACGAAAGAGATTAACACGAATATGATAACTTTTAAGTTTTTTTTTTATATCCGGCCCAAATCAGGCTGGGAAGAGTTTATTGCTCCTCTCGAATAACCTCAAACGTTGAAGAGCATTGAGTAAAATATTCCATTTCTTCTTCTTTTTCTTTCTCTGATTCATAAATTCACTTTTCTGTCTGTCCCGGTAACTCAGTGGTAAAGGCGGCACTCTATGAATCCAGAAGTACCAGATTTCGTGGGTTCGAAACCAAGCCGGGACATGACAAGTTATCCTCCCAATCGGGATTTTTACCAATAATATGTCTTGGACTTACTGCTGGAATAATGGGACTTAAATAGTTCTTATCGGGCAGTATAAATAAGGCGATATTATTATTATTATTGATATTATTATTATTAAATTATTCATAAATTCACTTTTAAATCCAACCGATTTGGTTAAGCGAAAGTTTTCAATTGAAATATGCTCAAAATTTTAACGATATACAGGATGTAAAAGAAGTGTATTCAACATTTCTGACTCCAATTGACTTCTAGATTTGGTTTGAACATTAATTTATAGCAAACATTCGAATCTCTTATTGAGTTGATTTTAATGTTTCTCAAGATGGTCCTAAAAAAACGGTTTTCTTAATAATGATGATCAGAAATATGTTTTTTTCCACATACTTATCCACATTATTTCTCTCTCTCTCTTTCTCCCTCTTTCTCTCTCTCTCTTTCTCTTTCTCTCTCTCCCTCCCTCCCTCTACCTCCCTCTTTCTCTCTCTTTCTCTCATTTATATTATAAGTTAGCTCTTAGCTTACGGGAATTATGTTGTAAATATGAAAACCAATATAATAATTTATAATATAATCAATAAAACTCAATTTCTCTCTTCTTCTCTACGCCTGACTTTTTAAAATAGAACTTTTGTAAAAATAATTGAATAAATGAATTTTGAGCTCTGATATTTAAGAAAAACCAAAAGTTTGAACAAAAAAATTGTAAAAATAGTGTCTTCAACTTGGCTTCAAAATGGTAATCCAGAGGTCGCGGGTTCAAAAACCCAGCCGGGACATGACTGTTATCCTCCCATATCGGGTTTTTACCACATAATTATACGTCTTGGGCTTACAGCTGAAATAATGGGACTTAATAGTCTTAATCGGGTAGTATGAATAAAATATGAAACATGTCGACTCTGTGAACTTTTATACTTGTTTCCTTACTAATTATAACTGTTCATATTTCAAATTTCTGTCGAGTGAAGACAAGTGTTTATCTTTTTCTCAATCATGATCAGTATCAGTGTATCAGCATAAACAGAAAAGTGAGAAGTTGTACAATATCGCAGGACATACCTGGACAGCTGTTTCGAACTTATTTGCTATCATCAGCAGGTAATAATTCTGAATATCCATACCATCAACTAACCTCTGTATTTTGATCAGTATAAACCGAAAAGTGAGATCTATTTGTTTATAAAAAAAGAAAAATCCGAGACCACCCGGTATAATTAGCCTCACGCGTAACTCACCTCTAACCACAACTTTTCTCTAAACTGAGTTGAAAAACCACCTCTTTGTTTGATAATTTCCTTCAGATGAAATTTTAATTCACTTCAGACAAAAAGTTCGAAAACTCTAACCAAACCTCTCTCTGCCTTGTTGTGCCTTACTTTGATCTCCCTCCGCCCTAAAATATCTTACCACTTAGAAGCTAGGAGGTTAGATATTTTGCAGATTTAGAGCAAAATATCTAACCTCCTAGCTTCTAAGAGTAAGATATTTTAGGGCAGATTTAGGGCAAAATATCTAACCTCCTAGCTTCTAAGAGTAAGATATTTTAGGACAGATTTAGGGCAAAATATCTAACCTCCTAGCTTCTAAGAGTAAGATATTTTAGGGCAGATTTAGGGCAAAATATCTAACCTCCTAGCTTCGAAGAGTAGGATATTTTAGGGCAGATTTAGAGCAAAATATCTAACCTCCTGTATTCTAAGAGTAAGATATTTTAAGGCAGATTGAGGGCAAAATATCTAACCTCGACCTACCTTCTAAGAGGTAAGATAGTTTAAATTCCCATTATTCCAGCAGTAAGCCCAAGACATATTATACAAGACATAGACACAGATACAATGATGTAGATGATAGTTATTTCATCTACCAAAAATTAAATTTGAACGAATAATTAAAATGAAGCCAGAAACTTTGATGATTTCCAAAATTCAATTTTATCAAATAAATATGGAATTTAGCACTGTGATAACTAGAAAAGTTTTGGTAAAAAGCAGAGGGATAAAAGTTTTGTAAAAAACACTCCTGGTTGGGCATAAAATAGCACATCAATGTTTCAACATACATACTCATAAGTACATGTTAGTAAAATAACTATTCATGTAGATACTTGAAACTCGAAGCAATTTATGAAAAGTTTGAGGGTTGGGTGGAAGATATTTCCAATTGACAAAGGGTTGGGTGGAGGAGTTCTGTTTAGACTTGCATTCTAGAGGACCATTTGGCTTTCGTTTGTCTGTGTGTCTGTCTGTTCCGCGATAACTCTCGATAGGATTTTTCAAAATTGATGAAATACTGTATACGTATACATGTTCATTGGGATCGTAGATCTATAGTACTTGGGTGAAATTAAGCAACTCGGGGCTAAATGGGGGCCGGATTTTTGATAATCGTGAAAGCTAAGGGGGCCGCCCTGTGGTAAAAAAATCAAAAAAGGGCCAAAAATAAGGGCAGGTTGATATTTTTTTATTAAAACCTTGAACATTTACAATGCGATACTTAAATCTGTGTGTGCTTTACAGTTCACAGAACCACTAGTTATCTACTTTTTTTGTAAATAATATTTTGTATTACCTATGTATATGTTGTATTGTTTGGGATTTATGAATACAGTTTCCTTGAAAATATTTATTAATAATAATTATAGTAAATTTAAAATAAATATAATTAAAAGAGATAAATTAAACGAAAAATGGATCAGAAAAAAATGAGAACAGGAGATACTTCAAGTAATGAATAATAATAATAATTAATCTTGACAATCAAGTTCATTTAGTTGATAGATTAATGAGAAAAATTACGAAGGACTGGATAAAAGAGGGAGAGAGAAAGATAAAAAGGAAGAGAAAGAGAGGGAGAGAGAGAGAGAAAAAGAGAGAGAGGGAGTGAAAGAGATATGGATACAGATATTAGAGAGAAATAGATAGAGAAACGGGAGAAGTGAGATAAAGATGAAGATAAAAGAGAGAATGAAAGAATTAAATTAAAAACTCATGGAGAGGATAACCGGAAAGACACAGAAATAGTGAGAAAGAGGGAAAAAAACGAAAGAGAGAGAGGGAGTGAGAAGAACAGAGATAGAAGAATTGGGGAGAGAGGGAAGGAAGTGAGTGAGAGAGACGGAGGGAGAGAGTCAGAAAGCAAAGACGGTATTAGAGAGAGATGAACTGATTAAGAGTCATTAGAGAGAGAGGGAAGTGAGGGAGAGAGAGAGAGAGAGATAGAAAAAGAGAGGCAGAGATAGAAAAAGAGAGGCAGAGATATTGTGAGGACAAAAAATTAGGGACGGAGAGAGAAAGAGATGAAGAGGCAGTAATAGAGAGAGAAATGAACTGTGTAAGAATAATTGGGGAGAGAGGTAGAATAAGAGACAGAGAGAAAATGAGAGAGATGTAGTGAGCAAAGTATAAGGGGTAGAGGTAAAGAGACAGTAATATAAAGAGATGAACTGAGAAAGAATAATTCTGAAGAGAGGGAAGGAAGTAATCGAAGAGAGAGAGAGAGGGGAGAAGAGAGAGAAAGAGGAAGACTATGATCATGAATTATAAGAGAACATGATGAATTTCAACTTTGGCTAAAAAACTTTTTCAAAATCTGTTGTTTGTCTCTTGGTATCCCCCCCTTCATTTCTCTCTATCCATCCATTTATCCATCTCTCACTCCAACTGACTCTTTTTGCCAGATTTTTTCCATCTTTCTCTCTCTTTCCGTTCCTTCTTTACATGAATTATAACTTGGATATTCTCTTTCTTTCTTATTCCAATGACTTTTATTATAACATACAATTACACTCAATATTTCCTCTCTCTCTCTCTCTTTTTAACTTTCTTTTTCGTCTCTCTTATACATTCTTGACTATATCTCCATTCTTTATTTACATACTAAATAGAAAATTCACATAATTATTATGAATTACTTTGTTTAGAAATATTTAAAACAATTTTTTATTGAGGTGTTTTGTAAAAGTAGGCGTACAACAAGTTCACGTTACGTAGTCAAGAAGTCTCGTTTTGAAACATTTCTCTCATTTTGTGTGGGTCAAAAAATTGGCATTACTAAATTATTTATTCTTCAAATCTAACCAATTAAATGAGTGACTTTTTTTAATTAGATTTTTCTTACATCCATGCCATTCTCGAAACGGAAAAACTCGGTTAGAATTTTCTGCTTGAGCTGGGATCCGAACACACAACCTACGGGTCAGCAATGCCCGTAAGTACTGAGCCAGGGAGGTATACCGCCATTTTCTTCTGAACTTCTGTGTGAGATATATTCTCTCCCACGAGCAATAGTCAGACTCCTCCATCAATCAAATAGGACCCACCACTGGCACCACAATCGCGCCTTGGGAAATCCCAATATTCAAACTTGTCCTCCGTATAGAACATGCGAACAACTGTGTAAGACTTTTTCACAGCCCGAAAACTTTTTTCCCTCCAAAAGTCTATAATATATCACAAGCCAATTTGTCAACTTGAACTTTTGTCTGTAAAACTTTTATTTTTCTCAAAGTTGTCAAACTCTCTTTGCTTGTCGAGTTGTATGGATACGACTTTGTAGAAAAATCAAGTGAGATATCCTAGAAAGAGAAAGGATGAGGTCCTTCCTAGTGTTAAGATAGTAGTTCTCTTGGTTTCTTCTAAAGTTTATATTTTTTAGAAGTTTATATTTCTTTTAAAGTTGATATTTCTAATGTTCATTGTAGGTTTATAAAAATTATAGGTGAATAAAGCTTCCTCTAAAGGAGCAAGGACTCTGATTGTTAAATCTCCTCTGTAAATAAATATCATTTAAAAAAAAGCTTCCTCTAAATTATTTATAGATAAAGTAAATAAATATACAATGAATAAAAAAGTCAACATGAAAGTTTTGTGCCATTTGGGCATTGTATCATTTTGAAAGAAGTTAAAAAATAGAGAGAATATAATAGACGGACAGAGATAAATATAAATAATATATAATATACAGGGTGTCCCACCAAACTTGGACACCTCAAATTACTCGGCCCCTGAAAGAGTTTTTCAAAAATAAAAAAATCTAGGGTACATGTGCTAATTATGCGGTTTCAGTTATGAAATTTTTTTTATACAGGGTGGTTCAAAAGTCAGAAATTGAGGTGTCAACTTTCGATTTTTAAATGGATCGACCTGAATTTTATTTGATAATTTTACTTCTAAATGATTCCTGAGTACTTTTTTAAACAAAAATATTACATACAGGGTGGTTTTTTTTCGACCAATTTTTTTTCTAAATCTTGAATAACTCAAGTTCGGTTAATTTTTTCGATAACAAGAATAGAGAGTGTTTGTGTAATGAATACATGCACTTTCAATTGGCATCAAAAAAATTTATACAGGGTGGTTCACAAGTGAAATAATGACTTGATTTTTTTTAAAACCGAGTTTTTTTAATTTTTTATTTAAGATTAATAATTCTCGTCTAATTTTACACATTTTTCGTTAGTCATATCGAAAAACAAAACTAAAGTGTTGTACAGGGTGAGACATAATTTTTTTGTAACACCCTGTATATGGGCAGTCAAAGAGACGCAAAATTAAATATAAAGACTAAATATGCAAGAAAAACTTTGATTTTTAATTAAACTAAAAAGTTATGGTTTTTTAACTAATATTGTCGCATGGACCACCCTGTAGATATTTTCTTAAACTATCATGTAGGTACTCTAAGTTGTATAAAATTCAACGAACACTTCGAATCATGTGGGAAAAATAAGTAAAAAACACGAATTTGAAGCCATTTTCAATTTGGTGTCCACACTGAATGATTTTAAAACTTGAAATAAAAAGTAGGTAGGTGTAGACACAAAATTGAGCATGGCTTTTTGAATTCATTTTTTTTATTTCAGATTTGGACTCCTCGTTGAATTTTAGACAGTTTCGACTACCCATATGATGGTTTAAGAAAATATCTACAGGGTGGTCCATGCGACAATATTAGTAAAAACACCATAACTTTTTAGTTTAATTAAAAATCAAAGTTTTTCTTGCATATTTAGTCTTTATATTTAATTTTTCGTCTCTTTGACTGCCCATATACAGGGTGTTACAAAAAAATTATGTCTCACCCTGTACAACACTTTAGTTTTGTTTTTCGATATGACTAACGAAAAATGTGTAAAATTAGACGAGAATTATTAATCTTAAATAAAAAATTAAAAAAACTCGGTTTTAAAAAAAATCAAGTCATTATTTCACTTGTGAACCACCCTGTATAAATTTTTTTGATGCCAATTGAAAGTGCGTGTATTCATTACACAAACACTCTCTATTCTTGTTATCGAAAAAATTAACCGAACTTGAGTTATTCAAGATTTAGAAAAAAAATTGGTCGAAAAAAAACCACCCTGTATGTAATATTTTTGTTTAAAAAAGTACTCAGGAATAATTTAGAACTAAAATTATCAATTAAAATTCAGGTCGATCTATTTAAAAATCGAAAGTTGACACCTCAATTTCTGACTTTTGAACCACCCTGTATAAAAAAAATTTCATAACTGAAACCGCATAATTAGCACATGTACCCTAGATTTTTTTATTTTTCAAAAACTCTTTCAAGGGCCGAGTAATTTGAGGTGTCCAAGTTTGGTGGGACACCCTGTATATATATATATTATATATTCTTTAAAGAATATGAAAAAGAGTTACAAAGAAAAAAAAAAGTAAAAAAAACCGTCTACTATTAGTATTATCATTATTGATGTTATTATTATTGTTGTAATAAAGAATTTAATAATAATAACACAAAAGCTAGACCGTCCCTACAAATAGGAGTTTAAACCAATCAGGACATATCTTTGTTGTAATCCCATTACACAATTTGGTATTAATCCCATTCTATCCCTCCTTAACTATTTCCAATTCTATCTCTTTCTCTTCTCTCTCTCTCTGTCTTTTTTTCTCTTTCTCTCTATCTCTCTCTCTCTCTCTCTCTCCCTCTATCTCTGTCTCTCTTTCTTTCTTTCTTTTAGCCTTAGCTTAGGAGATGTAACCTATGTTGGGTGGAAGAGATTGCCATAGGCAATAACCCCGCCCTTTAGTTAGGACTTATGTTTTTATATATTTTCTATTCTTTTTCATTTTCATTGTATATATTGTTTCCATTTTTTTCATTGTTAAATTAATTATTTCTATGTACATAATGTCCATTTATACCTAATAAAGCATTGTATAATAATAATAATAATAATATGTAAAATTATTTTGAAATCAATAAATTACCCAATTCAATTCAATTCTCCTTCTTTCTCCCTTTATCTTTCTCTCTCTCTTAAATCCAATTCTATCCCTCCTAAACTATTTCCAATTCTATATCTTTTTCTTCTCTCTGTTTCTTTTTTTCTCTCTCTCCCGCTATCTCTGCCTCTCTTCCTTTCTTTCTCTCTCTCTCCTTCTCCCTCTATCTCTCTCTTTCTCTCTTGAATCCAAATCTATCGCTCCTAAACTATTTCCAATTCTATCTCTCTCTCTCTTCTTATCTATCTCTCTCTCTCTCTCTCTCTCTCTCTCTCTCTCTCTCTCTCTTTGGCAACATATGTCATGTCGCATGCAACTTCCAGGTCACGCTAAATCAATGCAGAGCATGATATGCGTCATGAATGGGTATTGAATGAGAGAGAGATAGAGAGAGGACAGGGAAAGAGTGTAGATGGTATAGGTATATAGAGACTAGAATATAGATACCATATAAATCAAGCTTGTTTAACATTATAAATATGGTATGTCTAACTGATGAGTTAGCATCCGTGGCGTAATGGTTGTGACTACTGTCCAGAGTTCCCGAGTTCAACTCCCGGTTGGGGCAGACTTTTCGACGAAAATTCTGTTCAATACAAACACGTGAGGCTGGCATTTCCGGCCCTACCCAGGATGGGAGAGGTTAATGTGGGTCGGAAGAGTGGTGCGGAAGAGAATGCCGTTGGCATTAGCACCGCCCTTGATCAAGTTTGGTTTTATTCATTTCAATATCTTTGTATGTATATATTCTATGTCATTTTTAAATAAAAACTTGATTCAACATGTTTAATAATAATAATATCTCAGTCAGGACGTTAAAACCAAACAGAATCAACTGGTCACAATAAATTGTTAATTGAAAGGGTTTCACTGAAAACCCTGCAACCAGGTCTGATAATAATAACTGATGAGTCCAAATAAGGACAAAACTAGTCTTTGACTGGTCTCTAAATCTTTTAAAGTCTCAGATAGATATTTTTTAAAAGATTTAAAAAATATTTAAAATCTTTTAAATTGATATTTAAAAGATTCAATATATTTATATTTTAAAACAACACATTTACAAGTAAAAAAAATAAGGCGAAAAAAATGTTTTTAAATTCATTGTTATGCTGTGATTTTTAGCAACACACCATGTATGGTGGGCAGCATGAATATTTGTCAAAAAAAATCATTTGTCAAGCTTTTAATCTTTTGTCTATGAAGTGGTCCAGAGACTAACGGGTTACATCCGCCGCGTCGCCAAACCTTAACACGAGGAGGACAGATGTAGAGAGAGAGAGAGTAAAAGAAAGAAAGAGAGAGAGAGAGAGAAAGAAAGAGAGAGAGAGAACGAGAGAGACAGAGAGAGACAGAGAGAGAGAGAGAAAGAGAGAGAGGTGAATAGAAACATGTAGGAAAATTTACATGTATATTTGCGGTTAAGTAAATGCTGAGGTGCTTTTTGACTTGATGCCAAAATTCATGCAAAAAACAAGCAGAGAACAAATATCCGGAGAGATAAAGAGATGAAGTTAGAGAGAAAAAGAGAGATTAGAGAGAGAGAGGTAGACATAAAGGGAGAGAGAGTAGAAAGGAAGAGAGAGAGAAAATGAAACTTACATGGAGAGATACAGAATAGAAGTTGCGATGGGGAGGAAGAAAGAAGAAAGATCACAAAAAGAAATAGAGGTATTTAAGAAGAGAGAGACATAGAGATGGGGAGAGAGTTAGAGAAAGATGAGGGGGGAGACAGAGAGAGAGAGAAAGAGCAAGAGAGAGAGAGAGATAGAAGAAGAGGTAACAGATGAAGAAAGAAAAAGAGAGATAGAAAAAGACTTGTAAAAAGGAGAATTGTAAAAAAAAACTTTTACTTTTACCCTATGAAAAGACAATGAAGGCATTCCTACCTAACAATGTATTATAGTTATATATTATTGTTATTAAGTACTTTATTAGTTATAAAAAGACATCTATAAATAATTATTATAAAAATTAAGAAATGGAAACAATATAAATAATAAAACGGAAAAAATAGAAAAATCTATACTTATAAAAGAGAGTTTCATTCACTGACTCACTGTTTCTCCGAAATGGTAAGTCCTAGGAAACTGAAATTTGGTAGGTAGCTTTGTTTTATAGTCTAGATGTGCAATGAGACGGAATTTTTCGAAATTATAATTTTCGCAGAGGGGGCAATATGCTACAAAAGGTTTAGAACCACTGGTTTAAATCATTTTTTTACATAAATCATCCATTCTTTGGCAGCACATTTCTCTAGCACCAATATTCATAGAAGACGGGGGTTTTATCCTCCATTCTAAATTTATTTGCCGAACACAAAAAGCGTTTTGCTCAACTTTGAACACGAATTTAGGAGAAAAAATATTATTATGCACTAGCTGTTTCACCCGTGCTTCGCAGCGGCATTATTATATACTTTTTTTTTTATTATATAAACGTGTTAACACGTTCGTTACCAAGCCAATTTTTTCAAGTTTTACGTAGGGACCAGGCGGTAAAGTCGCTGTTGCATCCTGGGTACCAAAATGATTTTTTTTTGCATATTTGGTATCGTATTTGTACACGAATCGATCCTATATCTGTTCTAATACTAACAACCTACCTCAAAAAGGCCATATATGGATGTCCGGTCCCTCGTTAAAATTTTGATAACGGCCACATGTGTGTTTCGGTCCCAAAGAAAAACACAAAAACATCCACATATGGCCGTTCGGTAACGAACGTGTTAACCACTGAGCCACGGAGGTCGCTGCGGCATTATTGAACCAAAAAATCCTGATATCTTGAAAATGGTAATAGATATTTGAATTTTGATAAATTTCTACGTAGTTTAACGGTGATTTTGAGGGGTTTGAAACGATTTTGAAACGATAACATACAGGGTGTCCCACCAAACTTGGACACCTCAAATTACTCAGCCCCTGAAAGAGTTTTTGAAATATAAAAAATCCTAGGGTACATGTCCTAATTATGCGGTTTCAGTCATGAATTTTTTTTTATACAGGGTGGTTCAAAAGTCAGAAATTGAGGTGTCAACTTTCGATTTTTAAATAGATCGACCTGAATTTTATTTGATAATTTTACTTCTAAATGGTGTCTAAATACTTTTTTAAACAAAAATATTACATACAGGGTGGTTTTTTTTCGACCAATTTTTTTTCTAAATCTCGAATAACTTAAGTTTCTTTAATTTTTTCGATATCAAGAATAGAAAGTGTTTGTGTAATGAAAACACGTACTTTCAAGTGGCATCAAAAATTTTTCAACAGGGTGGTTCACAAGTGAAATAATGACTTAATTTTTTTTAAATCCGAGTTTTTTTAATTTTTTATTTCGGATTAATAATTCTCGCCTAATTTTACACATTTTTTTGTAGTCATATCGAAAAACAAAACTAAAGTGTTGTACAGGGTGAGACATAATTTTTTTGCAACACCCTGTATATGGGCAGTCAAAGAGACGTAAAATTAAATAGGAAGACTAAATATGCAAGAAAAACTTCGATTTTCAATGATATTAAAAAGTTATGGTGTTTTAACTAATATTGTCGCATGGACCACCCTGTAGATATTATCTTAAACTATCATGTGGGTACTCGAAGTTGTATAAAGTTCAACGAAGACTTCGAATCATGCGGAAAAAACAAGTAAAAAACACAAATTTTGAAGCCATTTTCAATTTGGTGTCTACAATGAATGATTTTAAAACTTGAAATAAAAAGTAGGTAGGTGTAGACACAAAATTGAAAATGGCTTTTTGAATTCGTTTTTTTCATTCAGATTTGGACTCCTCGTTGAATTTTAGACAATTTCGACTACCCATATGATGGTTTAAGAAAACATCTACAGGGTGGTCCATGTGGCAATATTAGTTAAAACACCATAACATTTTAATATCATTAAAAATCGAAGTTTTTCTTGCATATTTAGTCTTTATATTTAATTTTACATCTCTTTGACTGCCCATATACAGGGTGTTGCAAAAAAATTATGTCTCACCCTGTACAACACTTTAGTTTTGTTTTTCGATATGACTACAAAAAAATGTGTAAAATTAGGCGAGAATTATTAATCCGAAATAAAAAATTAAAAAACTCGGAAAAAAAAATCAAGTCATTATTTCACTTGTGAACCACCCTGTAGAAAATTTTTTGATGCCAATTGAAAGTACGTGTTTTCATTACACAAACACTCTCTATTCTTGATATCGAAAAAATTAAAGGAACTTGAGTTATTCGAGATTAAGAAAAAAAATTGGTCGAAAAAAATCACCCTGTATGTAATACTTTTGTTTAAAAAAGTACTCAGACACCATTTAGAAGTAAAATTATCAAATAAAATTCAGGTCGATCCATTTAAAAATCGAAAGTTGACACCTCAATTTCTGACTTTTGAACCACCCTGTATGAAAAAAAATTCATGACTGAAACCGCATAATTAGGACATGTACCCTAGGATTTTTTATATTTCAAAAACTCTTTCAGGGGCCGAGTAATTTGAGGTGTCCAAGTTTGGTGGGACACCCTGTATATCGACGTTATTATGTGAACTCACATAATAACGTCGATATATGTTATCGTTTGGGCTGTGGTATACAGACAACTCCTAAGAGGACATAGTTAGTTAGACACACACAGATTTGACCGACCTCAGTAGCTTAATCGATAAGGCGGCGGACTTGTAACCTGGAGGTCGGTGGTTCAAGTCCCGGTTTCAGCGTAGATTTAGTAAAGCGAGTTTGAGTAGTTGTGATAACACGAAAGTGACTAATACAAATATGATAACTTCTTCTTCTTTTTCACACAACGATTTGAGTTTTATGTGTGGAGAAGAAATGTACATCTACATAAATATGTACAATATTTTATAGCGACATTACATAATGATGAATAATTTAAATATATAAATGTATATTAAATGTGTTCGTACATAATACGTATGGGTAGAAATATATAAATAATAGGTATATAACTATACAGGTACATAGCCACATAAGTAAATAATGATGAATGCTTACAGGGTGTTCCAATGAGTCATTGGAACCCGAATAAAACTTGTAGTTCTGCAAACTGTAAACCTCACACAGATTCTCTAATCAAATTATAAATGTCATATCAAGCATGAAGGCACATAGACCTTTCATTCCACACCCCACTCAATGGTTTTTAATGAAAAAAAATATCAATACCTTTTTGATTTTTTATCACACACAGTGCAGCACCTTAGCTTTCACACAGTGCAGCACCTTAGCTTTCACACAGTGCAGCACCTTAATATTTTTTACGACTCTACAAAATTTCACGAGCATTGCATTATAAAATAAAATTAGAATTTTTTTTTCAACCGAAACGGCTCTGGCCCCATGCGGCCCCCAGAGGCATAAATGTACCTGAAAACAGTAAGCAAATTGTAGGACCCCAGAGAACAGGTATTATATTGTATATTAAAGTTCAACAATTTTGAAGAATCCATTCTAGAGTTATAGCGAAACAGTCAGACAGACAAACGAAAGCCGAATCGTCCAGTACCCAAGATTAAACAGAACCTCACTTAGTGAGGTCCCTTCTCTTTCTCACAGAGTTTTATCTCTAGTGGTTCTGTGAACTATAAACCTCACACAGATTGAACTATTGCATTATAAATGTTCAATCAAGCATGAGGACATCGAGACCTTCATTCAATACCCCAGTCGATATAGATTTCAAACCGGCCCTTTTTTTTACCCTTTGTCAATTTTTTACCACAGTGCGGCCCCCTTGGCTTTCAAAATCACAAAATTTCACTGCTGAACTCAAATATTTATTCTCAACGACTCTACAATTAAAGAGCCTTGCTTAATTCAATAAAAATAGAAAAATCGTATTTAATTTTCACCTAAACGGCCCTCATTTGGACCTGATTTCACCCTGTACACATAAAATCTATTTATGAACTGCTATATGTATGTTGCATAATATATTCATTCAATTTATTTAGATTATACTCTGTTTCCTTACTGCTGCTTTTTGTTTCAAATAGAATCAGTGTCGAGGCCTCCCTGATGTTCGGAACATCCATGCTATCAACTAACCTCTCTGTTTTACCTAATCAGTATAAACAGAAAAGTGAGCTAAAAGTTAATGCCTCAGACACTCTCTGTCACTTGAACTTGACATTATTAGCAAAGTTAACCTTCCCCTTTTCTACAGGGTGCTCTTCGCACCTCGGCCGAGGTGTTTGTCTTGTGCATTGCATAACTAGAAAGTTTTCAGGCACAAATATAATTTTCACTCTCACCGCAGTACAAAAAGTCTCTGAGGTTAATGGCCCAGCGAATTGAAGGTGAAATCCCCGTCCTGACTATTTTTTTTTTTTTTTTAAGTGTGGTTTAACGTCGCTTTCAACTGCCATGGTCATATCACGACGGGGGTTTTACCCTCCATTCGCAGGAAACTCACAAACCTGCTACTCACATTGACCTCACCCAGCCTGAGTGGGGCCGGGAAAAGCCGAGAATTAGAATTTGAATGGTCACCTTTCCTGACTATCGAACTCAAATCAGAACGTGAAGAAGAAATGGAATCTGGTCACAATAGATCTAATCAAGCCGCAGTACTAATTTATTTTATTTATTTACGCTTTAATAAAATATAAAAATATTTATATATAAATGTAAAATTAATTGTCTTGTAATCCAAGGAAAATTTAATGTCTTAGGCATTCTCTGCCCCTTAATCAATTGTAATGGTTTGACTGAAAAACCTACAACCAAGGTCAGACAATAACAATATCTACAAAAGTTGTTACGGAAGTAAGGTATACGTATGGCTCATAAATAGATTTTTTTTCTTTCGATAATACTTTAATATTAAAAGTTTAAAAAAAAAGTTATCATATATGTGTTAATCACTTTTGTGATGTCACAACTACTCAAACTCGCTTTACTAAAAGTACGCTGAAACCGGGACTTGAACCACCGACCTCCAGGTTACAAGTCCACCGCCTTATCGATCAAACTACTGTAATACTTTAATATAATACGATAATACATTGATAATACTTTCGATAGATTTCTAATTAAATCTAATATTAAAAGAATTATTTGTAAAAAAAAAAAATCTTTTGCTCCCATTTTTTTTTTCTTTTTATTTACCTCATTCGTTTGACTAATTATCTAATTAAATCTAATATTAAAAATATTGAATTTGTAAAAAAAAAAAAATTTGCTCCCATTTTTTTTTTTTTTTTTTTTTTTTTTTTCTCATTCGTTTGACTAATTTTCTAATTAAATCTAATATTAAAATGTAAAAAAAAAAAAATTTTTGCTCCCATTTTTTTTTTTTTTTTTTTTTTTTTTCTCATTCGTTTGACTAATTTTCATATTCGCGTCTGCTTCTCCTTGTGTTCGGAATTTTCTCTTTCGACTGCGCCATTATCATATGATGCTCATTCCATTCTGCTTTCGAATTCATCTTCTCTCCCGATCATTATTATCTTATCATTCATTTCGTGCTGTCTTTTTCCTTTGTTCTTTCCCTGCAGCTATCTCATAGCTCTTTCCTTGTCTTTCGCCATCTATTTCAGCGTTGACCAACCTGTGGTCCCCGTGGTCCCCAAAGCAGGTGTTTCTTGGGCTGCTTAGAGGACGTCAGCGCTATTTGCAGTAAACAAAATAGCGTTTGTGCACTGTTAGTCAAGTGGTTAAGGCGCTAGTCTGATAATCCAAGTAGCGTAAAGATCCGTTGGTTTGAATCTCACACAGTGCATGAATTTTTTCTCATCAATTTGAGTTTGTGACCACATAATAATAAGACTCTGAGGATTAGGTGGTAGAAAATGCTTTGAGCATTAAACTCATCTGGTTGTTACATTTCACTAAAGAGTTTTATTATATTTTTATTAAACAAGGCAGTCCTGGCCTTCGTTTAAGAAACCACTCTCAATCTCATAATTCCCAAATCTCCTTTCAAAGGTCACACAACGCAAACCAATCAGAGTGCGTTGTGTGCTAGTTGAAACGGAGATTTGGGGATTATGAGAGTGAGAGTGCTTTTTGGAACAAGGCCCTGATAACCAGGAGAAGAAACGTGTGAGAAACATTCATAATCTTTTTTGTCTGTCTGTCTGTCTGTTGAATACATTTCTTATAACGCACTAATCTCAGATAAATACAAAACAATCACATAAATGATTATGTAATTATTTTGTTTATGGTGTCTGTTTACCTCATTGATTTGAGTTTGTGACCACATAATAATAAGACTCTCAGTGTTAGGTCGTAGTAAATGCGCTTCGAGCAATAACCTCGCCTGGTGGTTACCTTCCACTATAGAGATTTTTATTAAAGAGACTTTTTTTTATTATTTTAAAAAGGTAAGTGTGCCCCGCAACCGCTTTCGCATTACTTCAGGGACTTTACCTTTACATCCATGCCATTCCGGAAACGGAAAATTTCGGTCAGAAATTTCCGCTCCGGCCGGGATTCGAACCCACAACCTCCGGGTCAGTAACCAATGCTCTTAACCACTGAGCCACGGAGACTGAAGAGTCCTTTTACTCACACAGTCAAAACAATGCCTCACTAATTGGTGGTGGGTACAGATAAAATATTTACAAAAAAACTTTTAAAAATAAAGAAAAGATTACTTGATCAATAGGGCAACAAGCTGGTACCAAGTAAATAAGTAAGTCTTTCTTTAAACTTGGGTTTAACGTAGCTTTCAAGCTACCCACGATAAACTCACCTAGCCTGGGTAAGGTTGGAATGCCAGCATCACGAAGTCTTCACCTCACTGGACGTTGCTTAACTTCAGTGATCCTACGGTGCATTCAAAGCGCCATCGACTATGTGGAAATAAGTCTATATTTTATTTAAAACAATTATTGTATTATAATAATTTTAACCTTTCATTATGTTGGTCTGAATGTATTGTGTTGTTCTCTTTTAAACTTTCATTATGTTGGTCTGAATGTATTGTGTTGTTCTCTATTCGATGTTTATTTTATATATAAATAATAACCATAATAATACTTGGCTTTTTACGCATTGATGTTTGTATGTATGAACGTATGTATATTTTGTATTTGTATAACGTTCCAGTATTCCCAAACAACAACACCATTAACCCAACAGATGTCACCCAGATCCAGACAAGTTCAAAATCAGCTGCAAAACCACACCCACCAATGCCAGGCCTGCCAGCGGGTGTGTAAATCAAGGGCGGGACTCGTCAGCCACCAAAAAAATCCAACCTGCAGAGCTGTGATTGAAGAAATGGAATCATCGGAACCGATGCCATCCTGAAACATATAAGTGCTCAGTCTTCTTCCTTCTCGTCTTTTTTCCATATTTTTCTCTTTCAAAACCACAACTCGAAAAAAAAAAATAGAAATTTCTCAAAAGTAATACGAGTCTTTATGAGATTTCACATGACGAAAATTTGTTCTTGAAGGTTGAGCAGAAGATATGAAAAATTAGGGGAAAATCTTCTTTAAATTTTCCTTTATAATATTCTGTAAAAGTACTAGGTATATAATATTTTTATTATTCCTCAAATTTGCCCATACAATTTATGTATAACTTTATAAGATAAATATATATTCCATAAAATTTCTTATTTACTATACTGCATAATATCTATGTCTTATATATCCCAGAGTTTGTTATAACCAGTTAGTCTATATGGATCAGAACTCTAGCAATGTCCAAAAATACAATTGGGCTTCAATTTTAAAGTCTAAATTGGTTTCTTTGGGTTTTGCGGAGGTTTGGGAAGCTCAGTGCAAAATATTGCTTAATCTTAGGAAAAATGATATTTTAGGTAAATACCATGTCCAACTAATAGAGGAGGATTGGGTAAGGTTGAGTAACTCATCATACTGCACTTTATACAAAGAGGTCAAGTTAAAACCTGGTGATGAAAATATTTTACAAACTTCCGAGTACATATTAGAGCGAGTGCCTATTGATAAAATTAGAGTCATGGCCCAGATGCGACTATCTGGAAACTTATTTGTACAGTTTTATGTTAATAAAATTAGTTTCAAATGGGACAGTAATGAAGATTGTAGTATTTGTAACCTGAGGGAAAAAGAAGACTTGACCCACTTCATAATTAAATGCCCTCATTACTCCGCTATTCGAGAGCGATTTCTACCACCAAGTGTAAATACGAGCGACAACATTACATTGTCCAATATTTTACAGAATCCCATGAAAGAAACTGTACTGAACTTTTATATATATGTGAAAGAAGCTTTAAAATTAAGAGCATTTCTAAGAAATGAATAAACCTTCAAAATTAATTATTTTAGCTAGTTGAATTCCCTATAATTAGCAAAGAACGATAAGTATATTGGTAATTATTCACCTTTTGTAATGTAAAAAAGCTATTTTTATTTATTTTATATCTACTTGTTTTATTTTATTTAAATATTTTAAAAAAATGTATTAGTTTCTTAAGTTACTTGCAATTATTAATTATTGTTCTGCAAGAAGTTTTAATCTATCATTTATTCATTCTTAACCTTTATCTTGTATTATTGCCAACCTCGTTGTAACATTTTATTTTAAAATAAATACAACTATATTTATCTAAAAAAAAAAAATCTAAATCTATCTATCTACTTTTTTAAAGGTAATTGTTTGTGTCCCCGAACAGCTTTCGCCTAACTTTAGGGCACTTTACCTTTACACCCATGCCATTCCGACAGTGGAACACTTGGTCGGAATTTACCGCTCCGGTCAAGATTCGAATGCACAACCTCTGGGTCAGCAAATTCATCAACGTCGCATTGTTATAGAGGTTCTTGGTGATAGAGACCATGCGCCTGACCACTAACTTTTTACTTATACGCTTATATCTCGTGATCGGTACACCCGATTTTGAAGAAATTTTCTATGCATTTGCGTATAAGCGTTTCACATGGTGCATTTATAATATTATTTTTTAGGATCTAGAATGTAGAAAAAACGGTATTCTACCATTAGAAGAACAAAAAAAACCGAAAATCAGTTTTGAAGATAAAAGTGATTTAGTATAAAATCTCAAAATTGCCACGTGTATACAATGTGAACCAATCACGAGGAAGTATTGTGTCCTGAATTGGCAGTGTATTCCTTCTACTTTGTACACCCAGTATATTAAATTTATTATATATAATTTTATGTATATAAAAGACGTATATAACTATACATATAATACGTCCTATATTATATTTCTCACAGTTCTTGAGTTTTTCAGAAATGGAAGAACAGTGTCTTTTCTCTTGAGGTATTGTTCTGAAGTGACGAATTTGATTTTGCCATCACTTACACATACACTTCCTCCATTTTGTTTTGATATATCTGATGAAATTTATATCTGCCAGAGCATTCAAGTTTACATTTCTTACAGGGTGTTGTATCTTTTGGTTATTTATTTTACCATGTAAATACCGACCTCAGTAGCTTGATCGATAAGGCAGCGCACTTGTAACCTGGAGGTCGGTGGTTCAAGTCTCGGTTTCAGCGTAGATTTAGTAAAGCAAGTTTGAGTAGTTGTGATATCACAAATATGCTGATAACTTTTTTACCATGTTATTAATTTATTTAGGTAGCTTTATTTATTTTTACGTATTATACACCTATAAATATAACAAACTATTTTTTGTATGTATTGAAAATAAATTATAATAATGTGACACCTATATCTGATATATTTATCAATTTTCGTTGCAATAAATAAGAAGAAATTTATATCTGCGAAAATAGTCAATTTTTTTTTTTAATTTAGGTGTAACGTCGCTTTCAATTGCATGGTCATATTTAATACATAACCCTCCATTGGCAGGAAACTCTCAAACTCTAACCTCATTCAGCCTTGGTAGTCCGGAATGCCAGGAATACGAAGTCTTCACCTCACTGGACGTTGCTTAAGTTCGGTATTCCTACGAGAATCGCTGTATTGAACACGCTATCAACTCCGGCAATATTCAAATTTAAATTTCTACTAGTTGTACATTTTTACAAAATGTTTTTTTATTTTATTTTTAATACTTCATTAAATTATTCATTTATATCTTTATTTCTAACGAAGGTTTTTATTTATAAAGGAATGTTTGATATTTACAGTTGAAAACTTTCTTTATTTTTACCTGCCAAAGTCAAAAGGTATACGACTACATTCTGGATCCAGTTTTCCTCCACTGTTGTTCATTATTTTCTTCTTAAGTTTTAATTCCATGTGAGTTTTTCATTTTTTTTATTTTCTTTCCGGTCTATATTCTTCTTTGTTTTTTTTCCTCCACGTTTTCATAAGCTACATTTATTCTCTCACTCTCTCTATTCCTCTCTCTTTCTCTGGCTCTATCTCTATCTCTCTATCTCTCTCTCTCTCTCTCTCTCTTTCTCTCTCTCTCTCTGTGACCATCTCTATCTCTCTTTAACTCTCATTCTCTCTCTAGCTCTCATTTTCTTTACTTTTTCCAAATACCTGCCAAAGTGAGAAGGTACGGCTACATTCTAGATCTAGTTTTCCTCCACTCTTGTTCATTATTTCTTCTTAACTTTTTATTCCACGTGAGTTTTTCATTTTTTTCATTTCCTGTTTTTTCTGTTACGTCTATACTGCTATCTCTCTCTCACTCTTTATCATATCCACTTTCTCTCTTTTATTTCCACCTTTCTCTTTCTCTCTTTCTCATTCCATCTTTTTCTTTCTCATTGTTGTCCTCGCATCTCTCCTTGTTTACATCCACGAGTTTTCTTTATTCTACTCAATACCGTGTCTTCTTTCCGGTCTAAATTCCTCTTATCTTTTTTTTCTCCCCACGTTTTCATTAGCTACATTTATTCTCTCACTCTTTCTATGTCCGTCTCTCTCTTTCTCTGGGTCTATCTCTATCTCTGACTATCTCTATCTCTCTCTAACTCTCATTCTCTCTCTAGCTCTCATTTTTTTTTACTTTTTCCAAATAGAAGGTTTCTTTTTCGGTTTTTGTGCTTATTTTTATTAGATACATTTATTATCTCACTCTCTCTGTCTCTCTCTTTCTCTCCCTATCTTTCACTCTTGTATCTATCTGTTCTCCTATCTTTTTCTATGTTGTTGTTTTTATATAAAATTCTTTTTCATTCAATTTTCTCCTTGTATTACTTGATTTTTCTGTTAATACTCTGACTATTGAATTTCTCACGTTTCTCTCTCTCTCTCTCTTATTCTCTCTCTCTCTCGTACCTACTGTTTCATTATGTACTCTTTTCACATCGAGGATATTGTTCTTGGTAGTATTAGCTTTAGTTTTATTATTATTTGTTATTATCATTCTTATCTCTGTCATCGTTATTATCAACAACAATAATATCATTTCATCACTTCGTGATCTTAATAACTATCATGTTATCTCGAGTATCATTATTAAAGACCAAATTATATGCACGCATTATATTTATGAACTTGAAGAAAAAAGCATAAATAAGAAATCTTTCTTAGTTTCTTAATGATCGATTTTCTTAATTTTCATTTAACTTCATTTAATTTCACAATAAAAACTTGTACTGAAAGATTTACGTGAGTATAAAAAATCAGCTTTTTTTTTTTTTTTTTTTTTCAGCGTCATTGTATTTAAATCTACATGATTTAGTACAAAAAATATCTCAGGAAAGTTTAAGGACGGTAGTGTGAGGTTCATATAACCCGGTGTCTCACCATCATTCCGTTCATTAGATTAGTATAGAAAATCCCATACTCTTCTTACATTTTGCTTGATTACAAAATAGAGATAGACAAAGAAGTAATGTTCATATACTAAAATAACAAAGAAAAAGAATAGAGATTTTCCGACAGAGAGCTACTGAGTTAGAGAGAAAGAGATCATACATAATTTATGTATGCACATAGGACTGAGGGAGAGAGAGAGAGATAGAGAGAGAGTGTGTGTTTACATGACAGACGAGATAAATAGAAGAGACATGTAAGAAGAAGTAGAGGAACAGGTAGGTTAAATTTAAAAAAAAAAGTAAAATAAGATGTAGAGATGAAGAGAGAGAGAGAGAGAGAGAGAGAGAGAGGAAGGGGGAGAGAGGGAGAGGGAGAGAGAGAGAGGGAGAGAGAGAGAGAAAGAGAGAGGGAGAGAGAGAGAGAGAGAGAGAGAGAGATACGAAGAGTACGTGAGTATGTATTGTGTTTGAAAGGGAAGATTCACATGGAGGCGAGAGAGAGAGAGAGAGAGAGAAGGGGACCCAGAGAGAGTGAGAGAGGGAAGGGGAGAGAGAGAGAGAGAGAAGGGGAGAGAGAGAAAAAGAGAGAGAGGGAGTTCACATAGAGGAGAGAGAGAAATGACAAACAAAGGAAAGGGAGAGGAAGCTATGCAAAATAATGAAAAGAAAAACACAATGCAACAGAAGAAACAAAAGGTCGTGTTATGAGAGATAATGATTAGTAAAAGTGAAGCGGGGGGGAAGAAGTGAGGAGACAAGGAGAGGGAGGAGAGTGAAGGGAGGGGACTTTGAGTGAAAAAGAAGGACAAAGAGATACTAGGAGGAAAAAATAGGGGAGACAGAGAGAGAGAGAAAGAGGAGAGAGAGAGAGAGAGGGAGAGAGAGAGAAAGAGAAAGAGGAGAGAGAGGGAGAGAGAGAGAAAGCAGTGGAAAAAGAGATCATCTGAATTTTGAATTAACTCTTCTCCAGCAGATAATACTGATGATAGGAGAAAAGAGAGAGAGAGAGAGAGAGAGACTGAAATGTAGAGAGGAAGATAATGATACAGAAATAACGATCAAAGAATGCAGATGGTTGGAGCTAGTTCATTAAAAGCAGAACTTAGGGTGAAACTAATGGAGAAAACCGGATTCGCAAGTTCCTAACGACAAACTCAAGACCTAAGTACACAGAGTTACAAAAAAATCTAATAATTTCAACCATCAGGTCGAAATTAATACACGTTTTTCGTTTTTGTAAGACTTTATATTATAGAGGAAGGGCGCCATATTCGGAATACCATTTTCATTTTTGAGAAAATTTCGAAGGTCATAGAAAATAAAAGCTCAATATCGGTCTTGAAACAAAGATTATAATTATGGTTATCATATATTTTTGAGAAAGTTTGGGAAAACAAAGAAACAACTTTTTCACAATTTCGATTCGGCCCAAAAAGCTAGAAAATTTAGTTTGACTTTATGGGGTCCTATTGCGGAATACTATGGGTTCCAAATTCGGTATACAAAAAAAAGCCTTAAGACAGTTGAACTAAAAAGGATATTTAGACATCTATTTGAATTTGAACCTAAACAACAACTAAACCAATCGGACAAGTTATCTATTTACAATAGTCACAACAATAGTATCCCTTCTCATGGGCGGTACACTCGGTACAGGCCTCATGAGCCCATTGATCACCGGCATATTGTACCCATTTTTCTCTGGTGCCTCTTTTTATAATATTGCCTATTATTTGACATTTCTTTTGAATGTGCAGGCTTCTTTTAAGACGGCATCTAAACAAATTTAAGGAAATTAAAAATGAGTAAAAATATTTTACAAGGTAAACATATCAAAAGAGTTCCAAATTCGGAATACTCTAAAACTGTATACCGAATATGGAGCTCCAAGATATTCCGAATTAGGGCACTTTGATTTATTTTTTTAAATAATAATCTATATCTATAAAAGAAAGCTGTCTGTATGTGTGTATGTATGTGTGTATGTATGTATGTTCTTTATACAAATCCACACCGTTTGACCGAGAAACCTGAAATTTTGCACATAGGTCCGCTTGGATCAGGAAATTCTTCTAGGCTAGATTATATCTCCCTGAGGTTAAGCTACAATGAGTAAGGATAAAAATGGATGGGTGACGCAAAAAAAATGCACGTTTTTTGACATAAATGACATTTTTTCTCGAAATTTGTCGCGACGACCTATCAACTCAAAGCGAGAAAGTTTTAGGCAAGGGCTTGAGCTTTCAATTGACATATCGATCGCGAATTTCTGATGAGCCGTTCTTGAGCTACGCCGGGTAAGGTAAAAAAATGGATGGGTAACATGTAAAATATTCACGTTTTTTGACCTAAATGACATTTTTTCTCGAAATTTGAAGTGACGACCTATCAACTCAGAGCGAGAAAGTTTTAGGCAAGGGTTTAGGCTTTCATTTGACATATTGATCGCGAAATTCTGATGAGCCATTCTTGAGCTACGCCGGGGAAGGCCAGAAAATAGATGGGCGACAAAAAATATTCAGGTTTTTTTTCAAACCTAAATGACATTTTGTGTGTGTGTGGTGTGTGTGTGTATGGTGTGTGTGTGTGTGTGGTGTGTGTGTATGGTGTGTGTGTGTGTGTGTGTGTGTGTGGTGTGGTGTGTGTGTGTTGTGTGGGTGTGTGTGTGTGTGTGTGGGTGTGTGTGTGTGGTGTGTGTGTGTGTGTGTGTGTGTGGTGTGTGTGTGTGTGTGTTGTGGTGTGGTGTGTGTGTGTGGTGTGTGTGTGTGTGTGTGTGTGTGGTGTGTGTGTGTGTGTGTGTGTGTGTGTGTGTGTGTGTGTGTGTGTGTGTGGTGTGTGGTGGTGTGTTGTGTGGTGTGTGTGTGTGTGTGTGTTGGTGTGGTGTGTGTGGTGTTGGATGTGTGTGTGGGTGGGTGTGGTGTGTGCGTTGTGTGTGTTTGATGGGCTGGCGAAGCGGCGGGTGAAACCCGCTAGTAATTCAAAAAAAGAAAGAAAAAAAAAGGAAACGGGTTTTACAGAAAACTATTAGAGTTAAAACTACTTATTTTAGTATAAAAAAGTTTTACATACCTTTATTCCGAGTTGTAAAATTAATTTTTAAAAAATACGTTTGAAAACTTTTGGGAAATGTAAAATATTCCCTACTGCTCCTTTGAAATTTCACAGTGTACTAAGTGATTCTGATCAACAAAAAAAGTCAAGTGGATGATTCTAATGAACTTGTATATCCTTGTTTCTCTTTGTTTTCAACAGTGTTACATGTATTTGGGTATTCCGACTTAGGGACCCTATTCCGGGAATGGCGCCCTTCCTCTACCCGCGATCTTGTAATGCATGAGATATCCGTCAATTCATTTTTTTTTTAATAACTCTGTGGTGCTTCTCGATATACGAACTGTCTTAGGCGGGGAAAACCAGTACTAAGCCATGACTTTAGAAATCGAATTTGTCTATAAATGTCGCCTTTTGTCTTGAGTTCTGCTACAAATTTCAGCTAATTAATGTTTTGAGTTTGAAAATGGCGGCCAATTTAGTGCCATTTTTGGCAAAAGTAATGTTTGGTGTCTTTTGTCAACTTATAAAAAAATGATTTCATACAAGAACAATTTAATTTGATATTTTCAAAGCATTTTTTAAACGTATACAGAGAGAGTGCTTCAAAAAAGTAGGTAATTTTTGTAGTGATACATTGTCTACATCTTGGCCGTTATCTTTCAAACTTTATACCATAACAATACCTCAAATTTCTAGTATTTGTGTTGGTTTGAGAAATAAATAAATATACCAAACTTTTTTGTGCATAGTAACATTTTAATTGGATGAAATTCATTCAACCATCAAAAGTTGTAACCAAATTTATTTCACTTTATCCTCCTGTGGCCGCCCCTAAAAGAGTAATGAACCAGCTTTTCACGTCAAAAAAAAGCTGACATCTTGTATTGAGAGTGAAATTTTTATCCTTACCTCAAACAAGTAAGGCGTAACTAATAATATTCGGTATATTATATTTTTCAACTTGAGGGGTGTGCCACTCCGTTGGAAAGCATTTTCGCACCTCTTGTCATAGAGTTGACCCCCCCTAATACGGTCCATAATATACATGTGATTAACGGATTAACCTACTTTTTTAACTACCCTGTATTTATATTTTTATATTCTGAATTAATCTCATGGAAACAAGCACCCAGGTGTCCCAGGTACACAAAAATGAAGCCTATAAATATAGTCATGTAAATGATATATACTTTATAGTCATGTAAATGATGTATACTTGTATTTTTTCCCCCTATAAACTGACAACGCTTCGGCTTTTGATACGCTGCAGTTGCAAAAATTCACAACACAGGCATAATTCTTGGAAACAGGTGCATTAATTTATAAAACCTTTCTCTATGAGAAATTTCTTGAATTAATTTGTTAAAGTGCTATGTAACTAAAATCAGAAAGCTGTTATACATAAAATTACGAGCGCTCTAATGGAACATTCTAGGTCCAGAGTTCTTTGCGGAAAATCTGTTCCTATTTAATATTATAGTTTCGCTGACTCTAAAATGTGTTTGCTTTTTTTTCTCTCTATTTTTCATTTTTGTTTCTCTATGTATTCCCTCTTTCCCTCCCCACACCTCCTCCTTTTTTTATAACTCTCAACACCTCTCTGTCTCGCTCCTCTTTTGACCTCTTTCTCTGCTTCTCATTTGTTTTTATCTCTGCCTCACTCTCTACCTTCTTTCTTTCTCAGTCTTTTGTAATATTTCTACCCCCACCTTTTAAGTACCTACAAGTTTTTTCTGTTTTTTCAACGTTTCTCTATTACTTCCACTTTTTTGACCTTTTAGAACAGTACTCTACTTTTTATGTGATCTTATTTCTTTAGCAAAGAAAAGAAAAAGAGAATACTTTTTTTTTTGCTTTTGTTATTTTACTAGATACTCTACTTGTGATTCTCATTTTGTTTTCTTATATTTTTTCGAGTTTTTTTTTTTTCATCCATACCGTTTTCTTGTCATTATTTTTATTTAACTCTTGCTTTAATTGTTATGACACTTTTTTTTTATTCGTTCTTTTCTGACCTTTTATAATTGTTTTGTAGAGGAATTTAAATGTTTTAGCTGGTGGTGTTAGTAGAAATACACAGTAGCGTTATCAACATCATTAACGTTTCGCCTCGTCCACTCTATTCATTTTTTAGTTCTTCGTCTTTGTTCTTCCACTTGAGTTAGCCTTCTACTGTCTCTTACTTCATGTTTATGAATTTTGTTTCTACTCTTTGTTTCATAATGTCAGCGTGAAAAGGATTTTCTTTGTGATTCTTTTTTTCCACTTTCATTATAATTTAGATAAGGAGAAATGCAAGGAACCTTGTGTTTTGGGGTGTTGCTGTCCATTTTTCAGACACTTTTTAGAGTCTCATGAGATATATTGCTTAGAGCAATCTCTTCCACCCAACCCAGATTTTTTTAAATCTCTTGAAAGGAAAAGGAAATGCAACACCAACAATTGAGAAGAGGCTCCAGCTCTATCACAAGGGATTCATATTGTTTTAACATGTTCTCGAATATTTTCACATGAAAAAAAAAAAAAAAAATGCAGACGAGCAAGAAACAAAGACCATCTGTAATCCTGCCGAGAGCTTCGGAGACAATGTGACAAGAACAGAAAGCAAGATGCATTGGGATTTCAGAACATAGCTTGAATATTTATAATTCCTATTTTTCTTGTCAGAGGGCAGAACACAGCGGAGAGAGAGAGAGAGAGAGAGAGAGAGAGAGAGAGAGAGAGGAGAGGAGAGAGAGAGGAAGAGAGAGAAAAAGAGAGAGAGAGAGATAAAGAGAGAGAGAGAGAAAGAAAGATAGAGAGAGAAGGAAAGAGAGAGAGAGAGAGAGAAAAAGAGAGAGAAAGAAAGAGAGAGAGAGAGATATATAAAGAGAAAGAGAATTATAAATAACATAATTATTTATACTGCCTGATTAGGACTATTAAGTCCCATTATTTCAACAGTAAGCCCAAAGGTATTAACCTATGGTCAACATTCCAAATGGGAGGATAACTTGACAGGTCCCGGCTGGGTTTCGAACCCGCGACCTTTGGATTACCGGACAGACGCCTTGACCACTGAACTGCCGAGACAGATAGAGAAAGAATAAAAGTAAGAAAAAAAGGAGTAAGAGATTGCGAGGCAGAATTGAGTTGAAATAATCTTTAATTAAATGGTTACCTTTATTATTTTAATGTACCTAATGAAGATTAAAGAGCGTGGCATATTTTAAATAGAGAAAAAATTGCACAGAAAGAGTGAAAGAAAAAGAGACGAATATGAAAATGCAGAGTTAAGTGAACCGAAAGCAGAACAAAAATGGTATGAAAATCAGCAAGATAAAAAGCAAAAATAGGAAATATATGGAAAAAGGGAAGAGAAAGTGAGAGAGGGAGAGCCGAAGAGGGAGTGAGAGAGGAAGAGGAAGAGTAGGAGAGAGAGAAAAAGAGAGAGAGAGAGAGAAAGAGGAAGAGCAGAAAAGAGGGAGTGAGAAAGAAGCATTAAGAGTGACAAGAACAAGAAAATCACATCAATCTTAGCATGAGTAAATATATTGAAAAGCAATTGAAAGACACATTATACGAAGACGCTGTATGCAAACATATAGAAAGACGCACTGTATACACAAATACGAATAAGTTGTATATGTAAACATACTCACATGTATTATACATCTTCCTTTTTTCATGACAAATTTTCTCCATTTTAGTTAAAAACTAAAATATTTCCTCCCCTACTACTAAATTATCCTCTTATTTTATTTAGTTTATTTATTTCATCATTATATATTTATTTTTTCAATCCACTTGCCCTGAAGAATGAAGATGTATCAGTTACTTTTATCTACCACCTGGTTTTATTAAGCATTGTCCCTTTGTGCGACAAAGTCCTCCCTTCAGTCAAAAATCCCACTTTGTCAGTCAAAATATTTCTTCTCTTGGTAAAATTTCCCTACTTTTTAGTAAATTTCCCACCCTCACGTATTCAAGATTTCTGCAAACCATGACATGAAAAATTTCAGTTGGCTTTTTTTTCTCCACTCGATTTTTTGTCACCTCAACCTCGTTCCCCTCCGACGCCACCCTCCCCCCCTCATCTGGAAAGCCATCAATCATACTGCCGTCGACACTTGGAGTAAAGCGATCCTCCACTTTGTCTTTTTCTTATTCATGAGAAAGAATGGGAGAGAGAGAAAATGAGAGAGAGGGAGGGGGAAAGAAAGAGAAAAAAAAGAAAGATAATGTTGAAGTAGAGGACACAGAAAAAAAGAGGACGAGGAAAAGAGAGAGAGAGAGAGAGGACGACAAAGAGAGATAAAAAAGAGATAGGAAGAGATATTAAAGTGGAAGACATTGATTGAGATTAAGGGACAGATCATGCGAGAGAAAAAAAAGAGAGAAAGATAAAAAGAACAGAGAAAAAATGGAAAAATAGAGCCATACATAAAGATAGTTGAAAAATAAATGAAACATGGCGAAAAGAAAGAAATTTAGAGACAGATACAGAGGGAAAGAGAAATGAAAAAGACTAGAAAAAATAGAAGAAGAAGAGGAAAAGAAAGAGAGAGTGAGATAAAGAATTAGAGAGAAAAAAAGTGATAGAAGGTGTAAGAGTGCCATTTTAAAGAAAGAGGAAAGAAATTGATATGTAAATATGTCTCTTTCTTATTCATGGGAGGTAAGAGAGAGAAAGAGAGAGGAAACTTCAAGTGTGTAAGATTGATATAGAAAGTAAGATGGTATTTATTTTGATTTATTAAATATAAGTATAATATTGAAAAAGAAAGAATACATACAAGAGAATCATCTAGTAATGGTTTTCATAGACTTAGAGAAGGCAAATGATAGAGTCCAAAGGAAGAGATATGGAGGTGTATTAGTGAAAAGAGAGCCACTGAAAAGTGTGTAAGAATAGTGAAAAACATTTATGAGAGAGTAAGAAGTAGTGTAGGCCTCGCCAAACAGATATCTGTCTGTGTTGGTCTCCATCAAGGTTCGACTTTCAGCCCATACCTGTTTAACATTCTAATGGACGTATTGACTGACAATGTAAGACAAGAGGTCCTTGGTGTATGATGCCAAGGGTTGGGTGGAAGATTTGCCAAAGGTAATAACCCCGCATTTTAGTTAGGACATATATTATGTATATATTTATTTATTTTTTCTTTATATAATAGAAGAAAAACATTTCTTCTATTATAGCGTATTTTAATTTGTAATTATTTGTGTTGTATATAATAATATATGTCCTATTAATAAAGTATAAATAAATAAATATATGCTTGGTGAGAAGATTACAATGGTATGGACATGTCGAAAGAAAAGACGAAAATTATGGGAGTAAGAAGGTTGGGAGAATAGAGGTGAGAGGAGGAAAGAAGAGAGGTAGACCAAAGAAGAGGTGGGAGGATTGTGTGAATAGTGATATAAGAGAGAAGGGAATGAGAGGTGACGAGTGGCATGATCGGATCAAGTGGAGGACTCTATCGAGAAACGCAGACCCCTTCTAAATGGGAAAAGGTGTAGGAAGTGATGATAAAGTTCACATTTTTACAATTTAAATATTTTGAGGAAAACATGAAAAACAGACGTAATTATTGTGTGGTTAATATTCTCTCTCTCTTTCCTTTCCTCCTATCTCTCAATCCCATTTTACCTTTCTCGGTCTTTCCGACCCATTTTCTCACTATCTCTCTCTCTCTCTTTCTATTCCTCTCATTCACTCTCTCTCTTTTCTCTCTCTCTCTCTTTCTCTCTCTCTCTTTTCTCTCTCACTTTTTTTTTCTCTCTCTCTCTCTCTCTCTCTCTCTCTCTCTCTCTCTCTCTCTCTCTCTCTCTCTCTCTCTCTCTCTCTCTCTCTCTCTCTCTCTCTCTCTGCCCTACTTACCTCTATTGGTAAAATAATATCACGTGTTTTTTTTGCAACATCACAGATTATTAGCTCGCGATTACTTTTCCACTTAATAAATAGGTCAGGGTAGTTAAATTCTATAAGTTTGGTTACCTTTTCATTATAACTATTATTATGAAAAATAACATGAAAATTTCAAATGTAAAATCACAAAATTTAATAAAGTCCTCATCATTGCTATTTATAGAATTCTACAACACGTGTGACGTATATTAAATTTGGATTACATTTTTAAATTTACTTTTAAAATCGTCAAAGTTTTTTTTTCTACCTTTTTTTGGTTTAAAGTCGCTTTCAACTTCAGGGAGTTCAGGGTCATTATATCACGACGAGAGTGATAAATTGAGTAGCTGTTTGGTGATACTCCATCGATTGGAAGGTAAAACCCCCGTCGTGAACTGACGTAGTTAGAAGTAAAGTTAAACTCCCCCCCCCCCAAAACATAAGTAGATTGTGACATTAGTCTGTTACCCACTAATAGTTTTTTATCTAAGCGTTGAGCTATAAGGAATTTGTGTACAATTGTAGTAGACCAGCAGTCTGACTGGGGGACTATAAGCAGGGATTAGACCAGCATTGGCTTGGTTCTGAGGGTCCTTGTCAATTATTAGCCTCCTTGATAAGACAGTGGTAGAAGTGCTGAGTCATTCCTCCACTGTCGGGCCACCATCGTTCACGATGACGCCACCCTATAATGAAGATGATGTTAAAATTTAATTGATAGTCCACCCTTAAAATATTTGCATTCATTCCTCTGACGTTCTCTTTATTTGCCTTTGCACAATTATATTACGTAGTTATGTAATATTATTTAAATAAATTTTATTATTGTTTGAGTTTATTGAAATTGCGCATCGAATACCATAAATAGAATTTCAAAACAAAAAATATTATATATCAATAGACATTTCTTTTCCAACATTCTGAAGACTTTAATGTATACCAGGAAGAGTTTTCAAGAGAGAAGTTGAGTAATAATATTATCTAATAAAAAATAACTCACAAACTGTATCAGAAAGAATAATACACCGTCAATTATGGACACACTACTTCTTTTTTTTTTTTTTTTTTTTTTTAAGTGGGGTTTAACGTCGCTTTCAACTGCCATGGTCATATCACGACGGGGGTTTTACCCTCCATTCGCAGGAAACTCACAAACCTGCTACTCACATTGACCTCACCCAGCCTGAGTGGGGCCGGGAAAAGCCAGCGTCACGAGTTAGAATTTGAATGGTCACCCATCCAAGTCTTAACCTCGCTGGATGTCGCTTAACTTCGGTGTTCTGAAGGGAACCGGTGTATTCAACATGCCATCGACGCTGGCTAACACACTACTTCCTCGTGGATTACAATCATAATTTTCAACTTTCTATCTAGACTCAGGGATTTTTTTACAGAATCTCTTGTATCTACAAACGTTTTCAACATACTTTCTTCAAATTTGTCTTATATGATAAAACTAGCGGGCTGTCGCCCGCTTTGCCGGCCGAGGCATGGCCGTGAAAGCAAAAATTCTTTTTCGCCAATGGCAGGTGTTGTAGTGGGAATTTCGAAAAAAAAATCCCGTCTTATTGCACATCTAGACTATAAGACAAAGCTACCTACCAAATTTTAGCTTCCTAGGACTTACCAGTTCGGAGAAAGAGTGATGAATCAGTGAGTGAGTGAGTCAGTCAGTGAGTGAAACTCTCTTATATAAGTATAGATACCGTTTTTTCTACAATATAGATTCCAACGAAAATTCGTAGACCTTACTTGGCCACTTTTTCGTCCAAATTTTCACAACTTCTTGAATCTCAAAGCTCAACTATAAATTATTCAATGAAAAATACAAATACACTAGGTATGTAAAACGTTAATTAGCATACCTATATAATCAAAAAAATTCATCAATCATGGATTTACCGTTCACGAGATATAAGCGTATTATTAAAAAGTTAGAAGTCAGTGTGAAATTGATAGATTTGAAATGTGAACATTTAGAATACTTCTTCAATATATGTACTGTACAAAGTTTCGTTGAAATTCACAGAGTAGTTTCTGATTTTTGTGCGTTACAAGTAAATATAACGTCCAGAAATATGAAGAAAAAAAAATCGGAGCAAAAAAACCTAATATTTCTTTAAAAAAAAAGAACACAATACTTCCGATTTTTACAAATTAGTAATTTTAAGGAAGTAAATTAAAATAGGAGCAAAATTTTTTTGTTGGGGAAGTAATAAAGCGGGAAGTTGAGAAAATTGTGCAGAAATATTTTCATTGGAGACTGCTTCTCAGTAAAATGTTAGCAAAATGTTATTAGTAGATCAAATTTCCTCTAAGCGAAATATCTGACATTTAAGAAAATTTGAACAAGATAATGAGGGAAAAAATAAAATAAGAGAGAGAGAGAGAGAAATAGAGATAGAGAGAGAGAGAGAGAGATGAGGGAGAGAGAGAAAAAGACAGAATGAAAATGCAGTATCTTATTTGAGAAAATATGAGGTAAATATTGATTTTAAATTAAATTTGTAGTTTCGTTTTTTTAATGTTTCTAGAAATACATTTTTGATACAGATACTTATAGCCCAGGCAAATTAGTGCTAAAATGGGGTCTAGCGTCAAAAAATTGCTCAATAGCTGGAAATCGTTTTAAACCCTTAAAGGGGTCCTGAATAATGGGTATATGAGTTTGCGACGGATTTTAGGTTGTGCTTCCGAGTTTAGGGCCTAAATAGTGCAAATTTTTTGCACTTTTTTTAAAATTGCGCTTATAACTCAAAATGTATTTATTCTACAGTAAATTTTACTCAGTTCTTATCTAAGGAACATAAAATTATGCGTCTAATGACGTTTGAATCATTAAAAAAGGTTAAGCCGTTCAGCCACAATCGCTCCTCAAAGATGGGTGGTTTTTTCAAACATAGCTCAAATTTTGAAAATTCTCAACTTTTAACGCCTGTAAGTCAAAAAGGACTGCACCAATTGAAAAATTTAATAGAATCGAACTTGTAGAAAATGTAATTCTAAGTAAAATACTGTTTGAAATTTGAAATTTGCTCACTCCAGTGCTGAGATATGATTTTTCGTCCCTAGGGCCAAATTTCCGCTAAGGCAGTGCAACGCAAGAAACTTCATCTAAACTCTAAAATTCTCATATTCTTACAACTTTTCAAGCAAAACTGAACGTAATCTATTGAATTCAGTCGAATAGGTAATTTAAAATTTTGAGAAACTTGCACTGAATTTTACTAAGATCTTCACTGAACATGTTGTGATTTCAAGACAGCTGGCACACTATGGAGGATGTAACTTGTTTTATATGCGGAAACATTGTGCAAGAAGGAATATTAATAATAATATAATAATAAAAATGCATTTTCTTTGTGTTGTTATGTCACAGTTTTAGTGAGTAGCGCAGAATCATAGAACTTTGCCAGTTTAATTTACAATATCTTGTATTATTTGTGTGCCTATGATTGAGCCACTGGTCGCTGCTTCAGATCAAAGCAGCTACTCTTTTTTCCTCACGACTCACGAAGTATGAGTGGACCCCGAACATCCAAGTACAGAGCAGAAAAAATCCCATCCCGCTGGGAATTGAACCCAGGTCACCATGCGTGCAATGCCTAGCGCGCTAACTCACTCGGCTACAGTGACTACAACATATTAAAGGCAAAGATAGAGGAATATTAAAGGAAAAGTCACTTCGAATGTTCATTGAGGACAGCAGGAGGAGAAATGATGTGCATCACACGTGGTTACAGACTCAAAGATCTGTTATACTTCACGAGAAGTGTCGCAAAGGTGTCTACACGAAGGAGTCAAACACTGTAAAGGCCGAAAAAGAAGCAAGAAACGGAAGCCGTGTGACAAGAGGCCGTGAGGAAATACCAAAATTCAACTTCAAGGAGCTCTGCTTCTACTGTGGAAAAGATATGGAGGTTCTGGGTACTAACGACTTCTTAGGAGTGAACCACTTTTCATGGCCATCAATGCTATCCATGTTTATATCGGCGTTGTCATATACGAATTGAGTTAATGAATTTTTAGTGATGATAAGGCCATGATACGTTCCATGCTATGGGGGGGTATTCAGTGCTTCACTCCTAAGAAGTAAACAGAAAAAGCTTCCTCTTCATAGACGTGAAATTCAGACACAAGAAATAATGCAAAAAATTAAAGGTTCTGCAATTGCCAGAGGAGATGAAACTGCCCCCATAGCATGGAACGTATCATGGCCTTATCATCACTAAAAATTCATTAACTCAATTCGTATATGAGAACGCCGATATAAACATGGATAGCATTGATGGCCATGAAAAGTGGTTCACTCCTAAGAAGTCGTTAGTACCCAGAACCTCCATATCTTTTCCACAGTAGAAGCAGAGCTCCTTGAAGTTGAATTTTGGTATTTCCTCACGGCCTCTTGTCACACGGCTTCCGTTTCTTGCTTCTTTTTCGGCCTTTACAGTGTTTGACTCCTTCGTGTAGACACCTTTGCGACACTTCTCGTGAAGTATAACAGATCTTTGAGTCTGTAACCACGTGTGATGCACATCATTTCTCCTCCTGCTGTCCTCAATGAACATTCGAAGTGACTTTTCCTTTAATATTCCTCTATCTTTGCCTTTAATATGTTGTAGTCACTGTAGCCGAGTGAGTTAGCGCGCTAGGCATTGCACGCATGGTGACCTGGGTTCAATTCCCAGCGGGATGGGATTTTTTCTGCTCTGTACTTGGATGTTCGGGGTCCACTCATACTTCGTGAGTCGTGAGTAAAAAAGAGTAGCTGCTTTGATCTGAAGCAGCGACCAGTGGCTCAATCATAGGCACACAAATAATACAAGATATTCTAAATTAAACTGGCAAAGTTCTATGATTCTGCGCTACTCACTAAAACTGTGACATAACAACACAAAGAAAATGCATTTTTATTATTATATTATTATTAATATTCCTTCTTGCACAATGTTTCCGCATATAAAACAAGTTACATCCTCCATAGTGTGCCAGCTGTCTTGAAATCACAACATGTTCAGTGAAGATCTTAGTAAAATTCAGTGCAAGTTTCTCAAAATTTTAAATTACCTATTCGACTGAATTCAATAGATTACGTTCAGTTTTGCTTGAAAAGTTGTAAGAATATGAGAATTTTAGAGTTTAGATGAAGTTTCTTGCGTTGCACTGCCTTAGCGGAAATTTGGCCCTAGGGACGAAAAATCATATCTCAGCACTGGAGTGAGCAAATTTCAAATTTCAAACAGTATTTTACTTAGAATTACATTTTCTACAAGTTCGATTCTATTAAATTTTTCAATTGGTGCAGTCCTTTTTGACTTACAGGCGTTAAAAGTTGAGAATTTTCAAAATTTGAGCTATGTTTGAAAAAACCACCCATCTTTGAGGAGCGATTGTGGCTGAACGGCTTAACCTTTTTTAATGATTCAAACGTCATTAGACGCATAATTTTATGTTCCTTAGATAAGAACTGAGTAAAATTTTCTGTAGAATAAATACATTTTGAGTTATAAGCGCAATTTTAAAAAAAGTGCAAAAAATTTGCACTATTTAGGCCCTAAACTCGGAAGCACAACCTAAAATCCGTCGCAAACTCATATACCCATTATTCAGGACCCCTTTAAGGGTTTAGAACGATTTCCAGCTATTGAGCAATTTTTTGACGCTAGAGCACTAATTTGCCTGGGCTATTATTAATTGTATCAAATTAATATAGATAGATATTGTAGCATAATTTGTGATAGATGGTGGTTATCCCACCAATGGTCCTTTTTTTCAAATGTGCAAGACTGTAGTTATTTTTATTATCATTTTAAATCAAAAAATTAGATATGAAAAGACATAATATATTATATTATTGAAGAGTAGAAATAATTTCATTAGTACAAAACAAAGAAACAATATAAAATAATAATAAAAAGGATAAAAATAGATAAATATATCTGAGCGCACGGCAGTGCGCCAGGCCAAGTTCCAGCAAGCACGGCAATGTACATTATACACCCATATGTCCTAACTAAAGAGCGGGGTAATTTGTCTATGGCAATCTCTTCCAGCCAACCCTTAGAACATAATTACTTCCTATCTATATCCATTAGACGTTTCTTTATTCCTAAAATTAATTTCGCTTTCAAATGCATGGTCATTTAAACTGTCCCGGTAGCTCAGTCGTAAAGGCGGCACAATGTGAATCCAAAGATTCCAGGGGTCGTGGGTTCGAAACCCAGCCGGGACATGTTATCCTTTCATTTGGGATTTTTACCACATAATAATATGTCTTGGGCTTACTGCTTGAATAATGGGACTTTAATAGTCCTATTCGGGCAGTACGATTAAGGCGATATTATTATTATATTATTTACCTCACCAAGACTAGATTGGGCCGGTACTTCAGGTGTTTTAACAGCCAGATTTCTACCACGCCAATGGTTTTGGTGTATGTTTTGACCAGGTCATCATGTGTGCATGTTTCATCTAGTTGATTGCAGAGAAGGAGAGGGCAGAGAATTAATGCTCCACATTCACAGTTGTTGTCTTTTGTTAAGAGTGTACTGGTGATAGAATCTCATTATAATAATAATAAATCTCATTTTAATAATATAATAAATATATACCTATAATAATAATATTACTCTTTATTGGAAGGTTACCACCTGGTGAAGTTAATAATGAAAGCATTTTCTACCACCTAAACCTTATAGTTTTATTATCATGTGGTCACAAACTCAAATTAATGAGAAAAAATTCACACCCTGGGTGGGATTCGAACCAACGGATCCTTACGCTACCTGGATTACCAGACTAACGGGTTAACCACTTGACTACCAGTGCAATTCAAGAAGTATCTCTCCTGAATCACTGTATCTCTCTATTCTAGCCATTTTTAAGTCTACCTCCTCTCTATCTTTCTCTCACTTCCTCTATCTTTCTCTTACTCTCTCTCTCCATCTCTCTGTTTACCTTTAAATCTTTCTCTCTCTCTCTTTCTATCTTTCTCTCTCTATCTTCCTCTCTCTCTCTCTCTCTTCCTCTCTCTCTCTCTCTTCCTCTCTATCTCCCTATTTTTCTCTTTCTCTCACCCACCCACTCTTTATATCTCTCCTTTATCTATTTCTCTCTCTTCTTACTCTAGCCTTGTCCTATAATGGGTTCCTTCTTATCCATCCTCTGTTCCTTCTTTCTCTCTCTCTCTCTCTCTCTCTCTCTCTCTCTCTCCCGCTCTCCCTTTCTATTTTTCTCTCTCTATCTCTCTCTCTTTTTCCTCTCTCTTTTCTCTAAATGGCCAATCTGGAGCGTCGAGATATCAAAAGTAAATAGTCGTCCACTGGGTGTCATTTCAAATGGAGATGGAGGTGGGGTGTATGAGGATGTGTTTTGTGATGGAGGTGAAGTATGTGGGGATGTGTTTTGTGACAGAGGTGAAGTGAAAAGGGGAAGAAAGGGTGTAGTGGCTAGTGGGTGTGATTTTATATGGAGAGAGAGGTGTGGATATCATTTGAAATGTAGTTGAAGTGAGGAGGGAGTGTGATGTGAGACAAGAAGGGATAGAGTGTGAGGGATAATTTAAATGGGGAAAATATAGAGGATAGAGTGAAAGAGAGAGGAAAGAGGAAACCGATTTAGAGTAGAGTGGAGAGACTTGGGGTAGTGTAATGTCAAATGTCATGAGAGAGAGAGAGAGAGAGAGAGAGCGATAGAGAGAGAGAGAGAGAAAGAGAGAGAGAGAAAGAGAGAGAGAGAGAGAGAAGAGAGAGAGAGAGAGAAAGAGAGAGAGAGAGAGAAAGAAAGAGAGAGAGGAAAAGAGATATAGAGAGAGAAAGAGAAGGAGAAAGAGAGAGAGAGAGTAGACACCGTGGCCTAGACTCCTAGAGCACAAGTGTCCTAGTTTTGCACAAACGGTTACCTTGGTTCCATCTTCGAAAGTTTCCTGCACAGAACTTGAAAATCTGGAGTCCACTCATACCTTATGAGGAGAGAGAGAGAGAGAGAGAGAGAGAGAGAGAGAGAGAGAGAGAGAGAGAGAGAGAGAGAGAGAAAAGAGAGAAGAGAGAAAGAAAAAGATTAAAAGGGCGGGGTTATTGCCATAGGTAATTATTTTTCTTTCTATTCTTTTTCATTTTTATTGTATACTAGCCGTTTGCCCGTGCTTTGCAACGGAACTAAATTTCAAATTTACTAAGGCATGGCCGTACTGCTGGACAGCAATGCCTTTTTGAACTTTTTATAATTTTTCTGGACAAAGGGATAATGGTTTTGGGGGGGTCAATTCTGAGACATTTTTCGCTATCTCTTACCGTTTTGGCTAAACAACTCCGGACAAACAAAAAAACATAGGTAGGTAGGTAGGTAGGTAGTACTTTTTACTGGTTTATATATAGAGACTAGCGGGCTGTCGTCCGCTTTGCGGGCCGAGGCATGGCCGTGAAAGCAAAAAATACTTTTTCGCAAATGGCAGGTGTTTCTTTTTTTCTTCTTTTTTTTTCTTTCTTCTTTCTTTTTCTTTATAATAATGTAAATATATATGTTTTATTTTATTTGTTTTTTCTTCTTCTTTTTTTGTATCCGGGGTTAAGTGGCAGAGAATGCCTAAGGCATTAACTTCGCCCCGGATTACAAAACAATTGTAATAAAAATTAATATTTCTTTTTGTACATATTTCTAAGTTTTTTTTTTTAATTTATTGTTATATTTTTTGTTGTTGTTGATGATTGTTTTGTAAAAAAAATAAAGTGTAAAAAAAAAAAAAAAATTGACTATAAAACAAAGCTACCTACCAAATTTCAGCTTCCTAAGACTTACCAGTTCGGAAAACAGTGATGAATCAGTGAGTGAGTCAGTCAGTCAGCTGTGTGAAACTCTCTTTTATAAGTATACAGGGTGTCCCACCAAACTTGGACACCTCAAATTACTCGGCCCCTGGAAGAGTTTTTGAAAAATAAAAAATCTTAGGGTACATGTCCTAACTATGCGGTTTCAGTCATGAAATTTTTTTTATACAGGGTGGTTCAAAAGTCAGAAATCGAGGTGTCAACTTTCGATTTTTAAATGGATCAACCTGAATTTTATTTGATAATTTTACTTCTAAATGGTGTCTGAGTATTTTTTTAAAGAAAAATATTACATACAGGGTGGTTTTTTTTCGACCAATTTTTTTTCTTAATTTCGAATAACTCAAGTTCCTTTAATTTTTTCGATATCAAGAATAGAAAGTGTTTGTGTAATGAAAACACGTACTTTCAATTGGCATAAAAAAAATTTCTACAGGGTGGTTCACAAGTGAAATAATGACTTGATTTTTTTTAAAACCGAGTTTTTTTAATTTTTTATTTAGGATTAATAATTCTCGCCTAGTTTTACACATTTTTTTGTAGTCATATCGAAAAACAAAACTAAAGTGTTGTACAGGGTGAGACACAATTTTTTTGCAACACCCTGTATATGGGCAGTCAAAGAAACGTAAAATTAAATAGAAAGACTAAATATGCAAGAAAAATTTCGATTTCTAATGATAATCAAAAGTTATGGTGTTTAAACTAATATTGTCGCATGGACCACCCTGTAGATATTATCTTAAACTATCATATGGGTAGTCGAAATTGTCTAAAATTCAACGAGGAGTCCAAATCTGAATGAAAAAAACGAATTCAAAAAGCCATTTTCAATTTTGTGTGTACACTACCTACATTTTATTTCAAGTTTTAAAATCATTCATTGTAGACACCAAATTGAAAATGGCTTCAAAATTTGTGTTTTTCACTTGTTTTTTCCCCATGATTCGAAGTCTTCGTTGAATTTTATACAACTTCGAGTACCCACATGATAGTTTAAGATAATATCTACAGGGTGGTCCATGCGACAATATTAGTTAAAACACCATAACTTTTTAATATCATTAGAAATCGAAGTTATTCTTGAATATTTTGTCTTTCTATTTAATTTTACGTCTCTTTGACTGCCCATATACAGGGTGTTGCAAAAAAATTATGTCTCACCCTGTACAACACTTTAGTTTTGTTTTTCAATATGACTACAAAAAAATGTGTAAAATTAGGCGAGAATTATTAATCCTAAATAAAAAATTAAAAAAACTCGGTTTTAAAAAAAATCAAGTCATTATTTCACTTGTGAACCACCCTGTAGAAAAAATTTTTATGCCAATTGAAAGTACGTGTTTTCATTACACAAACACTTTCTATTCTTGTTATCCAAAAAATTAAAGGAACTTGAGTTATTCGAAATTTTGAAAAAAAATTGGTCGAAAAAAAAACCACCCTGTATGTAATATTTTTCTTTAAAAAAGTACTCAGACACCATTTAGAAGTAAAATTATCAAATAAAATTCAGGTTGATCCATTTAAAAATCAAAAGTTGACACCTCGATTTCTGACTTTTGAACCACCCTGTATAAAAAAAATTTCATGACTGAAACCGCATAATTAGGACATGTACCCTAGGATTTTTTATTTTTCAAAAACTCTTCCAGGGGCCGAGTAATTTGAGGTGTCCAAGTTTGGTGGGACACCCTGTAGATATTTTTTTCATTGTTAAATTAATTATTTTTATGTACATAATGTCCTTTTATAGCTAATAAAGCGTTCTATAATAATTATAATAATAATAATAAGAGGAAACACGAGTGGTTTTTCCCAATGAGTAACGATCAGTGGCAACAGTAGAGAACAAGAATGAAGGATGTAGACTGGGAAATGAAAAAAAAAAGAACGAGAGGAATTTCATAAAAAGGAAGTAAAGGAAAGCGAAAAGCAGGAGGAAAAAAATGCTAGAGGGAATGGAGTAGAGAGGAGGGGGGGAGGGCAAATTTTTGTCTGGTAGGAAGAGAAGATAAATGTTGGAGAGAATGAGAGGAGAAATGTTGATATGGATAACAGAAGAGAAGATATTCGTAAATGTTGGAGAATATGAGAGGAGAAATGCTGATAAGGATAACAGAAGAGACGATAAATATTGAATACGATGAGAGGAGAAATGAAGATAAAGATAATAGAAGAGAAGATAAATGTTGCGTAATATGAGAGGAGAAATGTTGATAAAGATAAAAGAAGATAAGATAAATGTTCAAGAATATGACTGGAGAAATGTTGATAAGGATAACAGAAGAGGAGTTAAATGTTGGAGAGGAGAAATGTTGATATGGATAACAGAAGAGAAGATAAATGTTGGTAAGAATAATAGAGGAGAAGGAATGTTGTAAGGGGGAGAGGGGTACTGCTGTAGTGTGCAAAAGTACAGGGGGGTCAGGGGGAATGTGCAGTCTCCCTGGGGTGCCGTTGTCCCGGGGTCATAATGCTAGATGAGATGGATACTTGTAAATACAGGGCGGTACCGCAGGGGATGAGATTCATTTTTCTCATTTCATTCGTGTAGAGGTCCTTCATGTTTCCTAAAGTTTTTTTTCAATTCTGAAAGTCAATGACCAATATATTTTTTTTTCTCAAGACATGGATGTTCATAGCAAAATAAGTTGGACTGAAGAGTGACCCTTGAGGCACTCTCAATAGATACAATGGTCTTTATGTTAAAAAATAATCGTCACTTAAAATGTACTTCTGTAAACACTTGATTATGTTATCTTCTTCTTCATTAGAACTCTAACAGACTCTTTAATTGCATCTATCTCTAAACTTATTATGTTATCACTTAATCAAAAGCTTTCTTAAGATCTATGAACACACAGCAGACACAGTACGGAATAATTCTAGATAGTTATTGAGCTAAATGAGCCATCTCATCTCATTTTTTCATATTAACCTCACCTAGACTCTAGTTAACATTGATGCTAGAAAAACATTATGTAGATTGTAAACTAGGTACTCTAGACAAATAATAAATGTACAGAAACAAAATTTAAGTTAGATTTTGTAAACATTTATCTTTTTTACTTTCCTTATCCTATAATAAGGATTTTGTAAACATTTATCCTATAATAAGGAAAGTATTGTATTTTCATCATACTCCACCCTGTAGATTCACAATTATGTAAATATCCCTGTGTTATGCTGTGGATAAGAGCTGAAATATTATCTTCATTGACGCGAGGGCTTAAATAAAAGTAGTGCGCTATTCAAAATGTCGTTCCTGTCGTTTTCTGCACTATCTTTTATGTTTGCGAGCTGTTGAAAAAGTCGTTTACTGCAACGATCATGTCTTTGAACAAATGAAATTGTCGTTTAGGAATTAGGTCGTGTGTTCTCACGTTTCCGAACGATTGGAAACGTCTTTTAATACAACAACGATCGTTTAAATGAAATTGCTGTACATTTCGCTAATTATTATTTGTTAATTATCCGTTTGAGCGTTAGCCAGCCTGCCTGCCGTAACAGTTGTGACTACTGCCCGTAGTCCAGAGATCCTGAGTTTGATCCCCTGTCGGAGCAGATTTTTTACAAGAAATTCTGGTCCCTCCGTACATATGAGGCTGGCATTTCCGGCCCTATCCAGGCTGGGTGAGGTTAATGTGGGTAGCTGGTACGATTCCCAGCGAATGGGAATGGAGGGTAAGGTACAGTTCGGTGCGCTCGTGTTGACCCAGCCCTTAAATAATGGGAAGTATTGATTCACTTCTCGCTCATCAGAAGGAAGGCAATCTACGGGATGAGCAGGCTAAAACACAGACCACTCACTTTTTTTTCTTTTCTTTTTAAATCTCAACTCTCTCCATGACTCTATTACGCGAACTCTTGATTCTGTAACACTCTCTTTCTTCATAACTCTCTCTTACTACTTATCCTCTATTTTTCTAAAAATATTTCTCTCTCTCTCTAAATATCATTCTCTTCCTCTTTTCTATAAATTTAATCTCTTTCTCTGTCTCTGTCTCTGTCTCTCTCTCTCTCTCTCTCTCTCTCTCTTTCTGTAAATAAATAGAACAAACGAAAAAACACAGAGAGAGAGAGAGAGAGAGAGATATGAAGAGAAGTAGAGAAGAAGAGAAGAGGAATTTAAAAAGTATCTCACAAATGAGGAGAATATACAAAATCATTAAAAAGGATATGATGTGTACTCAACAAAAAAGGAGGAACAATATTATAAGAGACATCATACAAGATGGGATAGAATTTCTATTTAATAGATAGGAAACTTGATACTTTTGCTATTGATAAAAGAAAACGAGACAGTTAGAAATAATAATAATATCTCTATTATAATTTACTAGCGGGCTGTCGCCCGCTTTGCGGGCCGAGGCATGGCCCGCAAAGCAAAAAATCCTTTTTCGCCAATGGCGGGTGTTGTAGCGGGAATTTCGAAAAATCCCGTCTTATTGCACATCTAGACTATAAGACAAAACTACCTACCAAATTTCAGCTTCCTAGGACTTACCAGTTCGGAGAAACAGTGATGAATCAGTCAGTCAGTCAGTCAGTCAGTCAGTCAGTCAGTCAGTCAGTGAGTGAAACTCTCTTTTATAAGTATAGATACAAAGAGTCAGCGACCTCAGTAGTTTGATCGATAAGTCGGTTGACGACTTGTAACCAGGAGATCGGTGGTTCAAGTCCGGGTTTCAGCGTAGATTTATTAAAGCGAGTGTGAGTAGATGTGATATCACGAAAGTGATTAACACAATTATGATAACTTTATACAGGGTGTCTCACTGTAAGATTAGCTTAGTGGTTAAGCACTCGCTTGCCATGCGTCAGGTCCCGGGTTCGAACCCCCACGCCGACAAAAATTTGTATTCCTAAATTGGTTACAGTTGTTTGTAAGGGATACCTTCCGGTGCGCTCGTTTTGGCCCAGCACCTAAATGGGAAGTGTTGTGTCACTTCTCGCCCATCAGAGGGTAGAGGCATTACGGGATGGGCAAGCTACAACAAAGACCACAAGCGTCTATAGTATCTCCTGTTTCATGGCTACGAAATAAAAAAGGCTATGAAACACTTATCTTTAAAAAAAAAAGGTTTTTTCACGGTTTAAGAGGCATACTACGGGATGGGCAATCTACAACACAGATGAGCAGCATCTAGAATAGCTGCTGTTTCATCGAATTGAAAAAAGGTCTGAATAACAAATAAAATAAACTACATTTTAATTGTAAATATTTTGTATTATATTTTCCAACTGTTATTATATCCTGTTAGCAAGGTGCGGAAGAGAATGCCAAAGGTACTATCACCACCCTTGATCAAACTTTGTTTACCTTTAATTAATTATAGGTAACTTTTCACTGTATATAAAAATTGTAAACAAAGATTGATCAAAATTGTTGAAAAAAAAATCCCAAATACTTAACTTATCATGAGATGGTTTGTTTTCGAACCCGCGACCCCTGGATTTGAACCCACGACTGCTCAGACGCCCTGACCACTTGGCTCCCGGACAGACAATAATATAAAGGTTTACATACTAAGTGTACATAAACTACAAAAGCAGTCGAACTGGCGTATAAGAAAAACTTCGCCCCAGCGTCGATGGTGCTTTGAATGCACCAGTTCTTGTAAAATAACGGAGGTGAAGCAACGTCCAGCGAGGTGAAGACTTCGTGATGCTGGTATTCCGGCCCAACTAAGGCTTGCCGAGGTTATTGTGGGTAGCAGGTTTGTGAGTTTCTTGCGAATAGAGTAAATACCCCAGTCGTGATATGACCATGCAGTTGAAAGCGAAGTAACACCCAAATTAAAAAAAGAGAGAAATCTCGATACAAAGGAACATTTTCTCCATATACCAGAACTCCTGAAAAGTATAGGAAAGGTAAAAAAAGGTCAACCTCCTTTTTGAAACAGAGGATTTCCCTGTGTATCCAGAGACGAAATGCAGCAGCCGTTATGGGCACAGTTCCTCGTTCCTCAGACTTGGAAGGCATTTTTTTATTTTTATAAATAATTAAAAACATTTTTTGTTATTGGTAACCTAGTAAATATACTAACCTTAGGATTACCTATTGCTAGATATTTACTTAAAATATTACTATTATAAATTAATTAAAATAAACGTTTAAAAACAATTATTATTATTTCTAGGTCCAATTAAACTCTCTTGAAGGGAAAATAATCTCTTTTTAGGAAAATTCTATATCAAAGAGAAAAATATCCCATCAATGGAGTTTTCTTATCTTATATCCAGGTTTAACGGTATTAGGTATAGTATAATAATTATTATTATTATTATTCATGTTGTTATCGAGTTATAGATAAGTGCACTCAACAGCTTCAATTTTTAATTTATTATTTTTTAATTTGAAGATCAACTCCAGAGAGAAGTTCTCCCTCAAGCAAAGTTTTCAGCAAGCTCTGGTGGAACTATGCAGATTGCAGATTTTAGCGTAAATAGAAGATATTAATGAAAAATATTTTCCTCAGCTTGGCAAAAAAAAACTCTCACTCTATACTTTTTGTATATCTCTCTCTTTCTCTTTATCCCTCTCTCTCTTTGTTTCTCTCTCTTTTTCTCTCTTTGTTTCTCTATTTTATTCTCTATCTCTCTCTTTATCCCTCTCTCTCTCTTTATCCCTCTCTCTCTCTTTCTCTTAATCCCTCTCTCTCTCTTTGTTTCTCTCTTTCATTCTCTATCTCTCTCTGTCTTCATATCCCCCTTCTCTCTCTCTCTCTGTCTTTCTTTTTCTCCTTCTCTTTATATTTCTCTCTCTATCTCTTTCACCCTCTATCCCTCTCTTTATGTTTCTCTTTTCTTCCAGTCTCTTTTTTAATTTACCTTGACCTTTCTTTCTCTAGCTCTTTTTTTATTTACCACTCTATTTCTCACCTTCTTTCCTTACCTTTCTCCTTCTCTCTCTCTTTCTCTCTCTCTCTCTCTCTGTCTCTTTCCGATATGAATCTTTTATTTATTTTTTATTTAGTTATTTATTTACACTTTTTTTTTTTTTTTTACAAAACAATCATCAATAACAACAAAAAATAAAACAATAAATTAAAAAAAAACTTAGAAATATGTACAAAAAGAAATATTAATTTTTATTACAATTTTTTTGTAATCCGGGGCGAAGTTAATGCCTTAGGCATTCTCTGCCACTTAAGCCAGAGATAGAGAGAATCTTTTCTCTATCTCTGGCTGATTCCTTGTCTAGCTCTCTGTTACTGGCCTTTTATTCATTATTTCCTTTAACCTCTCTTTTTGATCTTTTTTTCTTTCTCATAATAAATTCATAAGAAAAGAGAGAGATAGGAGGAAGGTTGACTAAGGATAAGGAGGAGAAAGAGAAAGAGGAGAAGGAGGAAGGGGAGCAGGAGGAGAAGGAGGAGGAAGAAGAGGAGGAGGAGAAACAGGAAGAGGAGGAGGAGAAACAAAAAGAGGAAGAAGAGAAACAGGAAGAGGAGGAAGAGAAACAGGAAGAGGATGGGAAGGAGGAAGAGGAGGAGAAACAGGAAGAGGAGGAGGAGGAGAAACAAAAAGAGGAAGAAGAGAAACAGGAAGAGGAGGAGGAAGGGGGAGAAAGAGGAGGAGAAACAGGAAGAGGAGCAGGAGAAACAGAAAGAGGAGGAGAAGGAGGAATTAAGAGGAAGAGGGAGAAAAGGATGAGGAGGAGGAGAAGGAGGAAAAAGAGGAAGAGGAGGAGAAAGAGGAAGAGGAGGGGAAGGAGAAAGAGGAGAAAACAGGAAGAGGAGCAGGAGAAACAGAAAGAGGAGGAGAAGGAGGAAGAAGAGGAATTAAGAGGAGGAGGGAGAGGAGGAGTTAGGAGAAGGAGAAGGAAGAGGAGGAGGAGGACAAGGGGAAGGAGGTTATTTTTAATAAAACTTCTTACCAACAACGTTGCAACAGGCAAGTTTCGTCGAGATAGCGGAGAGGCCCTTAATGAAAGTCTCTTCTAAGAAGTGCTTTCTAATAAGAAGTGCTCTGACAAATGCGTGTCTGCTTACACAAAGGCTTGCTTTCGCTTGAATTTCGTGACTTTTAAGTTCCCTCAAGTCCTCGGATACTTGTGGAACTTAAAAGTCTGCAACTAAAGTGGAATCTGTAGCCCGTTTCAGAAACACTTTCCACTTTGTTAATAATAATATATTTAATATTATATCACCGGTTCCCTTCAGAACACCGAAGTTAAGCGACATCCAGCGAGTTTAAGACTTGGATGGGTGACCATTCAAATTCTAATTCTCGTGACGCTGGCTTTTCCCGGCCCCACTCAGGCTGGGTGAGGTCAATGTGAGTAGCAGGTTTGTGAGTTTCCTGCGAATGGAGGGTAAAACCCCCGTCGTGATATGACCATGGCAGTTGAAAGCGACGTTAACCCCCACTTAAAAAAAAAAAAAAAAAGTGGAATCTATAGCCCGTTCCAGAAACACTTTCCACTCTGTTAATAATAATATATTTAATATTATATCACCGGTTCCCTTCAGAACACCGAAGTTAAGCGACATCCAGCGAGGTTAAGACTTGGATGGGCGACCATTCAAATTCTAATTCTCGTGACGCTGGCTTTTCCCGGCCCCACTCAGGCTGGGTGAGGTCAATGTGAGTAGCAGGTTTGTGAGTTTCCTGCGAATGGAGGGTAAAACCCCCGTCGTGATATGACCATGGCAGTTGAAAGCGACGTTAAACCCCACTTAAAAAAAAAGAATATTATATCGCCTAGTAGTCACCGTGGCAGAGTGAGTTAGCGCACGAAAGGGTACCTGGGTTCGATTCCCAGCGGGGCAGGAATTTTTCTGCTCTGTACATGTACTTGCATGTTTGGGGTCCACTCATACTTCGTGAGGAAAAATGAGTGGTTACTTGTATGAGTAACGACTAGTCGAGGCATTACCAGAGTAAAAAGAAATGAATGTAATAGAATTCGAAAAGTACAGGAGGCTCTTAGTAATACTGCGCTAGCCATAAAAGTTGTGAAGAGGCCTTGAGCTTCACCACAAATAAAAACCATACATACAATCATACGTGTTGGGCTTACTGCTGGAATAACTTTTAATATTCCATTAATTGTAGTTACCTACTAGTCCCGCAACTTATAAATAATTTGATCAATTTTTCATATACATTACTAAGAAGAATACAAATTACTAATAGTAAGAATTTATGTTATTTATTGATGTAAAAAAATAATGAATAATACCAATGGATTTAAAAAAGAAAAAAAAAATATCAGATCATCTACAAGATGACAAAAAGCCCCCATGAAATAATGGGGAGGCCTTAGTCCAAAACTGATTTTGTACAATAATATTTTCTTATTTATGTATTTCCTATGTTAAGATGTATTGTTCAAATGTACAAATAAAGGCTATATTATTATTATTATAAGATAATATTATTATTTTTATGATTTTATTTGATTTCAGGTAATTTTCAGTGAAAATCTGATTGAGACGATATACATGGTACGATTTATTTTGATCTCCATTCTCAGCACTTTCAACCATTATGGTAAGTTCTATACTGTTGTGGTAAGTTCTATAACGTTGTGGTAACTTTCATTGTGTTAAGATCTATAGGTACTGTTGTGGTAACTTCCATTGTGTTAAGATCTATACTGTTGTGGTAACTTCCATTGTGTTAAGATCTATACTGTTGTGGTAACTTCCATTGTGTTAAGATCTATTCTGCTGTGGTAATTTCCGTTGTGTTAAGTTCCATACTGTAGTGGTAACTTCCATTGTGTTAAGATCTATACTGTTGTGGTAACTTCCACTGTGTTGAGATCTATACTGTTGTGGTAACTTCGATTGTGTTAAGTTCCATACTGTAGTGGTAACTTCCATTGTGTTAAGTTCTATACTGTTGTGGTAAGTTCCATTGTGTTAAGATCTATACTGCTGTGGTAACTTTCACTGTGTTAAGATCTATACTGTTGTGGTAACTTCCATTGTGTTAAGATGTATACTATTGTGGTAACTTCCATCGTGTTAAGATCTATACTGTTGTGGTAACTTCCATTGTGTTAAGATCTATAATGTTGTGGTAACTTCCACTGTGTTAAGTTCTATACTGTTGTGGTAACTTCCATTGTGTTAAGTTTGGATAGTTTGGGCACAACAACCCACCCAAGCAGATAACGGCGAATATTTCCTCACTCTTGGCACCCCTCACAGGATGCTCACTTCATGCAAAATAGTTTGCGCTAAAAATATTCATAACCTTTTGCCTGCCACTTCCGCCATGTAGGGTTCTTTGGCAAGCAGAATTCTGAATTTCTAATCTGCACTTTTTTTCTTTCATATACTCCTGTTTCCTATTTGATCCTCTTTTATAACTCTTTCCATACCTCCCTCTCTCTCTCTTTCCATGTCTCCCTCTTTCTTTCTTTTTATCTTTCGTCTCCTCTCACACTTGCGTATTCTTTATCTCTTTTATTTCTTATTACTCTCCCTTTCTTTGGCTAAGTCTCTCTTCTCTTCTCTCTCGCTTTCTTTTATTTAATTTTCTCTCTTTCTCTCTATTCCTCTCTCTCTCTCTCCCTCTCTGTCTCTTTCTCTCTCTCTCTCTTTCTGTCTCTTTTTCTCTCTCCTTCTTCCTCATTCTCTCAACTTCATCTATCTTTCTCTCTCTCTCTTTCTCTTGTGTCTCTCTATTTCGCAGTTTCTTCCTCTTTCTCTCTCATCTTTCACTTTATTCCTCTCACAATATTCCCTCTATCATTAATTTTTTATGAATTCCATTTCCAATAGCTTATAGTCTGCTTTTGGATTAATTTCTCTCTCTCTCTCTTACTAAATCTTTCTCTATTTCTCTCTCTCTCTATATATCTCTCTCTATCTATCTCTCTCTCTCTCCTTCCCTCTTTCTCCTTCTTTCTCTTACTTACTATCTCTCCCTCTCTCTCTCTTTCTCTCTCCCTTTATAGCTCATAGTCTGCTTTTGGATTAATTTCTCTCTCAATCTTCCTCTATTTCTCTCTCTCTATCTCTCTCCCTCCCTCTTTCTCCCTCCCTCTCTCTCGCTTTCTCTCTTTTTCTATCTCCTTCTCTCTCTCCCTCTTTCTCTCTCCTTCTTTAGCACATAGTCTACCTTGGGATTAATTTTCCTCTCCTTGTCTCTCTCTCTGTCTCTGTCTTTCTCGCTTCCTTTCAGTTTCTCACCATCTCTTTCTCTGTTTCTCTTACTCTCTCTCTCCCTCTCTCATTCTATTTCTCTCTCCCTCCCTCCTCCTGTCTTCCCTTTTCTCCTTTTTCACTTCCTTTATTTAGAGAAAATCCCTGCACCCCCGCACTCCACACAATATCCTGATTAGAAGTCTTTTGATGTCCTGAATATGGTTTTTCAATTTTAAGAACTAACCGACCTCGATTTTTCGTCATGTTTTTTTATCTTTCTTTTTTTATCTTTCTCTCTCTCTCTCTCTTTCTTTTTTTTTCTCTCTCTCTCTTCTATTTTTTGTCTCCTTCTTTCGCTCTCTGTTTTTATACAGGGTGGACACTTTTTGGTGGTAAAATACTATCTTACTACCAAGAGTAAGAGATTGCCACAGGCAATAACACCGCCCTTCAGTTAGGAAGACAAAAAAAGATAAATAATATATGTAACAATATCTGTCTGATATGTAGATGGGCCTCGTTAATAATCAGTTCGAAATAAAAGTAAAACTTTATTTTGTTAATAAAATAATAAAAATATTCCATTTTAATGTTTTTTTTATATTATTTACTAGCGGGCTGTCGCCCGCTTGGCGGGCCGAGGCATGGCCGTGAAAGCAATAAAATGCATTTTCGCCAATGGCAGGTGTTGTAGTGGGAATTTCGAAAAATCCCGTCTTATTGCACATCTAGACTATAAGACAAAGCTACCTACCAAATTTCAGCTTCCTAGGACTTACGGTTTCGGCTGTAGAGCGATGATCAGTCAGTCAGTCAGTGACTTGGACATTTATATATTAAGATTTGTATTGTACATACCTATGTTTGTATATCTTTGTATCTAATCAAGCATTTAATAATAATAACAGCCGGGACATGACAAGTTTTCTTCCCATTTGGAATTTTAATAGTCCTAATGCTAATTTAATTGACAAGGCCCCAGAACCAAGCCAATGCTTGTCTACTCTCTGTTTATAGTCCCCCAACCAGACTTTTTTTACCCTTTTAATTTAAATTAAACGTAGTTTCTCATAATTATTTCTGAACTTAGCATACAAAGTAACGCTTATGTTAACTTCATTTTTTTTTTAAAAAAAAACCTTCAATGTGTTTGACAAAAGTTATAAAAGCTCCAAGGTTACACAAGTGCAAAGATTAATTAATTATTTATTCGCATGGTTTCAACTTTTTTCTTTTAAATATTTTTTACATAGTTATTTTTTACATAGTCTATCCCGGTAGCTCAGTGGTAAAGGAGGCACTCTCCGAATCCAAAGATTCCAGAGGTCGTGGGTTCGAATTCCAGCCGGTACATGATAAGTTATCCTCCCATTCGGGATTTTCACCACATATTAATATGTTTTGGGCTTACAGCTGAAATAGTGGTACTTTAATAGTCCTTATCGGGTAGTAAAAATAAGGCGATATTATTATTATTACACATTGTGTACGGCGTCATACATATTTGTATGACTGTCACACCGCAGAATAGACGGCGTCATTCATATTTGTATGATGTGTGTATGACAGTGGAAATCACCCAAATCAGGCTCCGTCCCTAGAGCTAATTTGCATTTTTATCCCCCGTACACAATGTGTTAATATAATACTACTAATATTTTTCACTTAGTTATCAAGGTGCACCGGTAGTCAAGTAATTAATGCTCTAGTCTATTAATCCAGGTAGCTAGGGATACGTTGGTTCGAAACCCACCCAGTGCATGAATTTTTCCTCATTTATTTGAGTTTGTAACCACATAATAATAAGACTCTGAGGGTTAAATGATGTTTACCTCAAGTCAGGACGTTAAAACCAAATAGAATCAATAGACATGAAAGGAGCCTAGACATTGAATCTGGCCGTCCATATAATCCTCTCACCACCTTGACTTAGGTATCAATACCTATATCACGGACACGGAATTATTATTATTAGGACGTGGGTTTTACCCTCCGTTCACTGGGACTTGTACCAGCTACCCACACTAACGGAAAATATTATTATATTATTTTTAGTTTTATGTACTTCATTTTTTGTTTTTGTTTTTTTTTTTTTTTTTCCTGTATTATAAGTAGCAAACTGTAAGAAATAAGATGTTGAGATATTTAATAATTAAGTCCGAAAAAAAACATTTACAACGCTTTCGCCAATTTCACCAAATTCACTCGTCGCTTCTTATATCAAAAGATAACCGAACACATAACATAACTATCATCTTCTCTTCAACCTTCAACCCTTCTTATTATAAGGACAAAATTATTAATAAGGACATAATTATATACAAAAAGATTATTATAAATACAGAGAGAGCTAGTTATTTGTGAAACATAAATATTACATACATACATAGGTACATAAATATTACATAGGTACATAGGTACATAAATGTTAAGTTAAAAAAAAAAAAAAAGTTATCATATTTGTGTTAATCACTTTCGTGATATCACAACTACTCAAACTCGCTTTACTAAATCTACGCTGAAACCGGGACTTGAACCACCGACCTCCAGGTTACAAGTCCGCCGCCTTATCGATCAAGCTACTGAGGTCGGTTACATAAATGTTATTAAAAACTGAAAAAGCCTACCAACAGAATAATTTCTGCAACAAAACTTTGCTAGTGAAATCCTATTCAGAAATTTCAATTAAAATCCACTATTATCTCTTCTCTCTTTTTTTTCTCTACTCTCTTTTCTCTTCTCTCTTTTTTTTCTCTCTCTCTTCTCTTCTCTCCTTTTCTCTCCTCTCTCTTCTCTATTATCTTTTCTCTCTTTTTCTCTTCTATATTTTCTCTTCTCTCCTCTCTCTCCTCTCTCTTCTCTATTATCTTTTCTCTCTTTTTCTCTTCTATATTTTCTCTTCTCTCCTCTCTCTTCTCTATTTTCTCTTCTTTCCTATTCTCTTCTCTCTCTTCTCTTCTCTCCTTTTCTCTTCTCTTCTCTCTTCTCTCCTCTCTCTTCACTATTATCTCTTCTCTATTATCTCTTCAATTATCTTCTCTCTCTTCTCTTCTCTCCTATTCTCTTGTCTTCTATCTCTTCTCTATTATCCCTTCAATTATCTTCTCTCTCTCTCCTTGTTCTTTCTCTCTTTCCCTCTTATCTATTTTCTCTCTCTTTTTACGTATCTATGTTATCCTTTCATCTAGAAATATAAAATACACGAGGTCGGTATACATAAAACCCACGTGAAACTCATGTACATACATATTTCTGTGGGTACACATTTACTTTACTTCAATAATGAAATAGGCAGTTTTTTATATAAATTTTTTCTCTTTCTCTATATCTAATTCTCTTTTCTATTGTATCTCAGTGTCTATTTCTCTCCTTCTCTATTTCTTTCTCTCTTTCTATTTTTATCTTTCTCTCTCCCTCATTATATATCTCTCTCTCATTCTCTTTCGCTCTCTCTCTCTCTCTCCCCTCTTTCTCTCTCTGTCTACAACTTTTTTTTTTCTCTTTCTCCTCTTACTCTCTCAATCCCCTGTCTCATTTCATCTTGAAATCTACTTTAATTCTCATACTAAGATATGTTCGCTGTCTATATTCCAAACCTCTTTTAATCCCATTTGCTCGAACAGAAAAATAGAAAAATATTTCCCTTTATATAATTTCGCAATTCATTTTTGTATATCCCAGTTATTTCAACCCTTCTTTCAGTCCAATTCTTTGTCTCTCTCTCTCCTTTTTTTACGGTTACCTTTCTTTATTTCTCTCTTTTTCTTTCTTTCTATCTCTCTCTCTCTTTCTTTCTATCTATCTCTCTCTCTCTCTCATTCTTTCTCTCTCTTTTTCTTTTTATTTCTATCTCTCTCTATCTCCTTCTCTTTTGTCTTTTTCTTTCTCTCTCTCCCTGTCTTTCTCTCTCTCTCTCTTATTCCTTCTCTCTCACTTTTTATCTTTCTTTCACTCTCCTTCCTTTTTCTTTTTCTTTCTTTCTCTCTCACACTCTATCTCTCTCACTCTCTCTCACTCACTTCCCGTGAGAATACAGCACTTAATTATAGGGATTTCCCCAAAGTGCACCGAATATTTCCTTTCTCTCTCTTTTTCAACTTTTCTATTTTCTCTCTCTCTCTCTTTTTCCCAACGTTCCTATTCTGTTTCTCTCTCTCCCTACTCTTCACAATACACCCAAACAAAATATTTCAAAAGATCCTTTCAATGTAGGTACATATGTATGTGTGAGGGAGAGAAACATCTCTCCCTCACACTCACAGAAATAATAAGAAAGAGAGAGAGAGAGACAAAAGAGGAATGGAGAAAGGAAAGAGGAGGCGGTAGAGAGAGATAATAAAACAAAGGAGAAATGAGAGAGGGTAAGAATAAGAAATAGAGAGAGAGAATAAAAAGTGAGTAAGAGAGAAAAACAGGGAGAGAGTGAAAGAAAGAGAGAGAGGGACAGAGAATTGATAGATGAAGAGAAAACAAAAGAACTGGTGGTAAGAGAGATAATGAAAGAGAGAGAGAGTAAAAATAAGAGAGAAAGAGAAACATCAAGAGAGATGGAGAGAGAGAGAAAAAAGGAAGAGAGAGGGTGAGAGAATGAGAGATGGAGAGATGGAGAGAGAAAGATAGAGAAAGAGAGATAGGGAGACAGGGATAGAGAGAGTGAGCGAAAGAGAGAGTGAAAAAGAAAGAAAGAGAGAGAGAGAGAGAAAGAAAGAGGGAAAAGTCTCAAAAGAACTGGAGTGTCATTACGAAATTACATCCGAAAGAAAATTTTATAAAATAATGGGATTAGAGGGGTGAGAGAGAGAGAGAGAGAGAGAGAGAGGAGAGAGAAAGAGAGAGAGAATGAGAGAGAGAGAGAGAGAATGAGAGAGAGATAGAGATTAAGAAAGAGAGAGAGAGAGAGAGAAAGTTTGATTGAACCGGATTGAAGAGAATCGTATATACATTAGAGAACTGGATAAAAGAGAAGGGGATATAAGAGAATCGGATATCAGGGAACTGGATATAAGAGATCTGAAAATAAGAGAACTGGATATAAGAGAGCTGGATAAAAGAGAAGTGGATATAAGAGATTTATGTAATAATAATAATTTCTGTTAAACAGGTCTATATTTACATTATTTACGGGCAAAGCCCTATACAGGGTGGGGCAAAAGTCTGGAAACCCCTGAATAACTTTCGAATGGCTTCTTCGGTAAAGATAATTTTTTTTATGGTAAACCGGGGTAGCCCCCATGTCGGGGCCAGGGGGGCCAACTTTATTTTTTTAAATACGATGACCTACACTAAGCAAAACAAAATAGGGGCCACCTGTATTTTCTACGATCATCGTGTATGGTACACCTTAGATTTTTTTTTTTCAATACTCTTTATTTTTTATTATTTTTTATAATACAAAATACAATTACAGAAATAAATAAATATAGATAAAAGTAAAATAAATAAGATATACAATAAATAAATTTATAAATTGAGTTATAGAGGAGTCCATGTGTGCTTAAAGCATGTGTTGGACTCCTCTGTTTATTTTTGTTTATTTTTGTTATCTTACTTATCTTGTTAATTAGACGTTCAGGTATGAATTGTGACCTTAACTTGAATAAATGGCATGAGGTAAATATCATCATTTGAGATAATAATCAAAACAGTTAATATTCCTATCTCGAACGGTTTGGTTGATTACCTTAATATTTTTTCTTAATAACTTTTCCTCTTGATTTAAAGTCACTTTTAGTGTTTCTTATCGACATGCCGAGGGTTCGACACCATTTAGGTCAAGAATTGCGTATCAGAGGTGTAACTCTACTTAAAGAGGGCCTTTCTCAGCGGAGTGTGGCCAACAGGCTTCAAGTGTCACGGCGAGCCATTCAAATCTATGGAGTCGTTACCAAAAGACTGGAAATTTATCAAGAAGACCAGGAAGTGGGAGACAGCGCTCAACCACTGTGAGAGAAGACCGATTTATAGCCAGGACAGCCTTGCAGGAACGGTTCACATCCGGCCCTCGCGTACAAATTGGACCTCCAGGAGTACTCCAACACAGTTGTAAGTGCTCAAACTATTCACAATAGATTGAGAGAGGTACAAATTTGCTCTAGGAGAAAAGTTCGTAAACCTAAACTTAGTTCTGGACACCGCGCTGCAAGATTAAGGTGGGCTAGAGAACACCTGCACTGGACTGATGAGGAATGGAAGTGTGTGCTCTTCACGGATGAATGTAAAATGAATTTTGAAAGCGACGATAGACGTATTTGAGTGTTCCGATGCTCAGGAGAGAAGTTTCAGAGCTCTTGTAATCATGAAGCAGATCCTCATGGGGGACCAAGTATTATGGTGTGGGGTGGCATCAGTAGCAGAGGAAAAACCGATCTGGTTTTCCTTGTTGACGAAACGGTAACCTCTCAACTTTGTGTGAATAATGTCATCGTTCCTCATGTGCTTCCATTTAGCGAAAGAACCGGGCTCAACTTTATCTTCATACATGATAATGCCCGCCCCCATACGGCAAGAGCCACTGTTGAGGTATTTCAAGCAGCGGGGATCAGAGTTCCCAGCTGGCCAGCGATAAGCCCAGACTTCAATCTTATTGAACATGCATGGGATTACCTTAAGAGGGAGATTAAAACCCTAAAAGACCAGATCCAGACTCAAGATCAGTTCATGGAGGCGTTAACAGCTGCATGGAACAGGATTCCGGAAGAGCGCATCCATGTACTCATCCAAAGCATGCCAAGAAGAGTCCAGTAATGTGTAACAGATCGTGGAGGTCACACTCGGTACTAAGGAGCCAATAAATTTCAATTCCTTCTTGGTATGCTGTTGTGATGGTTGAACAAGAGTCTTAACTTTTATTCTCAAGTTTGTTCTAAAACGACCATTCTCAAAAAATAAATAAAAATCTTGAATTTTTTTAAATAAAAACTCGTTTGTTTTTATCTAAATAGTGAGAGAATAATGTATTGGAGTAATTTCAACCTTTTATTTCATATTTAAACCTATACATTTGAAGTAGTAGGTCCGAATCTCTAAAAATACTTGTGGCCCTTATTTTGTTTTGCTTAGTGTACTTTGCGATACATTTTTGGAAAGGTCTTTAAAAAAGAAGTACTTTGGTTCAAAATTTATTTTTTTAATATTAACTGTTTGCAAATGGCGTCCAACTTTGTGTATGCAGTGTAAAGTCTGGAAACCCCTGAATATCTTTCGAAAGGGCTGTTTCAGTAAATTTAAAATTAGGTTCGGTAATCCTTCATAATCAGACCTTCATAAATATTTTAGAATGGGGCTGATTTTTTTCATTTTTTTTTTTTTTTTTTTTTTTTTTTTTTTTTTTTTTTTTTTTTTTTTTTTAAGGTGTGGACCTTGCAGTACATTTTTGGAATTAATCACCAAAGTATTTCTCATTTAAAGACCTTTCCAAAAATGTATCGCAAGGTGGGGGTTCGCATTTAAAAAAAGGAAGTTGGCCCCGTGGCCCCGACATGGGGGCCGGTACCAAAAATTTCCCCCATTTTAAAAGAAGGTCAAATTACCACCGATTACCGCACACAATTATTTACTGAAAAGGCCTTTACGAAAGATATTCAGGGGTTTCTAGACTTTACACTGCATAAACAAAGTTGGACGCCATTTGCAAACAATTAACATTAAGAAAATAAATTTTGCACCAAAGTATTTCTTTTTTAAAGACCTTTCCTGAAATATATCGCAAAGTAGGGGTTCGTATTTAAAAAAATTAAGTTGGCCCCCCTGGCCCCGACACGAGGGCCGGTAACAAAAACCGGCCCCACTCTCGAAAAAGGTCTTACTACCCCGGTTTACCATACAAAATTTTATCTTTGCCGAAGAAGCCATTCGAAAGTTATTCAGGAGTTTCCAGACTTTTACCCCACCCTGTACAAACATAATTATTATAACTTACAAATACAAATTTTAAGTACAAAATGAAAGCAAAATTAAAAATATTTATCAAAATTATACGATCTAAAAGTATCACAGGAAAAAAGAAATTAGTTGAAAAACAACAAAAAATATGGAAACATGCAATGTAAATAAAAGAATATAAATTGCAGCATCTGCAGTGTCAACATAATTATGTACATAAAAAATCTGGTGTAAACATCACACGACTTTCCTTATCCCCCAAAAAGGAGTCGAATTCCGCCACTGGTGACTCAACAGTAACAGATAACTAAAAACCAATACCAAATTCGTAATCAGCACTTCAAAATCATTGAATTTGATATGTCACAACCCCCATGTAGGATGAATAATAAAAAAGTTAGTCAAAGCGGGTCCCCCCGAAATACCGGTAAATTGGGGCCGAGTTCCAAAAAGTTCAAGATATCAAAAAAATGATCAGAATAGACCCCTATTATTTTTTTAATCTAAGAAAATGTTGTTCTCTAAAAATTTTTGTATCTTTAACCAATTTAAAGAAGCAGCGCTTGCGGCTAGCATTTGCGGCCCTGTGGCCGCAGAATGCGGCCGATTTCAACCAAAAGTTTCGTGGTTCGTCTGGTGTATAAAATCAATTTGGGTACCAAATTTCAAGTCTCTAGCTTTTACCGTTCTTGAGATATCCTGTTCACACACACACAGACAGACAGACAGACAGACGCACGGACCAATGGCTGAAAACAACTTTTTTGGTATCCTGAGGCCATGATTCGTCCAGAAATGTGAAAAACTGGGTAGGTCAAATTTTCGACGAATACAATACTTTCCTTATTATAAGATAAGGAAAGTAAAAATATAAAATGGAAATAAGTATAATACAAGATTTTACATGTCAGATGAATTAAATAAAACAAATCAAAATTAAAATTTACATACAAATACACAAATAACATTCATATCACAGAGGGTTTAATATATCAACATATTTTACTTTGGAACATTTTTAATAAAGACATTCGCGTTTTTTTTTTTTTTTTTTTTTTTTTCTTGGCATTGGTTGGCAAGGCCATTCCATACAGCCATAAAATTTTATTTTATTATTTTACATTTTACTAATAAAATATACATGAAAAAAATACGTACCTAAAAATATTGAAAAATAAAAATATTGGAAAGGGTAAAAAAATTATATGTGGATATTGTTTTGCTGTATGAAAGAAAAAATAAAACCATAAGTTCTGGTATCCTGCAGAATTGTTTCATATGAGAAAGGGTTGTCGCAAATTTTTGTGAGGGATTTGAAAAGTGGCCCTCGTGTCTGGGTGTATCTCGAGCATTGCATAATTATATGTTGGAAGTCTTCCCTCTCCCCACACTCTGGACATTGGTTACTTGGCTCTAAGTTTATTTTGTGCAGGTATGACTTACACAAACCGTGGTTCACTCTTAATCGGTTGAAATAAACGATGAATTTCCTCGAGCTTAGGTAACGGTCGTTAAACCATGTTTTCTTGGAAATATCACTGAAAAGATTTTTGTAGAAAAGTCCCTTACAGTTGGTTTTGTCTTGTAAATTATGTAGTTCTTTCTGATTTTGGTTTTCTATAAAACACTTGACATCTGTGAGGCAAATTTTTATATCGAAATTTTCTCCATGCACGGTGGCGTGTCGGGCCAACCTATCCGCCTCCTGGTTACCTTTAATACCTGCATGACCTTTTATCCATCCCAGTTTAACACACTTTTTCATATTTAATATTTTTTTATAATTGTCTAAAATTTCGAGATGTATATGAGTGGGCATGGTATTAAGGCAATCTCTCGATAGTTTTTGAATGACGCTTTTACAATCTGATAATATTAAAATGGTATTACATTCTACAGTTATCGCATACTCTACTGCTTTAAGGATTCCTATCATCTCGGCTGTGTAGGTAGAAGTAGCTGGATGTAGTGTAAAACAGGAGTGGCTATTTTTGGCAGGGCATACCCATGCCACGCCTACTTTTTCGTTTAACTTAGAGGCATCTGTATAAATAACGGTTGAATGAGGACATTTTTCTATTATTTCGTATTGTAGAGCGGAGTTTTGATATTTATCAGGATAAGTTATATAATTAGAAAAAGTTTCAACTGGAAGGGACATTGTTCCTAAGTTATAATGATACTCGTATACCCGAGGTTTTTCTGTTTTAAAAATCTCTCCCCCGAACTTATGAGACAGCTCACAGTAGCTATCGACTATAGGTGGGGTGCGTTTGGTTTTACATAGCCTTGACGTCAGGTGGGTTACGGTTAAGGTATTTAATTTGGCGGTTAGACTTTCTTGTGTGCTGATCAGCTTGAGTACAAATCTATTTATTAACTGTTTGGGTCTTTTGCTCACGGGATTTTCCCTACATTCCACTAGGATATTATCTATGGGCGTGCTGTTAAGGTAACCCATAGCTAGTCTTAATGCTTGATTCTGAACTTTATCTAGTGCTTTCATTTTAGTAGAGCATGATTCGGAATAAAAGACTGAGCCAAAGTCCAAGGTAGCACGTATTGTTGCTTTATAATAATTTAGAGCGATAGTGGGGTTCATACCCCAATGTTTGTTACAAATCGTTTTCATTATATTAAGGTATTTATTGCATTTTACAGTTATAAGTTCTAAATGGTAATTCCAGTTTAATTTTGTTTCCAACAATAATCCAAGGAAGCGGACTTTTCTTTTGACTTCTATATGCATATTTTTGGCTCGAATTGTATTTTGTATGTTAAGGGACCTTTTTTTGGAAAAAACACAAGCTTCTGTTTTGGTTGCTGAGAGGGTCAATCCATTTTGTTCCATATATTTAAAAGCGTAATCAATTCCCTTGACAGTATAATGCACACAATTTTCTATTTGTTTATCCGTTGTATAAATGCAAAAATCATCCACAAACTGGACGATTGATAATTTAGGGGGTAAATATTTTTCTAAATCATAAACATAGAGTGAGTACAGTGGGCAGCTCAAAATATCTCCTTGGCCCAGCCCTAAAAAGGCGTTTTGAGGTACAGAGAGCTGATTATTAATTCTTAAATGCAGTATTCTACTCTGTATTATTTCATAAATTATGTTTCTAATTCTTTTTGGAATTTTTATTTTATCAATTTTTTCCATCAAAATGGGTATTTGAACATTATTGTACGCTCCGACAATATCGTATAATACTGCCAATGTAGATTTTTGCTCTAAAAACCCTTGTTGGATGTCAAATAGCAGAGAAGCTTGCGCCTCCTGGATAGATTTTGTTTTCCGAAAACCGTATTGTGATTTTGGAAGAATGTTATTATACTCTAACCACCAGTCCAATCTAGTTTTTATCATTCGTTCGAAAGTTTTGAGTACACAAGAAGCTAAAGAGATGGGTCGGTAGGAGGTGTGACATTCGGCTGGTTTTCCTGGTTTTAAAAAGGGCACTACTACTATTTCTCGCCATTTAACTGGAATTTTAGATTCTTTCCATATGTAATTAAAAATACTTAAAAGCTGTAATTTACTTATGTCTGGTAATTGCTCAATCATTGGATAATGTACATTGTCGCTACCTGGGGCAGTGTTTAGGCCAGATTTTATTGCTGCTTGTAACTCTTTAATTGTGAAAATTTTATTCATCTCATCTCTGTGGTCTTCGGGCGTTAGATTTAGAACAGGGTTCACGAAAGGGGACACATAAGGGGGAGCTAGGGAACTCATTAAATTATCTGCCCAGATTCCTCTCTCCACTGGGATTCTGTTTGACGTTTTCCTATTTTTTAATCTTTTTACAGAGGACCATATATCGGAGATCTTTGTACGTCTGTTTAAGTTATTTGTAAATTTTACCCACGCTTTTCTATTTTCTTCTTTACACACTCTTTTGCATAGAGCATCTGATTTCTGATACTCTATGAAATTATTAAAACACGGATTTTCTTTATACAGTTTTAACCTTTCTTTACGTTTTAACATTTCATTCTCGCAGATTTTACTCCACCATGGTTTCCTGTATTTCTGGTTTTCATTGAAAAATTTTATTTGAGGAATGGCCTGAACACACGCTCGCTCCATATTTTCGAAGAAATTTTCGTATGAGTCATATTCTTCCGTATCAGTAACTGAAACTGTGAACTTCTCCATCTCTTCTTTAAAAATACCCCAATTTGCTTTTTTAATATTCCATTTTCGTATAGGAACTTTAAGAACTGATGCGACCTCGAAATTATTAGATTCTAGTAAGAGGGGGAAGTGATTGGACCCCAAGGTGTCGTCTAGTGTACTACTAGAAAATTTATAAGAGATATCTGGTGAAGCTAAAGTAATATCTATTACACTTTCATTGATTTGGTCCACTCTATTTAATAGAGTCGGTTTCCCATCGTTTAAAATAATCAAATTTTCAGTGTGAATTGCTTCTAAAAGGTCTACTCCTTTTTGGTCTGTTTTTGTGCATCCCCATGCAATATTGTGACAGTTGGTATCACCCCCTATTATTGTTGGACCCTGAAAGCTGTTAAAAAATCTTACCCATTCTTGAGTTTTTATTTTGTTTTCTGGGTTATTATAAAAGGAAATAAAATTAACAGTGGTATTTTGATAGTTAATTTTTACTGCGGATACCAGAACATTATGAATGTGATAATAATCATTAACTTCTGTAAAAAATATATTATCTTTGATAAAAATGGCAACTCCTGATTTGCCGTCTTCCCTGTCCTTTCTTACGATATTATAACCTCTGAAATTATAATATTTACCTGGTTTAAACCAGGTCTCTGATATAAGAGCCAGTTGGATTTCCTGATGAAAAAGTATACTTTCTAAACTTTTTTTATTGGCCACAGCGGACCTAGCATTCCATTGTAAAAGTTTAAATTGTGAGTTCATGATGATAATTCACCCTCACTAGAAAAGTCATCACTGAAGATGACCTTTTCATTATTTTTATTTTGTAATAATTGTTTTTCTATGATACCTGTTAATGCTGATTGAGTTATCTGTTTTTTACCACCTACTATATCTATTGAATTCTTAATAACAGTACATATAAAAAGGGACAACTTATCTATATTTTCAAATTCAAGTGTGCATTTGGTGAGATCCTTATCTTCGTTCCTAGAAGTCCTTGTGAGGCAGACTCCATTGGGCAGCTGGTTCTGATCGTACTGGTAGCTACGGGACGCTGCCTGGCACTCTGCGATAAAGTTCTGGTTCTGTGGTGATTCTCGCCGCATTCTCTTCTTGGATTGACTCCTCTCTGGGGTGGTGTGGGTAAACATGTGTGTCTTGATGCTCTGCAAAGGTTCAATGTCGCTTCTGATCTCCCTCTCCCTCCATTGGACGGTGTTGGGTTGTTTCGTGACGTTTTCATTTACTATATTTATTCTGTTTTGAACTACTGAAGAGTAGGAAGATGAAATTTGAGTTTTCGCTTCAAAAAAGGTAATATTTTCATCAACCATCAAGTTTTTAATCGATTTCTGTTTTTCATATTCCGGACATACGGGTTTTTTGAAATCCACTCTGGATGAGTGGGCCCCTCCACAGTGAACACATTTCAGCTCTGTCACCTCTTTTGTGCATTCTTCATCTGTGTGTTCTTCAAAACATTTACTACATCGGATTTTTCCTTTACAATATTTGTCTCTGTGTCCAAAACGTAGGCAATTTCCGCACTGAATTTCCGCACTTCACATTTAACGTAAAATATTGCTACATGAGTTGGGATGGATTGAGCTCGGAAAGTTACTTGGATGGTACCGGTGGGTACGTACTTCTCTGTACCGTCCTCAACAATTCTTCTATTAAATCTATGTACAGCTGTAACTTTTGCCTGCATATTGTAAAGGGGTTCAATTTCCTCTAGGAGATCCTCTTCTGAGAGATTCTTATCTACATTTCGCACAATACCTTGTCGAAAAAGTATAAATTTTGGCACATACGCCTTAAATTTTTCTTGTTTGAGTTCGTTAGATTGTATTATTTTATTAGCTTTACTTCGAGATGTTACTTGGATTTTAATCCTATTTTTGCCGTTCTTAAGTAATTTTAATATTTCTATTTCTGGGAAAAGTTTTTTTAAGGTTTTTCCGATAGTCATTGGGTGCATTCTACCCACACCATTTTTATCAACATCGAGACTTTCAATGAAAACATAATAAGGACCATCATCTTTATCCTCGTAAAGAAAAAATTCTTCGTTAGGTTTTGTTGCACTAATTTGAGAAGATTGTTTTGAATTATCATGATTGTTAAGAGTTTCATCTGTATGATCACTGTCTTTCATGTGAACATCTTCATTTTCAACACTCAAAGGAGGGTCTTTCGACCCTCCACTATTATCCCCCATTGAAAAAATTCAGTCACATTAGCTTAATATAACTTCAAGATGAAAGTTAAAATTCAATGTTACAATTCACTGTTCGTATTCGAGTCGGTAGAAATGTTTGAAAATAAATTCGATCGATTGGTTACGTTACGTAATAACTGATAGATTAGACAAGTTAATTACACGATACGCACTCTCTCGACTTTGATTTATCACTGGACATTCGCGTTGCGTATCATTCTGTTCATAGATTCAAAATTACTACAACATTGTTTCACAAAGAAGTTGTTGTTTTTGCTTAGACGTCCATCGCAGTCCAGAGAAATCAAGCTCAAGAGTTTAGTCAGTCAACTTCCCCAGCCTGCGATCCCTAAGATAAGGAATGTCAATGTCAATGTTAGGAAAACCGTAACGACAATATGATAAGAGTTTTCTCTGAACTCGCTCAAGGATCTATATGAATTTCATAGATCGGGGACCAAACAATGGAGCCATATTCAAGGAGAGACCGAACCAAAGATTTGTACAAGAGACAGAAGGTATCAAAGGACAATCGTACCCCAGAAGCCGATGGCATTTCATGGAAGTATTATATGGTATAAAGGAAAGCTTATGATCAAATAAAATCTCAAGATCTTTGATTTTGTCAACTCTATTGAGTAGATGAAAATTTATGGAATACGGAAATTCGTATATTTTGCCTCGAGTGAATTCAATAACAGAGCATTTGTGAAATGAAAGTGACATTCCATTGGCCATCAACCATGAATGAAATGCGTCCAAATCACTTTGGAGAAGAAATGATACATGAGAACTGGATATAAGAGAACTGGATACAAGAGAACTGGATATAAGAGAACTGGATATAAGAGAACTGGATACATGAGAATTGAATATAAGAGAACTAGATATATGAGAACCGGATATAAGATAACTGGATACAAGAGAACTGGATACAAGAGAACTCGATATAAGAGAACTGGATACATGAGAACCGGATATAAGAGAACTGGATATAAGAGAACTGGATATAAGAGATCTAGATACATGAGAACCGGATATAAGAGAACTGGATATAAAAGAACAGGACGTAAGAGGAGAAAGAGAGAGATATGAAAGGAGAAAGAGTTAATGGAGAGAGAGAGGGAGAGAGAAAGAGAGAGGAAGAGAGAGAGAAAGAGTACTAAAAAAGAAAAAAGATCTCGTGCACGTCACATGTAATATTTAACTCTTCAGATTACATCCTCTCTCTCTCTCTCTCTCTCTCTCTCTCCTTTCCATTCTCTGTCTCTCCCTCTCTCCCTTTTCTGTATCTCTCTATCTCCCCTTCTCTATCTCCCTCTCCTCCTCCTCTATCTCTATCTCCCTCTCCTCCTCCTCTATCTCTATCTCTCTCTCCCCCTTCTCTATCTCTATCTCTCTCTCTCCGCCTTCTATATCTCTATCTCTCTGTCTCTCCCTTTCTCTCTCTACCCCTTCTCTGGAAGATAGGGAAAAAGGGAAATGAGTAGAAAGAAAGACAGGGAGAAAGAAAGGAAGAGAGGGGGAGGAAAGCACTGAGGCATGCAAAAGCGTCGGTGTTTACCTTTGTTTTTTCCATCGTTAGAGAGAGAAAAAAAAAAAAAAAAAAACAGAAAAAAAGGAAGAAAAGAAAAGGGAAGAAAATGGGAAAGAGTAAGAGAACATCGAGCTGGAAGGAAGTGGGAGAACTGTAGTGAATAGGACGAAGGTATTTTTTAAAAGGGATTTTCTTAGAAGGGAAAAAAAAAAAAATGGGAAAGTGCAGAAACGATTTCTCGCGAAGGGATATTTTGCGAAATGATGTTTCGACAAAGCACTGAGATCATATAACATAGAGGGAACCAGATGTATCAATATTTGCGTCCAAGAGGGACCATCAGCTGATTTCAGAATCAGTGCCGGAGTTGTAGTAATTTTTCTCTCGCGAAGGAGTGGGTACCTAAACTACCTAATTCTTCTAAAATAATATTTTTACTTTTTTCATACTTACATAATAATTATTTTTGTCTTTGTTTCCTGATTTAATTTCATTATTTTCTACTTATTATGTTGTAATATAAGACATGGTATCTGACGTGAAATTTCAGGATGATTAGATATCCGCCACCGCATGAGGTAAACAAAAAATTCAAATAAATTAAACCAGTCAGAGGCTGGGATTTATTGAAAGAGGGACCATCAGCTGTTCAAAGTTTAACGCATAAATATGTTCAACTTGAGATAGGTAAAAGGTTCCCTCTGTATTTCAGTGACCGAAGAGCAGAAACAATTTCTCGCGAAGGGATATTTTGCGAAGGGATGTTTCGAAAAAGAAATTCTCAAAGGGATATTTTGCAAAGAGAATTTTTGAAAAAGAATTTTTAAAAGGTACTTTAACCTTTTTACGGTCCAGTGCATGTCCCACATGCAACCATAGAAACGCCGCTACACTCCAGTAGAAAATTCACTAGAACAGTCCTTAAGGTCCAGTGCATGTCCCACATGCATTGTTTTGTTTGTTCATCAGGTCGAGTTGTTTCGGAAAGAAACGAAGCGCTACGGTCCAGTAGATTTTTTCTTTCAAATTACAGACCTCGTATACAGGGTGTTTGTAGACGACCCAAACTTTTGACTTTGTAAAAAGAACAATAGATCCCCAATTAGCTATATGGGAGCTAAAAATGGGTAAATAATTCGGTATAAAACACTGTTAAAAAATGGTAGGGAGTGGAAGTACAAAAAGGCAATGTGTTGAAGAAGGTCGTGAAATCAATGCTAACAACGCCACCCTGTATCACACATCATCCATCTTTGTCTAACTCATGTCAACAAGTGTGCTAGAAAGAGACAGAGATATACTTTGCAGAGGTATCTTTGACCCTCAAATAAACATATAAAGAAAATAAATTACTTACCACAAAGTAAATTTCGAATTTTCTTTGCTTCTTCTTTACCTATAAAACTATACAGTTTTCTTTTAGACATTTTTATCACAGAAATATAGACGATAGAACAGGTACTACACTGAACCAAACTTCCGCAGGTTGCACTGATAATAATGTTTGTTTACACAGCTGGCTTACATTTTAGACACTTTTGACTTGTTCGTAAATATTCTACGGAATATCACGAATCAACTAGAATAAATCTGATAGGCTGATAATTAAAGGAAAATATAAAATGAAATCTAATAAAGTGGAGGGAAATTTTGCATGTGGGACATGCACTGGACCTTAAGGACTGTTCTTGTGAATTTTATACTGGAGTGTAGCGGCGTTTCTATGGTTGCATGTGGGACATGCACTGGACCGTATGAGCAGTTCCAATTTTTTTTTCACTGGAGTGCAAAAGGTTAAACAGTGAGCAACCATAATAATAATGAAGTTCATTTTTTAATATTAATTTATACAAAATATAAATTTAAACTCATAATTTTATTTATTTTGAATAAAATATATTTTAATGGCTCTCGTCATTATATTGCAAATTCTTTCTCATTAATTAAAATTAATTATCTTCTTGATATTATTTTAATTTTTCGGTCTCCCATTTATTTATAAGAGGGACCTTCCTGTCGGTAGTGAGTTTGAAGAAATGTTTTACCTTTGAAATGTATTTTTATTTCATGTAAATTTATGACCGAAAAAAAGTTTAAATTGCAGGTCGGTAGTGAACGGGAGGTAAAATCCCTGTAGTGATATGAGCATGCAGTTGTAGGGCACGTTAAAAGAAATGCTCGTCTTCTCCCGCCCTCCCGCTCCCTCTCTCTCCCCCTCTTTCCCTCTTCCCTCTTTCCCTCTTTCCCTCTTTCCTCTCTCCCTCTCTCTCTCTTTCTCTCTCTCTCTCCCCTCTTCCCTCTCTCTCTCTCTCCCTCTCTCTCTCACCTCCCTCTCTCTCTCTCCCTCCCTCTCTCTCCCCTCCCTCTCTCTCCCTCCCTCCTTCCCTCTCACTCTCTCTCTCTCTCTCTCTCTCTTCTCTCTCTCTCTCTCTCACTCTCTCTCCCTTCCTTCTAATCTCTCTTTCTCTCTCTCTCTCTTTCTCTCTCTCTCTCTCACTCTCTCTCCCTTCCTCCTAGTCTCTCTCTCTCTTTCTCTCTCTCTCTTTCTCTCTCTCTCTCTTTCTCTCTCTCTCTCTCTCTCTCACTCGCCAGCTGTTGTTTTTTCTTGAGGTAACAAGAGCACCCCGGATTCATTTTTTTCCCTTCTTAATTAAACAACATAATAGACGAGAATATTCCACCCGGTTATTATATTAAGAGCCGGGAAAAATGAAAGAGAGAGATAGAAAGTGTGTGAGAGAGAGAGTGAAAGAGAGAGAAGAGCGCGTGTGAGAGAGAGTCAAAGAGAGAAAGAGAGTGTGTGAGAGACAGAGTGAAAGATAGAGAGTGAAAGAGAGAGAGAAATTGTGTGTGAGAGAGAGAGAGTCAAAGAGAAAGAGAGTGAATGTGTGAAAGAGACAGTCATAGAAAGAGAGAGAGGGAGAAAGAGAGAGAGAAAGAAAAGAGAGAGAGAAAGAGAGAGAGAGAAAAAAAAGAAACAGAAAGAGAGAGAGAGAGAGTGAAAGAGATCGAGAAAAAGAAAGGGATAGTGAGAGAGAATAAGCGAAGGAACATATTAAAGAGAGAGAATAGGTCTAAAAATGACAGAGAGAAAGAGAAAAAGAGATATAGAACAGGTTGATGAAGGACAGAGAGAAAGAGAGAGAGAGAGACAGAGAGAAAGAGAGAGAGAGAGAGAAAGAGAGAGTGAGAGTGAGAGGGAGAGAGAGAGATAAAAGTAAAACTCTACAGGCGTTTTGTAAACCTTTTTTCGCTGTGGGTGTAGATGAAATAAGGTAATAATAATAATAATTCAAGAAAATGTTCTACCTAAGGTACTTACACCAGAATGATTTACATTCTGGTGAATAAATTTCCCGCTGAGAGAAGAAGAAGAAGAATAACTAGGAGGGAGAGAGAGAGAGAGGGTGAGAAAGAGAGTAAGGGAGGGAGAGAGAGAAAAAAGGAGTGAGTGAGAGCTAGAGAGAGAGTGAGAGAGAAAGAGCAAGAGAGTGAGAGAAAAAGAGATTAAGAGAGAGAAAATGAGAAATACTTAGAAAAAGAGAGAGAGTGAGAGAGAGAGAGAGAGAGAGAGAGTGTGAGATTAGGAGAGGAAAAAATGAGACTTAGAAAAAGAGGGACAGAGAGAGAGAAAATGAGAAATACCCAGAAAGAGAGAGAGAGAAAAAAAAATGAGAAGGACCTAGATAAAGAGAGAGAGAGAGAAAATGAGAAATACTTTGAAAAAGAGAGAGAAAGAAAATGAGAAAGTCTTAGAAAAGAGAGAGAGAGAGAAAATGAGAAAGACTTAGAAAAAGAGAGAGAGAAAGAACATGACAGGGCGAAAGAGAAAGACAGAGGGAAGGTGAAAAAAATGGAAACCACATGAAGGTATGACTCTCTGTGTCTCGAAAATCTAAGTAGAAATTGCGGGGGGGATTTTTTCAGTGTTTCGGATAAAGAGCGTACCCAGGCGAGGAATCCTGGTGCGTTCAAAAACCTCGAAATATTTATTGCCTACAGATGTTTGAAAAAAAAAGTCCAGTGAGGTGAAGACATCGAGATTCTGGCATTCCGGCCCAACCCAGACTGGGTGAGGTCAGTTTGGGTAGCAGGTTTGTGAGTTTCCTGCAAATGGAGGGTAACACGCCCGTCGTGATATGACCATGTTGTCGAAGCGACGTTAAACCCACAAATATCTTGTCGGAGTTTTCATAAAAAAAAAATTGTTCAAGAATTTCAATTGTGACCTTGATCACCACATACATGGGTAAGTAAAAGAGCTAGTTACCATATTTTTGTTAATCACTTTTGTGGTATCACAACTACTCAAACTCGCATGACTAAATCTACGCTGGACCCGGGAATTGAACCCCCGACCTCGAGGAACCATAGGTAAAATTATACTAATTGAAAAAATAAAATATCTAGTGTAAAATCTCATGATTTCCCTTATCCTATTTTTTTTTTTTTTTTTTTTTTTTTTCAAAATACTCAATTATAATTTATTTACATCAAAATTATATGTACAAAAGACAATAACATATTAAAAGATAATGTGAAAACTTGAAAAAAGAAAATATTAGGAATGGAAACGGGACCAAAAGCCACTGGTGACTCAAAGGTAACAGTTGGCTAAAAATCAATGTCAAATCCGTAATCAGGACCTGAAAATGATTGGATTTGATATGTCACAACCCCCATCTAGGATGAATAATAAAAAAGTTTGCCCAAGCGGGTCCCCTCCAAAATACCGGTAAATTTGAGCCGGGTTTCAAAAAGTTTCGTTACCAAATTTAATGTTTCTATCTCTTACCGTTCTCGAGATGTCTTGTTCATTGACGGACGGACGGACAGATAGACAAATGCACGAATTTTTTCATTATTATAATAATTATTTGTATTGTACATAAGTCTTCTTATCTAATCTTATCTAATCTAAAACATGTCAATCAAAGTGCTCAAAGCACACGAATAGCTCAGTGGTTAAGCACTCGCTTGCCATGCGGAAGGTCCCGGGTTCGAACCCCCGCGCCGACAAAAATTTGTATTCTTAATTTGGTTACAATTGTTTGTAAGGGATACCTTCCGGTGCGCTCGTGTTGACCCAGCACCTAAATGGGAAGTATTGTGTCACTTCTCGCCCATCAGAGGGGAGGCATACTACGGGATGGGCAGGCTACAACACAGACCACAAGCGTCTACAGTAGCTCCTGTTTCATGGCTACGAAATAAAAAAGGCTGTGAAACACTCATCTTTAAAAAAAAAAAATAAAAAAAATAAATAATAATAAAGTGTTTATTAAAAAATAATAATAATTACACACACAGTACACACACGTATAATTGTATATTCTACATATAATCATAATTTTATTATATTTCCTGTTTCTCTACACAAATAGAAATTGAAGTCAGTTTATCGGTCGACAACCTTTTCAGAAGAATCAAACATTTTCTCATGGAGAGTAATTTCCTCTCTCCTTCTCTATTTTTTTTTTCCTCTCTTTGCTTCTCTCCCTTTATCCCTCTCTCTCTCTCTAATCTCTTTCTATTTCTCTCTCTCTCTCTTTATCTCTCTCTCTAACTTTCTATGTTCCTCTCTCTCTCTCTCTCTCTCTCTCTTGTTTCTCTATTTCTCCCTCTCTCCCTGTCTCTCTCAGTCTTTCTTTCTCTCTATTTCTCTTTCTCTCTCTCTCTCTCTCCCTCTTTCTATCCATCCCTCCCGGTCTGTCTATCTCTCTTTCTTTCTCTCTCTATGTTTTCCACTCTTTCTCTCCTTTACCTATTCTAAGTATATCTCTCTCCCTCTCTTTTTATCTTTCTCTCCTTTACCTATTCTAAGTATATCTCTCTCCCTCTCTTTTTTATCTTTCTTTCTCTCACTTTCTTACTTTCTCTCTCTCTCTCTTTTCACAAAGAAAAAGGAGAGAGAGAGAAGTTCAAGAGGGAAAAATAAACTCTTTCTGGGATTTATATTAATAAAAAATGTTCTTTGACGTCGGGGAGAGTAATAAACGTGCGTTATTCCTTTCGTTTTTTATAAGAAAAAATATTATTATTACTATTCCTAACAATAAAAATAGTAAATAATATAATAATAATCAAGAAAATACCCTTTTATCCCCACATAAGAATGTGCATCAACATCAAGACTACCCCTTATTCCTTAGACGCTGATTCCTTAGACGCTGTGATAGAAGTATTAAAAATACAAAATAATAATAACAACTGTCGAATCTGTATATTAGAAAACAGAATATAACATAAACCTGAATAGAAGAAAAACCTGGATATAAGAGAAACCTGGATGGAAGAGAACCCTGGATATAAGAAACATCTGGATAACAGAGAAACCTGGATAGAAGAAAAACCTGGATATTAGAAACATCTGGATAACAGAGAAAGCTGGATAAAAGAGAAATCTGGATAGAAGAGAAACCTGGATAGAAAAGAAATCTGGATAGAAGAAAAACCTGGATAGAAAAGAACTGGATAAAAAGGAACTGCGCAAAAGAAAACTGGATTAAAGAAAAACCTGGACAGAAGAGAAACCTGGATAGAAGAGAACTGGATAAAATAGAAACCTAGATATTAGAGAACTGTATAAAATAGAAACCTGGATACTAGAAAACTGTATAAAATAGAAACTTGGATAGAAGAGGAACCTGGATAGAAGAGAAATCTGGATAGAAGAAAAACCTGGATAGAAGAGAACTGGATAAAAGAGAACTGAATAAAAGAAAACTGTATAAAAGAGAACTGGATTAAAGAGAAACCTGGATAGAAGAGAAATCTGGATAGAAGTGAACTGGATAAAATAGAAACCTAGATATTAGAGAACTGTATAAAATAGAAACCTGGATACTAGAAAACTGTATAAAATAGAAACTTGGATAGAAGAGGCACCTCGATAGAAGTAAAACCTGGATAGAAGAGAACTGGATACAAGAGAAACCTGGCTAGAAGAGAAACCTGGATAGCAGAGAACTGGATACAAGAGAAACCTGGCTAGAAGAGAAACCTGGATAGAAGAGAACTGGATTAAAGAGAAACCTGGATAGAAGAGAAACCTGGATAGAAGAGAACTGGATACAAGAGAAACCTGGCTAGAAGAGAAAACTGGATAGAAGAGAAACCTGGATAGAAGAAAAACTTGAAATAAGAGTACCGTTGCATTCAACGCGCCATCGACGCTGGCTTTAGTCAAGTTTCACAAGTTTGAGAGTCACAAAGAGACTTTGTTTAGTCAACTATCTATACCTCAATTAAATCTAACTTACCCATGAGAAGTTGCTCAGAACCATCTTGAAAAAGATTCTCACTACCTAGATGGATGTCTTTCAGAAAGTTCAGATGGTTTATCAAGAATTTACTTCCGAGACTTTCAAGAAAAACGTATTTCTGTACACATCATATCGTATCCTCGGTCCCGGGAGCTCAGTGGTCTAGTAGTCTATAGGTCGCGGGTTCAAAACCCAGCCGGGACATGACAAGTTTGTACAAGAGACTTTCGATCTGTGAAGGCTGATTGCAGATGTTTTCTTGTGGACAGTGGGATCGCCTATCCCTTTGTCATTTATTATTATTATTATTACTATTATTACCATTTACGATTTTGTATACATACCTAATACTCGAAAAAAAAAAAAAAAATATTGCCAAGTGAATACTATGTCAAACATAAATGAGGAAGTTTCGTGTCCATGATTGGCAGTGTATTTTTAATTGTCAAATGTATACGTTGCAGGAACTTCCCGATTTCAGGAACTTCGGGATGTTCTTGAGCGCTTCGGGAAGTTCCCAGGAATTTCTAGAAGTTCCTAGGAACATTGCGAAGCTCCTAGGAACATTGCGAAGCTCCTAGGAACATTGCAAAGTTCTTAGGAACTTCTAGTTCTCAGTTATTTAATTTATTTTTTAATTATTCAGGATGTTCTGGATGTTCTTAGGAATAACTAGAAGTTTCTAGGAGTTTTAGTTGTTCCTAGAGCTCTTAGGAACTTCTAGATGTTCCTGATTTGAATTTTTAATTCTGCATGAAATTCTAGATGTTCCAATGAATTTCTAGAAGTTTATAGGAATGTCTAGTTGTTCCCAGAGTTCTTAGGAACTTTTAGAAATCCTGATTTGAATTTTTAATTCTTCAGGAATTTCTAGATGTTCCTAGGAACTCCTAGTTGTTCCTAGAGCTTTTAGAAACTTCTAAATGCTCCTAAATTGAATCTTTAATTATTCCTGATTTTATTGTTTAATTTTTCAGGAATTTCTAGAAGTTTCTAGGAAGTTCTAGTTCTTCTTAGAGCGCTTAGGAACTTTTAGATGTTCCTGATTTGAATTTTTAATTCTTCATGAAATTCTAGAAGTTTCTAGGAATGTTGAGTTTTTCCCAGAGCGCTTAGGAACTTTTAGAAGTTCATGATATGAATTTTTAATTCTTCAGGAATTTCTAGATGTTCCTAGATGTTGATCCTAGAGCCCTTAAGAACTTCTAGATGATCTCGATTTGAATTTTTAATTATTCAGGAACTTCTAGATGTTCTTGATTCGAATTTTTAATTCTTCAGGAAATCGTAGATGTTCCTATGAATTTCCAGAAGTTCCTAGAAACTCTTATACAATGTCAACCGTAACGAGGAAGTGCTGCGTCCATAATTGGCAGAGTTTTTTTTGTCTGCCCAGATTCGTTTTACGATTTCTCCGCTGTGCTCTTTGGATTTCATGCTGTCTGAGATAGTTTTTTTTCTTTCGAACTTTTATACTCTTCTAGTTTTTCGTCGTTTTATTAGGATAAACTTCTTCATGGCTATATATATAACTTCTTCATGAATATATTTAACTTCTTCATGACCTTCTCTCTGACTTTATTGCTCTGAAACTTTCTCTCTGTCTGTCTTTTTTTCTCTCTTTCTCTCTCTCTCAGTCTCTCTCTCTCTCTCTCTCCCTCTCCCTCTCTCTCTCTCTCTCTCTCTCTTTTTTTTTGATGCCAGTCAAAAGTGCGTGTATTCATTACACAGGCACTCTCTATTCTTATTGTCGAAGAAGTTGAACAAACTTGAGTTATTTGAGATTTAGAGGGGAAATTGGTCGAAGGAAGGCCACCTTGTAGGTATGTAGGATTTTTGTTTAGGGAGGTGCTTGGAAACAGTTTAAAAGTGGAATTGTCAGGTGAAATTTCAGGTTGATCCGTTTGGAAATCGGGGGTTGACACCTCAATTTCTGACTTTCGAACCACCCTGTATAAAGGAGGTTTATACATGGCTGAAACCGCATAATTGGGACATGTGCCCTGGGATTTTTTGTTTATCAAAGGCTCCTTCAGGGGCCGAGTGGTTTGGGGTGTCCAACTTTGGTGGGACACCCTGTATATATGCTCACTAGCTGAGTAGACTAAAAGAGGCAAATAATATATACATTCTCCAAGGAGAAGAGCCCACCTGCAAATAAGTTAAATTTAGCTTAGGAGGTGTTATAGTAATTGTAAATCTAAATATATTCAATAAATAAAGTTTTATTTCAAATTCAAAATTCAAAAACTCTCTCTCTCTCCCTCTCTCTCTCTCTCTCTCTCTCTCTTTCTCTCTCTCTCTCTCTCTCTTCTCTCTCTCTCTCTCTCTCTCTCTCTCTCTCTCTCTCTCTCTCTCTCTCTCGATAGTCTCTTATGTATGTCTATGTTTTCAAACTTCTTTTTGTGTTCCTCTCTCCTTCACTTTCTCTACCTTCCCTCCTTATGATAATAACACTTTTTAGAAGAAGGTAACCACCTGGAGAGGTTAATGATCAAAGAATTTTCTACATCCTGAAAGAATTTTCTCAAGGGTTGGGTGGAAGTGTTTGCCACAGGCAATAACCCCGCCCTTTAGGTAGGGCGGGGTGATTGCCTGTGGGACATCGACTTCATTCTCTCTTTTTTTTTATTCTTTGTATATTTGCTTAATCAAAGTTTTTCTTTATAATTTCATTGTATATTACTGTATATATTTTTTTTTGTACCTAATAAAGCTTACTATAATAATAAATCCTATCCCTCAGAGTCTCACAATAATTCCGTGTTCGTGAGATAGGGACAAATACCTAAGTCACGACGGTAAGAGGATTATATGGACGCCCAGATTCAATGTCTAGGCTCCTTTCATGTCCATTGATCCTATTTGGTTTTAACATCCTGACTTGAGGTAGACAGGACAGGCCGGGGGTTTTACCCTCCATTCACTGGGAATCGTACCAGCTACCCACATTAACCTCACCTAGCCTGGGTAGGGCCGGAATTTCTTCTTATTATTATTTCTTATAATTATAAGAGCCTTTTTATTATGCGTGAATACTGAATACAAGGTCATCGGTCTTTGGTCTGGGAGTAGAGGCACTATCAGTAAGAATGCAGTGCAATTTCTAAACTCATTGAACTGCCTCAATGCTTTGACGATATATCATCATCAATAGTAAAATTAATATAATTATCAAAGATAGTTCTAAAATAATACACTATCACAATCTATCATATTGACTCCCAACGTAGATCCTAACAACATCATCAAAGAAAAAATGAAGAAAGTCAAAGAAAATAATCAATTTTAAGAAGAAAAAAATTATGTAATCTTGGATTATTTATGATTATACTGTGTCTTTTGGCAACTCTCTATTATGGAAGCAGTCTCTTAAAATATATTTATTTTATTGTCTCTCTCTGGTCAAACACGCAAATGAATGAGTCAAAATTCATGCACTGGGTGGGATTAGAACCAACGAATCCCTACGCTACCTGGATTTTCAGACTAGCGCGTTAACAACTCCGTAATACCTTCTCTTCTCGTTATTGCTTGTGATCACTTACTGTTTTTTTTTCTCTCTGTTTTTTGTTGTTGTTGTTGCGTAAAACTCCCACCATAAAAAATATGACCATGCATTCGAAAGCAACTTCAAACCCCCTCCCCCCCCCCCTCCACAACCCCCCCCTTAAAAAGAACCCAAATACAAGAACTGCCTACTCGTGTCTCGGAATTTCGGATCACCCTGTAGACACGGCTTCACAACATCATTGCAGAGAAGAAAAACCCAAATACGATAACTGTCTACTTGTGTCTCGGGATTTCGGAGCACCCTGTAAACGCGGCTTCACAAAATCATAGCAAAGAAGAAATAACCAAATACTATAACTGTCTACTCGTGTCTCTTAATTTCGGACCAACCTGTAGACACGGCTTCACAACATCATTGCAAAGAAGAAAAACCCAAATACGATAACTGTCTACTCGTGTCTCGGAATTTCGGATCACCCTGGTAGACACGGCTTCACAGCATCATTTTAAAGAAGAACAAAGCCAGCGTCGATGGCATGTTGAATACACCGGTTCCCTTCAGAACACCGAAGTTAAGCGACATCCAGCGAGGTTAAGACTTGGATGGGTGACCATTCAAATTCTAATTCTCGTGACGCTGGCTTTTCCCGGCCCCACTCAGGCTGGGTGAGGTCAATGTGAGTAGCAGGTTTGTGAGTTTCCTGCGAATGGAGGGTAAAACCCCCGTCGTGATATGACCATGGCAGTTGAAAGTGACGTTAAACCCCACTTTAAAAAAAAAAGAAAAAAAAAAGAAGAACAGTAGACAGAGAGTATAAAATAATTGCCCGGAAAACCTTGGTGTAAATTCCTGTTTAATAGCGCCTGGTTTCATATAAACCTCGGGCTTTACAGTTGCCTTAGGAGACAATAAAAGATGGGACGTTGCGGTAAAATACTAAAATATACCGAAGAAATATAGTGCTATATATACAGGGTTCAGCCAAGGCTGAATATATTGAGACATTGAAGTATATTATACTGAAGAAATATAGTGCTATTTCTACAGGGTCCAACAAAGGCTGAATATATTGAGACATTGTAGTATAATATACTGAAGAAATGTAGTGCTTTTTATACAGGGTCAGCAAAGGCTGAATATATTGAGACATTGTAGTATATTATACTGAAGAAATATAGTGCTATTTCTACAGAGTCCAACAAAGGATGAATATATTGGGACACTGTGGTATAATATGCTGAAGAAATATAGTGCTATTTCGACAGGGTCCAAAAAAGGCTGAATATATTGAGACATTGTAGCATATTATACTGAAGAAATATAGTGAAGAAATAATAAAAAACCCAAATAAAGGGTTGGGTGGAAGAGATTGCCACAGGCAATAACCCCGCCCTTTAGGTAGGACATTATTGTTGTTTTCTTTTTTTTTTACTTTCTTATTTTATCATTTGTTTGTTTTTCTTTTTTTTTTCTTAATTTTATACTGTTACTTGTACTTTGTCCTCCTAATAAAGCTTTAAAAAAAAAAAAAAAAAAAAAAAAAAAAATGCTATTTCTACAGGGTCCAACAAAGGCTGAATATATTGGGACACTGTGGTATAATATACTGAAGAAATATAGTGCTCTTTATACAGGGTCCAGCAAAAGCTGAATTGGGACATTGTAGTATATTATGCTGAAGAAATATAGTGCTATTTCAACAGGGTCCAACAAAGGATGAATATAATGGGACACTGTGGTATATTATACTGAAGAAATATAGTGCTATTTCTACAGGGTCCAGCAAAAGCTGAATATATTGGGTCACTGTCGTTTAATATACTGAAGAAATATAGTGCTATTTATACAGGGTTCAGCAAGATGCGGAAAATTCTGCCCAACCCACAAAAATTGTGATTTAATAAAACAAAGAAACACATTTATTTATTGGGACACTGTAGTATAATACCTATTTATACTGAAGAAATACAGTGCTATTTATTTCTGTACAGGGTATATCTTGGAACACTGTGGTTTAATATACTGAAAAAATATTTTGTTCTTAACTATAATATATTACCAACCTCAGTAGCTTGATTGATAAGGTGGCGGACTTGTAACCTGGAGGTTGGTGGTTCAAGTCCCGGTTTCAGCTCTCTCTCTCTTTCTTTCTCTCCCTCTCTTTCTTTCTCTCCCTCTCTCTCATTTCTCTCAATCTATCTCTTTTTATCTTTGTCTGTCTTTCTCTCTCTATTTTTCTATTTCTCTCTCTCTCTCTTTCTAACTCATTTATTTCATTATTATTTTTCTCTCTCTCTCTCTCTTTCTCTCTCTCTCTCTTTCTTTCCTCTTACTCTCTCTCTCTCTCTCATTTCTTTCTCTCTCCCTTTCTCTCACTCTATCTCGCTGTGTCTCTCTGTCTTTTTGTCCTACTTTCTCTCAAAATCATTCTATCTCTCTCTCTCTCTCTAACCTTTTTATTTCTCTATTCTCTCACTCTCTTTTTCTCCTCTTTCTCTCTCTCTCCCTTTCTCTCACTCTATCTCTCTCTCTCTCTTTCTCCCTCTCTCCTTCTCTTACTCTCCCTTTTTTCTCTCTCGCAACTCATCTCTCTCTTTTAATCACGACATGTGTATGCATGTGCACTCAAACAGCAACTCCGATGAGCACATTGATAGTAAAAAACTAAATCTTCTTTTGAATAAAAGGGAGAAAAAAAAGAGTTTCAAAGCTGAAAAATAAATACATAGTAATAATAGTTAAAATAATAATGATAAGTTAGACCCAGAGAGCGCATTGATAGTAAAAAACGACATCTTCTATACACTATATTATACAACGAAAATAAAGAAATATATTATACACTGCCAATTACATAGTATGCACACAATACTTCCTCGTGATTAGATTTAAAATGTTATCATTTTGTGTTCATCACTTTCGTGATGTCACAACTACTCAAACTCGCTTTACTAAATCTACGCTGAACTTGGGACTCGAACCACCGACCTTCAGGTTACAAGTTTGCTGTCTTATCGATCAAGCTACTGAGCTCGAAAATAGACCACAATACTGATATTCAAACTCTTAAACAGTTCACTGGTAGTCAAGTGGTTAACGCGCTAGTCTGGCAATCCAGGTAGCGTATAGGGATCCGTTGGTTCCAATCCTAACCAGTGCACGAATTTTTCCTTATTGATTTGAGTTTGTGACCACATAATAATAAGACTCTGAGGGTTAGGTGGTAGAAAATGCTTTGAGCATTATTCTCGCCTGGTGGTTACCTTCCACTAAACAGTATTATTATTATTAAAAAAGTTGAAGCTGGATATGAGAGAATCCAAGGGACAGAGCAAAAAGTCCATTATTATTATTATTATAATCATTATCATAGGTATATATTTTATTTTGATACATCATCATCTACTCGTTTTAAATCCAAGTTTGGAGACCTCAGGATTAAAAATGCATCTTCTGATTCAGTTCAATACTTTTCTTAGGATATGGGCAGTACTCATCAAAACGACATCTTGAATGGCAGACTCTTGATATATCCCAGGTATTTGTGATAGATTTGAGTGTAAAGATTTTGGGATCACACCAGGAGCTTAAACCACAACAGGAATTATCTTAACTTTGATTATTATTATTTAACACTCTAATATAGACATACTCGTATACAACACAAATAATTACAAATTCATATTCCAACAAAACGGCGCTACTAGTCATACGGTCGATGAAACGCTTCGTTTACTCAAGTCGAAGCTTGGAAACTGGATCATCTCACGACGGGCATTCGTTGATTGGCCACCGGGATCGTGCGATTTGACTCCCTTGGATTTTTTCCTATGGGGATATTTGAAGTCACTAGTCTATGTCAACAATCCAAGGACTTTGGATGATCTTGAAGCCAACACTCGAGAAGCTATTGCTGACATATAGCCCCACATGTTGGCTAAAGTCATTCAAAATTGGTGCAATCGAGTGCATCAATGCAAGCAGGTCGGGGTCGACATTTGAATGTTGTCCTATTTCGAACATAATGGCATACTTTAGAGATCAAAATAAAACAAGTTCTATTATATCCAGTTTTATTTTATACAGTTCTATTATATCAAGTTCTGTTATATGCACTTCTATTTTATACTTAGTTGTATTATATCCAGGATTGACTGACATAGAATACTCTCGGAAGTAAAATGAGCTGAATTTTTTTGTTTAAAACCAAATACGTGGAATGATATTAAATGAGAGAGAATGGAAGTAAAGGTTTGGAAAAATGCTGAAAACGTGTGTGTATTCAGCAGAACTTTCATCTATACTGTTATCAATAAAAAGTGTTGAGTAGAAGAGATTGCCATAGGCACTAACCCCACCCTTTAGTTAGGACACATGTATATAGTAATATACAAGCGGGCTGTCGCCCGCTTTGCGGGCCGAGGCATGGCCGTGAAAGCAAAAAATCCTTTTTCGCCAATGGCAGGTGTTGTAGTGGGAATTTCGAAAAATCTTATTGCACATCTAGACTATAAGACAAAGCTACCTACCAAATTTCAGCTTCCTAGGACTTACGGTTTGGGCTGTAGAGCGATGATCAGTCAGTGGTCAGTCAGTCAGTGACTTTGACATTTATATATTAAGATTAGTACTCTTGTACTCACCGTGACAGAGTGACCTAGCGCGCTAGGCATTGCACGCATGGTGACATGGGTTCGATCGCCAGCGGGGCAGGAAATTTTCTGATCTGTACTTGGATGTTCAGGGTCCACTCATACCTCGTGAGGAAAAATGAGTAGTTACTTGTATGAGTAACGACCAGTGGCTCCATTTCCAGAGTAAAAAGAAACTAATGTAATAGAATAATTCGAAATGTGAAGGAGGCTCTTAGTAATGCTGCGCTACCCACAATTTTTTTGAAGAGACCTTGTGCTTCACCACAAGTAAAATCATACATTGTATATAAATACTCTTTAGTGGAAGGTAACCACCAGGCGAGGTTATTGCTCAAAGCATTTTCTACCACCTAACCCTCAGAATCTTATTATTATGTGGTTACAAACTCAATTGAATGAGTAAAAACGAATAATTTATACAAACACAAAAAAGAGAAGAAAATTATTATGAGGTATAATTTATACAGAGGGAAGAAACGAAAAAAAAAAAAAATGGAGGTGAAATATACAGGGTGTCCCACCAAACTTGGACACCTCAAATTACTCGGCCCCTGAACGAGTTTTTGAAAAATAAAAAATCTAGGGTACATGTGCTAATTATGCGGTTTCAGTTATGGAATTTTTTTTATACAGGGTGGTCCAAAAGTCAGAAATTGAGGTGTCAACTTTCGATTTTTAAATGGATCGACCTGAATTTTATTTGATAATTTTACTTCTAAATGATTCCTGAGTACTTTTTTAAACAAAAATATTACATACAGGGTGGTTTTTTTTCGACCAATTTTTTTTCTAAATCTTGAATAACTCAAGTTCGGTTAATTTTTTTGATAACAAGATGAGAATGTGTTTGTGTAATGAATACACGCACGTTCAATTGGCATCAAAAATTTTTATACAGGGTGGTTCACAAGTGAAATAATGACTTGATTTTTTTTAAAACCGAGTTTTTTTAATTTTTTATTTAGTATTAATAATTCCCGTCTAATTTTACACATTTTTCGTTAGTCATATCGAAAAACAAAACTAAAGTGTTGTACAGGGTGAGACATAATTTTTTTGTAACACCCTGTATATGGGCAGTCAAAGAGACGCAAAATTAAATATAAAGACTAAATATGCAAGAATAACTTTGATTTTTAATTAAATTAAAAAGTTATGGTGTTTTAACTAATATTGTCACATGGACCACCCTGTAGATATTTTCTTAAACTATCATGTAGGTACTCTAAGTTGTATAAAATTCAACGAACACTTCGAATCGTGTGGGAAAAACAAGTAAAAAACACGAATTTGAAGCCATTTTCAATTTGGTGTCCACACTGAATGATTTTAAAACTTGAAACAAAAAGTAGGTAGGTGTAGACACAAAATTGAGTATGGCTTTTTGAATTCATTGTTTTTCTTTCAGATTTGGACTCCTCGTTGAATTTTAGACAGTTTCGACTACCCATATGATGGTTTAAGAAAGTATCTACAGGGTGGTCCATGCGACAATATTAGTTAAAACACCATAACTTTTTAGTTTAATTAAAAATCAAAGTTTTTCTTGCATATTTAGTCTTTATATTCAATTTTGCGTCTCTTTGACTGCCCATATACAGGGTGTTACAAAAAAATTATGTCTCACCCTGTACAACACTTTAGTTTTGTTTTTCGATATGACTAACGAAAAATGTGTAAAATTGGACGGGAATTATTAATACTAAATAAAAAATTAAAAAAACTCGGTTTTAAAAAGAATCAAGCCATTATTTCACTTGTGAACCACCCTGTATAAAAAAATTTGATGCCAATTGAAAGTGCGTGTATTCATTACACAAACACATTCTCATCTTGTTATCGAAAAAAATTAACCAAACCAAACAAAATCAAGATTTAGAAAAAAAATTGGTAGAAAAAAAACCACCCTGTATGTAATATTTTTGTTTAAAAAAATACTCAGGAATCATTTAGAAGTAAAATTATCAAATAAAATTCAGGTCGATCCATTTAAAAATCGAAAGTTGACACCTCAATTTCTGACTTTTGGACCACCCTGTATAAAAAAAAATTCCATAACTGAAACCGCATAATTAGCACATGTACCCTAGATTTTTTATTTTTCAAAAACTCGTTCAGGGGCCGAGTAATTTGAGGTGTCCAAGTTTGGTGGGACACCCTGTATACCGATTAAAAAGATAAAAATTAGATGGATCAAACACCTCGGCCGAGGTGTGAAGAACGCCTATACAAAGGAAGAGACAGCCCGGCAGAGTGTAAGGTTACGGAAAACATAGTTCCCATGCATTTTATGTTAATCTATACAGAGGGTAAAAATGAGAAAATTATTCATCATCGTCAGTATACATAGAGTATCGTCATCGTGAACGATGGTAGAAAATTATTAGGAGATAAAATTTATACAGAGTCAAGAAAATGAAAAAAAAAAATGGAGATAAAATAAATACCATAAAGATGAATAAGATAAAAATAAAATGTATAATTTACACACAGGGTAAAAATAAAAAAATCATTATTTGGAGGTAAAATTTTTACAGAAGAATAGAAAAAAAAAGGAAATGAAATATATATCAAGAAGAAAAAAAGAACATGAATAATTTATACAGAGGGTAAAAGTAAGAAAAAAACATTAGGAGGTAAACAAATTACAGAAGAAAAGAAAATGGAAGAAAAAGATGTGAAATATATACCAATAAGAAAAAAGACAAAAATAAGGTGAAAGGGCAAATAAAAATTTACAGAGAGAGTAAAAAAAATTGGGGTTGAATAATTTCCAAGAGTAAAAAAGATAAAAATAAATAATTTATACAGAGGGTAACAATAAGAAAAAAACATTGTTAAGTAAAAATTATACAGAAGAAAAGAAAAAAAAAATGGAGGAGAAATATATACCAAGAGGAAAAAAGATAAAAATAAAATGGATAATTTATACAGAGGGAAAAAATAAGAAAATTATTAGAAGGTAAAATTTTCTCCCAGGGAAAAGAGAGAAAAGGAACAAAATAAACAAGTTTCTAACACGCTAGAATGATCTTGCTGCAAAATTATAGCAATATTTCCCCCGAAAATCCGAACGAATGAAAAGTTTCTACTTTTAAAAAAGTCCCGCGTTCTTCGAAATCCCCGCTTTACTATATACAGGGTGGTCGAAAATTTCCCCTGTGAGACTGAAGTTATTATTACTTTTATTTTTAACCGACCTCAGTAGCTTGATCGATAAAGCAGCGGACTTGTAACCTGGAGGTCGGTGGTTCAAGTCCCCGTTTCAGCGTAGATTTAGTAAAGCGAGTTTGAGTAGTTGTGATATCACGATAGTGATTAACGCAAATATGATAACTTTAAACTTAACTTGCTTTTATTATTACAAGAATTGACGGCATGTATTCCCATTTATTACAATATTAAAAAAATCACATTCATAATTCATTTTGACAACAAAAAAATATAACCTAATTTAGTTATGATTTTAAATTATTCAACATGTTCTCTCAAGTTTCATTTACAATAGAATACTTATTTGTGTTAATCACAATAGAGATATCACAATTAATCAAACTCGCTTTACTAAATACCTATAATCCGGGACTTCAACTTAGGTTCTTAGAACTTCTTAGAAGCTTTAGCTGAGGAAAAATACCTTTGATTATGTTATCCTGTTTTTAAATAAATAAATATTTTTTTTCAAAAAACCACCGACTTCCAGATTACAAGTCCGTGGCCTTATCGATCAAGCTACTGAGGTCGGTTATTATTATCATTATTATTATAGTATGCTTTATTTTGTGAAAAAAATTTCATGTACAGTAAAATACAATGAAATTATAAAGAAAAAATAAATAGATTGAGCAAAGAAACAAGAACAAAAAGCGAATGAAGCTAATGTCCTACCTAAAGTGTGGGGTTATTGCCTGTGGCAATCTCTTCCACCAACCCTTATGTTCTATAGTATAATTTAAATATATTTTCATATACCTACATAACTAAGATATTATTATCATGTTTTTATTTGATTTCAGGTAATTTGTAACGAAAATTTGATTGAGACGATACACATGGTAGGGTTTATTGTGATCTCCATTCTCAGCACTTTCAGCCATTGTGGTAAGTTCTATACTTTTAGCCATTGTGGTAAGTTATGTACTTTTGTAAGTTCCATTGTGGTAAGTTCTATACTTTTCGTTTGGGTAGATGTTATCAACGTCCACAGAAATAACTGTGACGACAACCGATCTCCAGGTTACAAATCCACCGCCTTATCCATCAAGCTACTGAGGTCGGTGTCTGTTTGTGTGAGTGAAACGACTTTTTACTCTGTTTATCCTGCACAAGTTACATTACATTACATTTTTTTTAAAGATGAGTGTTTCACAGCATTTTTTATTTTATAGCCATGAAACAGGAACTACTGTAGACGCTTATGGTCTATGTTTTAGCCTGCCCATCCCGTAGTATGCCTCCCCTCTGATGGGCGAGAAGTGACACAACACTTCCCAATTAGGTGCTGGGTCAACACGAGCGCACCGGAAGGAATCCCTTACAAACAATTGTAACCAAATAAAGAATACAAATTTTTGTCGGCACGGGGGATCGAACTTGGGACCTTCCGCATGGCAAGCGAGTGCTTAACCACTGAGCTAATCGTGCGCTCTAATTAAAAAAAAGTTATCATATTTGTGTTAATTACTTTCGTGATAATATAAGAACTACTCAAACTCGCTTTACTAAATCTACGCTGAAACCGGGACTTGAACCACCGACCTCCAGGTTACAAGTCCGTCGCCTTATCGATCAAGCTACTGAGGTCGGTTCGTGCGCTCTAATTACATTACATTATTTCTGAGGGTCTTTTCTAAAAAAAAAGAAGAAATTCCAAGGTGCTGCGTCCATTATTTAGAACTATTGCATCCCATTTCACTCACTCTTCACTTTCGAAATGCTACCCGAAGTTTTTTTTTTTTTTTTTTAAGTGGGGTTTAACGTCGCTTTCAACTGCCATAGTCATATCACGACGGGGGTTTTACCCTCCATTCGCAGGAAACTCACAAACCTGCTACTCACATTGACCTCACCCAGCCTGAGTGGGGCCGGGAAAAGCCAGCGTCACGAGAATTAGAATTTGAATGGTCACCCATCCAAGTCTTAACCTCGCTGGATGTCGCTTAACTTCGGTGTTAAGGGAACCGGTGTATTCAACATGCCATCGACGCTGGCTACCCGAAGTTTAGTACGACTATGGGCAGTAGTCACAACCATTACGCCACGGAGGCTAGTCCTTTTAGCAGTAATGTAACAAATAGTTCATATACCAGTGGCTTGGATTAATAAATACTGGATATTTAATATACCTAATTTAATCCTGTTTCATGATTTGGCCCTCAGGTTATTGTCTTTACTGATGTTTTTCTTCACCACTCAAACACCCTGTATGATAAACTTTTAGTGAAAATAATATTATGCCCCACACTGTACTCAGCCATCCAACTAATTCTACCTACCTTGTTATACAATTCTTTCTCTCTCATTCTTTCTCTCTTTCTCTCTCTCTCTCATTCTTTCTCTCACTCTCTCTCTCTATCATTCTTTCTCTCTCTTTCTTTCTCTTTCTCTGTCATTCTTTCTCTCGCTCTCTCTCAATCTTTCTCTCTCTCTCTCTCTCTATCATTATTTCTCTCTCTCTCTATATCATTCTTTCTCAATCTTTCTCTCTCTCTCATTCTTTCTCTCTCACTCTCATTCTTTCTCTCTCTCTCTCTCTCTCAAATACAGGGTCCGTCATTCATAATTATAATAATAATAATACTCTTTAGTGGAAGGTAACCACAAGGCGAGCGTAATTGCTCCAAGAATTTCTACCACCTAACTCTCATTGGTATTGGTAGAAGTAGGGCTGTCGGCAGAAACGGCTACGAAAGCTCTTTGTCACTACGACCTTAAATAGATCTTTTGTGACAACCCTCAAAGTCTTATTACTATGTGGTCACACACTCAAATTAATGAGGAATAAATCATGCACCAATGGACCAACGGATCCCTACGCTACCTGTGCCAAAACCAATCAACATCAACCATGTGGTTGAAAAACGTCGACCCTGCTTAAGCGGGATAAGACAGAGTAAAAAAAGAATAAATAATAATAATAACTAAAGACCGACCCTGTATTTCTACTTACATATTCTCTCTTTCTCCTTTCCACATACTCATGTGCTCCTTTCTTTATTTCTCTCTCTACATCCTTTCTGAATTTCTTTTTCTAAGCAGTTAAGCTTATTATAACATCATATTATCCCGAGCTCGTCAGCCTACAGTAATATTATCTTCGTAATCGTTATTTTTATGCACGCCTAGAAACTTTATGAATATGCAATGTGCACTATTAGTGAAATTCATAAACCTGTTTAACCCTTTCAGGGGTGGAACTCGAATTTTTGAGAAAATAAAAGTAATCGGCATTGAATTGGATGTATTTAGTGAAATTCGACCCTAGGGAAAGGACAGTCTGTTACTGTTGTTATGACCATGGTACTTATTATTTCTATTATTATTAATATTAATATTATGAAACCTTTACATTAGAAGAACATAGTATATACATAGCGCCGCTGCAAACACAAACTGTCGTATCTGCAAATTTTCAGGAAGCGCACATAGTGGTTTGAAACTTCCTTTTTCACGTCACGAACTGTCGTATCTGTATCTCAACTCCTTCCCGAAGTATTCAAGTTTTAAGGTTAGTCGTATGTGAGTTTCAAAGATTCTCAGCAAGCACGAACCACTATGTGCGCTTCTTAACTGAAAATGGCAAAATTTGCAGATACGACAGTTTGTGTTTGCAGCGGCGATAGGACTAATTGTGAAAATTGAAATACAAAATTGATAGTATATATTTTATAGAATTATGAAAAAAAATAAACAAACATATTTCCTAACTAAAGGGCGAGGTTATTGCATATTAAAAGAGGACTGTAAACAGATTATTGTTATTGCCCTTGGCAATCTCTTCCACCCAACCCTTGTTGTAATCGATCTAATTTTCTTTTTCTTCACACCTCGTCCAAGGTGCATCACTTATTTATTTACTTTATTTATTTATTAGCATCACATGTTTGGAAAGTACAGAATTTTCTTCAAAAAATCTGCCTCGACCGGGGATCGAACTCGGGATATCTGGACTAGAAGTAGACGGGCAGTAGTCACATCCGTTACCCTACGGAGGCTGGCATTATTGTGAAAAAATAATATTAAGTTACAGCTGTCTGGTTAAGTGGTTACACCTTCCGGTGCGCTCGTGTTGACCCAGCACCTAATTAGGCCGTATTGTGTCACTTCTCGCCCATCAAAGGGGAGGCATACTATGGGATGGGCAGGTTACAACACAGACCACAAGCGTACACAGTAGCTCCTGTTTCATGGTTACAAATAAAACTTCTTTTCCGCCTGTATTTCTGTGAATTTGTCAATTGAAACTTATTATTATATTTATTGCTTCTCAAATTCAGAACTCTACGAAAAGTTTGAGCATTTTCGAGACGAGGAATACCTGCCGAAAAAGTTACAAAAAAGTCTTCTCATATTTCTTTGTTCTTCATTACTTGTTGTTTCAAAAGTCACAAATTTCTCTCTGCTAATTTTCCCCGAAATTCTTTTGTCATTTAATTCTCTTGTTTGTCAAGGAGGGTTGGTAGAAGTATTTTAAGTGGTTTAACTTTTGTTTGTTTTATTTCTCCTCTTATTAAGTTCTGACCTGGTGGAAGGGTTTTAATGAAAATCTGTGAATGAGGCACTGAGTCAGAGAAGAGTTTTTTTTTTTTTTTTTTTTTTTTTTTTTTTTTTTTTTTAAAGTGGGGTTTAACGTCGCTTTCAACTGCCATGGTCATATCACGACGGGGGTTTTACCCTCCATTCGCAGGAAACTCACAAACCTGCTACTCACATTGACCTCACCCAGCCTGAGTATGGGGCCGGGAAAAGCCACGTTTAACCTCGCTGGATGTCGCTATACTTCGGTGTTCTGAAGGGAACCGGTGTATTCAACATGCCATCGACGCTGGCAGAGAAGAGTTTATATAGATCATCAGACTCTCTCTTTCGCTGTCTGTGGGTCTGTTTGTACGTCTGTGTCTGTATATCTCTTTCTCTTTCTGTGAATCCCTTTCCAGAGGTCGTGGGTTCGAAACTCAACCGGGACATGACAAGTTAACCTCCCATTTGGGATTTTTACCACATATTTATAATTATTTTTTGGGCTTACTGCTGGAATAATGGGACTTTAGTAGTCTTAATCGGGCAGTATAAATCAGGCGATATTATTATTTCTTTCTTTTTTTGTTGCTCTCTCTTTCTCCCTTTCATACACAAAATTATATCATACCTCAGAAATTATGTTCTAGTTTAGCTACCACTAGTTAAATAAATATATTAAAATAAATAACCTATTTGAAATACTTATCAATCAATGTCTCTCTCTAATTTATTCATTTACACTTTATTAATTGGACATATTATATACAACAAAAAAAATTACAGATTAAAATACAATATATGAGAAGAATAAAAAAAAAAAAAAAAATTACCCTTTATCTAATCTTTTTATCAGTTTCTTTTATTCTCACTCTTTTTCTATCAATGCATCTCCTAGCAGTAATTTTAAACCAATAATAATTAAGGGCCGGAATTATGAAACAGGATTAAATATCTAGAATTTTTTAATCCAAGCCTCTGTAAGGCTCTGTAATTCGTTGAAATTCTCACTAGAGGTCGTGTTTATTTACACTAAACTTTATTAATAGGACATAATCTCTATATATAAAACAGAAAAAAGGACTACCTACCTACCTACCTACCTACCTACCTACCTATGTTTGTTTGTTTGTTTGTTTGTCCGGAGTTGTTTAGCCAAAACGGTAAGAGATAGCGAAAAATGTCTCAGAATTGACCCCCTCAAAACCATTATCGCTTTGTCCAGAAAAATTATAAAAAGTTCAAAAAGGCATTGCTGTCCAGCAGTACGGCCATGCCTTAGTAAATTTGAAATTTAGTCCCGTTGCAAAGCACGGGAAAACGGCTAGTTATTATATACAACACAGTTAATTACAAATTTATACACAATACAGGTATAAGAGAAGAAAAAAAAATATATAGATAATATATGTTCTAATAGAAGGGCGGGGTTATTGCCTTTGGCAATCTCTTCCACCCAACCCTATTTATCCTGTTTCATAATTCACGCCATAAAATGAACATGGAAAACTAGAAAACTCACATGTTTACACTCCTACAAACTGCAAAATTCTCTCATATTATCAAAAATTCAACAATACTAGAGTACTCAAAAAGCTCAAATGTATCTTTCTGATGAAAAAGTTAAATTTATGAAAAACAAATCAAAAAAAAAAAACAACACAAAAACAAACACAAACCAAGAAAAGGTACAGATCTGGACAGTTTGGAAGTTTAGATTTAAGCTCTAAAGCTTAAATTCCAAACAACAAATCCACTGGGGTTTTATCTCTTTATACCAGGTTTTCTGTATAATTATTGTTATTATTATATTATTATTTCTGCACACAATGTCTCCAACTGAACAAGACAGTGTGTTCTGATTGGTCCTGCTGTCTAGTTGTGCTATATGAAATTTATTGTATCCAGATTATTATTATCCCCCAAAAAACACTTCGTGTAAAAAAAGTCGTCAAGTGTTGGAATGACTAAAATCAACTAATATCTTCTCGTGACGCTGGCTTTTCCCGGCCCCACTCAGGCTGGGTGAGGTCAATGTGAGTAGCAGGTTTGTGAGTTTCCTGCGAATGGAGGGTAAAACCCCCGTCGTCATATGACCATGGCAGTTGAAAGCGACGTTAAACCCCACTTAAAAAAAAGAACTAATATCAAGAACGTCTCGTGGTGTTGGCTGTGAAGATGGGGTGGGAGCGTTTGACGTTGCCGAGATATGATTGTGAGGAGTATATGAAATAAACTTGGCAAAGAGGGCGATTTTTAAGAAGGGGGAAAAAAATTATACCTTTTTTGATCGTCGTAACCTCTGATCTTTTATCTCGGATTTTTATGTCGCATTTTTCACCCATCCCAAAAAAAATTCAATTACATATTTTCTATGTGTTGAAGGGATATTTTTTCTCTCACGTAGGTAATTAGTCTCTTGATAATTCAACCAAAATAACAGCCTCACAACAACACTTCAGTCACTACACCTTTCAGCAAACTTCGATTTGGTATTTTGTGAATTTAATTAATTTTTTTTAATATTTTTATTGTTATTAACATTATTACAATTTTTTAATTACTGTTGATTATTTATATTAGAAGAACAAAATACAAACAAATAATGAGAAAAATACAGAATAGATAAGAATTAAAAATAGAGAAGACATCGGAAGAAAAAATATTATTTTTTACAAAAACGAACAAAAAACATTCGATTTTTAATATAAGAAAAATCTAGGAACAAGTTTAGTTTAACGAATAAGTTTCTCATATTAAAAAAATAGAGGTTTAGTTCGACATAATATATCAGAAAATGTGTTTTTTTTTCAAGCGGACCATTATATTTAGAGAATATAAAACCAATATATAAAATATTGGTAGAATATTTTCAATAGTACAATTATCTGTTACTATCTATCTTTAGAAACAGAACTTTACTTCCGATACATTTCTAATATGTATTAGAAATCGGAAGTATTTTGTTTGTAAACAAAAACATTTGCTTCGATTTCAATTTTTTGTGGAAGTTTCATAATCTCCTGGACAACTTTGATTTTGTGTCTGATTGTTCGTCGGTCGTTCTGTCTGTTTAATTCCTTCGAACAAGATATTTAGCATAATGTTCCAAATTGCCAAGTTTATGCCATAGGAACCAATCACTTGCAGGCGCGGCCGGTGGGGGTGTTGCCACATAAACCGAACTAAAATGGAATTTATGGAGTTTTTTTTTTTTTTTTTTTTTTTTTTAAAGCTTTATTAGGAGGACAAACAGGCAACAGTATAAAATTAAGAAAAGGAAGAAATGACAAATGACAAAATAAATAAGTAAAAAAGAAAAGAAAATAACAATAATGTCCTACCTAAAGGGCGGGGTTATTGCCTGTGGTAATCTCTTCCACCCAACCCTTGCTCTTTCAGTATCTAAATAGTTTGAGTTTGTTTACCATGATAATCTTAAAAATTATGCATTAAAGGGTTGGGTGAAAGAGATTGCCACAGGCAATAACCCCGCCCTTTAGGTAGGACTACCTTCATTCTCCTTTTTTTTCTTGTTTCTTTGATCAATCTTTTTGTTTTTTCTTTTTAATTTCATTGTATTTTGCTGTAATATATTTTGTTTTACCTAATAAAGCTTACTATAGTAATAATAATAGGACTTGAGATAATCCCATCTTTTTCTTTTTTGTCTGGGGTGCTGCAGTTCCGCAGCTCCTTAGCACCGGCTGCGCCTCGTCACGAGGAAGTATTGTGTCCATCATTGGCGGTTTGTTTTACTCTCTTATCGTTCGTATGCTGGAACCTGATTAAGAGGAAGTATTGTGTCCATCATTGGCGGTTTGTTTTACTCTCTTATCGTTCGTATGCTGGAACCTGATTAAGAGGAAGTATTGTGTCCATAATTGGCGGTTTGTTTTACTCTCTTATCGTCCGTATGCTGGAACCTGATTAAGAGGAAGTATTGTGTCCATAATTGGCGGTTTGTTTTACTCTCTTATCGTTCGTATATAATATGCTGGATCCTGATTAAGAGGAAGTATTGTGTCCATAATTGACAGTTTATTTCACTCTCTTATCGTTCGTATTCCGGATCCTGATTAATGCGTCCGAAGGGACAAATATAGAGCTGTGGACTTTTTTCTTCACGAAGGATTTTGAAACATGAGTTAAAACTTTATTACATAATATAAGTTTACATACACAAAACTTTTTATTCATACATAAATAAATATACAGGGTGGACCAAAAAAACGTTTACACCCGTTAATCGTAGATTACTGACGACATTTCCAGCCCGGATCTGCAATCCGTTTTTTTGGATTCGCCTTTATAACTGCACAAAGTGATTTTTTGCATCTTTCTGAAAAAGTCCGACTTTGGCTTATTCTTCAGGTCAGAACTTTTTTCCTGTTTAAGATGAGTTGATTCTGAACAATTCTGCAGAAAGCCAACAAAATTTCAATGTTTTTAGCTACACCACTTTGTTTTTTACGGTTTGGTTTGGTATCTTTTTTGACACCTGAATAGAAAAAAAATTCTCATGTAAGTTTTTTACACTTTGAAACACTCAAGATTTGCCCGAGCAAATTTTGGCACAGACATGGGCAAGTTTGATAAAAGTTGGCGGCCAACCCAAGGATGCTAAAAAATAATTTTACGATTTTTTATCACGTGATCTTCTTGGAAAACGAACCAGGTAAGTCTCCAAATATGATGTTCAACATCTTAAAAGTGTTGACCGTGTAGGGTCGTCTTGTACTCAAAGAGTAATTAGCTATTTATGTCTGATAATCATTTTCCTTGGAATTAATTAAAGGCCAGTCAAATGAATGATTGTTTGTTTCTCGATGATAGTTTTCAAGCATATTTTTCTGCATTCTATGAAATACTAGCCGTTTGCCCGTGCTTTGCAACGGGACTAAATTTCAAATTTACTAAGGCATAGCCGTACTGCTGGACAGCAATGCCTTTTTGAACTTTTTATAATTTTTCTGGACAAAGCGATAATGGTTTTGGGGGGTCAATTCGGAGACATTTTTCGCTATCTCTTACCGTTTTGGCTAAACAACTCCGGACAAACAAACAAACAAACAAACATAGGTAGGTAGGTAGGTAGGTAGGTAGTCCTTTTTTCTGTTTTATATACAGGGTGTCCCACCAAACTTGGACACCTCAAATTACTCGGCCCCTGAAAGAGTTTTTGAAAAATAAAAAATCTTAGGGTACATGGTCTAATTATGCGGTTTCAGTCATGAATTTTTTTTTTTACAGGGTGGTTCAAAAGTCAGAAATTGAGGTGTCAACTTTCGATTTTTAAATGGATCGACCTAAATTTTATTTGATGATTTTACTTCTAAATGGTTCCTGAGTACTTTTTTAAACAAAAATTTTACATACAGGGTGGTTTTTTTCGAACAATTTTTTTTCTAAATCTCGAATAACTCAAGTTTGTTTAATTTTTTCGATAACAAGAATAGAAAGTGTTTGTGTAATGAAAACACGCACTTTCAATTGGCATCAATTTTTTTATACAGGGTGGTTCACAAGTGAAATAATGATTTGATTTTTTTTAAAACTGAGTTTTTTTAATTTTTTATTTGGGATTAATAATTTTAACCTAATTTTACACATTTTTTGTTAGTCATATCGAAAAACAAAACTAAAGTGTTGTACAGGGTGAGACATAATTTTTTTGTGACACCCTGTATATGGGCAGTCAAAGAGACGTAAATTAAATATAAAAACTAAGTGTGCAAAAAAAACTTCGATTTTTAATTATATAAAAAAGTTATGGTGTTTTAACTAATATTGTCACATGGACCACCCTGTAGATATTTTCTTAAAACATCATATGGGTAGTCGAAATTGTCTAAAATTCAACGGGGAGTCCAAATCTGAAAGAAAAAAATGAATTCAAAAAGCCATTTTCAATTTTGTGTCTACAACTACCTACTTTTTATTTCTAGTTTTAAAATCATTCAGTGTGTACACCAAATTGAAAATGGCTTCAAAATTCGTGTTTTTTACTTGTTTTTCCCCACGATTCGAAGTCTTCGTTGAATTTTATACAACCTCGAGTACCCACATGATAGTTTAAGAGAATATCTACAGGGTGGTCCATGCGACAATATTAGTTAAAACACCATAACTTTTTGATATCATTAAAAATCAAAGTTTTTCTTGCACACTTAGTTTTTATATTTAATTTTACGTCTCTTTGACTGCCCATATACAGGGTGTCACAAAAAAATTATGTCTCACCCTGTACAACACTTTAGTTTTGTTTTTCGATATGACTAACAAAAAATGTGTAAAATTAGGTTAAAATTATTAATCCCAAATAAAAAATTAAAAAAACTCAGTTTTAAAAAAAATCAAATCATTATTTCACTTGTGAACCACCCTGTATAAAAAAAATTGATGCCAATTGAAAGTGCGTGTTTTCATTACACAAACACTTTCTATTCTTGTTATCGAAAAAATTAAACAAACTTGAGTTATTCGAGATTTAGAAAAAAAATCGGTCGAAAAAAAACCACCCTGTATGTAAAATTTTTGTTTAAAAAAGTACTCAGGAACCATTTAGAAGTAAAATCATCAAATAAAATTCAGGTCGATCCATTTAAAAATCGAAAGTTGACACCTCAATTTCTGACTTTTGAACCACCCTGTACAAAAAAATTTTCATAACTGAAACCGCATAATTAGACCACATACTCTAGGATTTTTTGTTTTTCAAAAACTCTTTCAGGGGCCGAGTAATTTGAGGTGTCCAAGTTTGGTGGGACACCCTGTATAGAGATTGTCTTTAAAGTTCTTGAGTTTTTTTTGTTGCTGAAATGGCAGGTACCTATGCATTTAGAATATGGAGCTGCCAACAGGAACTTTTGGGATCACGTGAAAAACATAGTTTACGAAATACCAGTGGAGACGCAAGAGTAGCAGAATCTGGTAACAAGAATCCTGTTGGCATTCGATGACCTGACAGAAAAACCTGGAATTTTCCGCAACATTCGAGGGAACATGATGAAGAGGTTCAACCTTTGCATCCAGGAAGGTGGACGCCACTTCCAACAATTCTTCTGAGGGAATTGAAAAGGGAGAGAGAGAGAGAGAGAGCACAAAATGTTTTTTTAAGTACCTTTTTGTTTAAATCAAAATAGTATAAAACATAATAAATACTGCAAAACTTTATTAATTTTACAAAATATTATTTTGTTTTTTTCAAGATTTCTATTAAGATTTGGCAATCGGTAAATATTTGTTCTTTAATTAGTATTGTTTATGATAGATGAACCTACCTACAAATTTATCTGGCTTTATTTTATAAATTCTATTTTCGTTAGGAAAATTCGCTAGTTTTTTTTTCTCTCGTAGGGAAGCATAAAAAAAACCATCCTTACATTATCTAGGCAGTCTCTCAGGGGCTTACATGAATAATAATTATGTGTATTGTGATACCAATAGTATCTGATATAACTCAATTTACAGATGGTATTAACCCCAAAAAACCATAAAGTGTTGGTGTTACAACAGGTCAGATACAGGTATGAATAAAATTAAAATATTCCATCAGATTTTTTTGATAGTTAAAAAAAATTGACCGCCGAGAATTGAACCTCAGTCATGCTCTTAACACTCTTAGCACTACCACATTTAGCTAACACCACAGACAATCTGAATAGCACGAAAATTATTATTTGAATTTTCCTAAACTGGCTGAAGAAGGCATGTGAGACCGCGGTATTCAAAAAAAGCTATGTAAACAATTTTTGTAAACAATACAAGACACCCTTACACAGTCTACAGATAGAAAACTCGTAGAATTTTTGAAGAGTTTTTGGCAAACATCTAATAATTTTTCCCAGAAGATCACGTGATAAAAAATCGTAAAATTATTTTTTAGCATCCTCGGGACGGCCGCCAACTTTTATTAAACTTGCCCGTGTCTGTGCCAAAATTTGTTCAGACTATTGTCGAGTGTTTTATTTAGTAAAAAAGTTTTTTCGTGTGTTTTTTTCATTTCAGGTGTCAAAAAAGATACCAAACCAAACCGTAAAAAACAAAGTGGTGTAGCTAAAAACATTGAAATTTTGTTGGCTTTCTGCAGAATTGTTCAGAATCAACTCATCTTAAACAGGAAAAAAGTTCTGACCTGAAGAATAAGCCAAAGTCGGACTTTTTCAGAAAGATGCAAAAAATCACTTTGTGCAGTTATAAAGGCGAATCCAAAAAAACGGATTGCAGATCCGGGCTGGAAATGTCGTCAGTAATCTACGATTAACGGGTGTAAACGTTTTTTTGGTCCACCCTGTATAATCTCAGCAACAAAAAACACAAAAACGAACACAATACTTCCGATTTCTAATATTAGAAATTTATGTGTAGTGTGTACTTGTTTAGGCTGTTTTTTTATATCATTCTTATTCTTCTTATTTATGTGTCCATTTTTTATAGGTATAGTGATGTATAATTCATAAAACACTTCTTCTATACTTAAAACTACACACTTTTTATATTCTTATCCCACTCAAAAACACCACTTCGTGGTTACAAAAGGAAGAACGCCCACTCAGAATTATGAATAATAGAGCTAAAAATAAATAATAATAATAATAATATCGTCTTATTTATACTGCCCGACTAGGACTAATAAGTCTCATTACTCCAGCAGTAAGCCAAAGACGTATTATTATGTGGTAAAAATCCCAAATGGGAGGAAATGACATCAAAATGAGAACATCACCTTTACCCCCGCGCTTTTTATTTCTCTGCACTCCTATCTGCATTTGTTCCTCTTATGTTATCTTTATTTATCCTTGCTAAATGGCATCGCAAACTTGATTTCTCTTTAAATTTACTTGTTGAACGGCAATAAAAACTGGCGGTCGGAGTATGATTTTTCTGAACATGTTTGAATTGAATGGAGATAATTACACCGTGATTTTTACAATTCATGTTGAACTTTTCCTTGGCTGAAATTGCATGAAATGCATGGGAACTATGTTTTTCATTAAGTTACACTCTGCCGGGCTGTCTCTTTCTTTGTACAGGCGTTCTTCACACCTCGGCCGAGGTGTTTGATAAAGGTATTTACTTATTATATGTCCATTTTGCTTATGTTTTATTACTTCCGAGAAATTTCTAATATTAGAAATCGGAAGTATTGTGTTCGTTTTTGTAAAAAAAAATATTTTTTTGCTCCGATTTCAATTTTTTTCAGATTTCTGGACGTTTCATAACCTCCTGAGCAAATTTGGTTTTGTGTCTGTCTGTCGGTCTGTCGTTCTGTCGGTCTGTTAAAACGATTCCTTGTAACGCGCAAATCTCGGAAACTACTCGACCGATTTTGATGAAATTTTGCACACATCTAGGAGACATTCTGTAGATGGTCCCATTTTAAATTCATCGAATTCGTACTAGCGGTTCTTGGTGAAAGAGCCCATGCGCCTGACCACTAACTTTTTACTTAAACGCTTATATCTCGTGAACGGTACACCCGATTTTAATGAAATTTGTGTGTGTATGCATATAATTGTTTACATAGGCTATTCATATATATTTTTTAATTAATTATAATTAGACTCTGATATTTAAGAAAATCCGAAATTTTTGACAAAAAAGTCAAAAAATAAGGACCGCGACTTGCCGATGCAGAAATTTTTGTGGAATCTAGAATGTAGAAAAAACGATTTTCTACCATATAAAACAAATTTGAAGAAAATCGGTGCAGTCGTTTTGGAGATACAAGTAATTTAGTATAAAATCTCAAAATTGGCACGTGTTAACTATGTGAAACAATCACGAGGAAGTATAGAGTCCATAATTGGCAGTGTTTTTTTTTCTTGAACATGACGCTTTGGCCGTTTTGTTGTAAAGGAAACAATGATATATAATAATTGAATTGAATTTTGCATTGAATTGAGTTTTATTGGATTCAAAACAGTTATTACAATCAATTACATTGAATCACTACAATAGGTTCTTAAGAGTAAGAAGAACAATAGATTTTTTAAACTAAAATTAGAATAAAAAAAATGAATTAAAAATGATATAATTATAATAAGTCTCCTTAGTGGGAGGTAACCACCAGGCGAGGTTAATGATCAAAGTATTTTCTACCACCTAACCCTCAGAGTTTTATTATTATGTGGTCACAAACTCAATCTAATGAGAAAAATATTCATGCATTGGGTGGAATTCGAAACAACGGATCCCTACGATACCTGGATTATCAGACTAGCGCGTATCATCAATATACCATCAATATACACTTGACTTTATCATCAATATACCATCATCGTCTTTTCATTTAGTGAATATTATTATTGCCATCAATACGCCTGGTATTATTTGGTAATAAATCAGTTTGAAGTGTTAAGGTATTGAAGCGGATAGCGTATGGGGATTGGGGACTTTGGGGGCAGGAGATAATACCTGTCTTCCATCCTCTTTATTTATAATGTGTGTAGTGGTGTGTTCTACCTCCCTAGTTATCTCTGCCTCCCTCTCTCTCTCTCCCTCCCTCCCTCTCTATATCTCCCTCCCTCGCTATATCTCCCTCCTTCCTATATCTCCCTCCCTCTCTTTCTCTCTCTCTCTATCTCTACCTCCCTCGCGATATTTCCCTCCCTCTAATTCTCTTACTCTGTCTCTCCCTTACTCCCTTACTCTTCTCTCTCTCTTTTTCTTGCTCTTTCCCTGCTTCTACTCTTTCTCTCTGTCTATATCTATCAATCCTCCTCTTTCTCTTTCCTTTCTCTAGCTTTATCTGTATATCCCTCCTTTTCTCTCGATATCTCCTTCTCTCTCTCCCATTCTCTCTCATTCATCTCTATCTCTCTCTCTCTCTCTCTCTCTCTCTCTCTCTCTCTCTCTCTCTCTCTCTCTCTCTCTCTCTCATTAAACCTCTGCCTCTTTTGTCCTCTCTCTCTCTCCCTTAAACTAACCATCTCTATTTCTTCCTCTTTCTCCTTCCTACTCCCATTTTTTCTGCCCTTGACTATTTATTTCTCTCTTCTTTCTCTAATTCTCTCTTCTTTCTCTATCTCTCTCTTCTTTCTCTATCTCTCCCTTATCTCTCTATCTATCTATATCTCTCTCTCTCTTATCTCTCTATCTATCTATATCTCTCTCTCTCCCTTATCTCTCTATCTATTTCTCTCTATCTATCTATATCTCTCTCTTCCCTGCTCTTACTCTCACTCATACATATGTTTATTTTCTCCCCCTTCAACTCTTCATCAAATATTCTATCCTCCTTCATGTAAAATTTATTATCACTGTATGTTATATACATTTTCGTAAGTACATTCATGTATATGTATATAAGTATATAATATATTATGTATATGAGTAGTCCTGGGATAAATATTATTTGCACACAAGATTGCACCTAATCATGTTAATCTATGTGTGTTCGAGCATATGGTTATTAGGGATTTTATATCTCATGTAATCGAAATAATAATAATGACACTCTTCAGTGGAAGATAACCACTAGACGAGGATAATGTTCAAAGCATTTTCTACCACCTTACCCTCAGAGTCTTATTATTATGTGGTCACACACTCTCTTGTAACTTAACATTGGGATCAGGTCTGGCAATTTTCAGCACTTTGTCAGTGTTTTACTTGTGTAACCACCTCAATTGGACATCCCGAACAGTCTTTGTCTATGTTCTACCATTTTGGAATTATCTATCATTATTATCATACGGTGGCGTCATCGTGAACGATGGTAGCCAGATAGTGGAGGAATGACTCAGCACTTCTACCACTGTCCTTACTCTATACCACCTCTATACCGGTCTGTCCCGTTAGCTCAGTGGTAAAGGCGGTACTCTGTGAATCTATAGACTCTAGTGATTCCAGAGGTCGCGGGTTCGAAACCCAGCCGGGACATGACAAGTTATCCTCCCATTTGGGATTTGTACCACATAATAATATGTCTTTGGCTATCTGCTGGAATAATGGGACTTAATAGTTCTCATCGGGCAGCATAAATAAGGCGATACTATAATTTTATAATACCTCTGTTCTCTCAATACCGCCGACGAATTCTCTATACCACCAACAAATTGTTCCTTTTGATGGACAATCATTTACTCCTTACACAAAATCACTTCAGTAGTCTCATGACCGTTAGTCCTGAATGTTTTCGAAACATACCGCGCTGTAGGTTGTGGGAGGTCAATGACCTCTCGTCTGAATGACTCAATGACCTGTGGTAATCTCTTTAACCCGACAAAGGGTTGGGTGGAAAAGATAATCATAGGCAATAACCCCGCCCTTTAGTATGTTTTTATATATTTTTGATTCATTTTTATTGTTAATATTGTTTCCATTATTTTTTACTTTCCTTCTCATTGTAAAGGAAAGTATTGTATTCGTCGAAAATTTGACCTACCCAGTTTTTCACATTTCTGGACGAACCATAGTCTCAGGATGCCAAAAAAGTTGTTTTCAGCCATTGGTTCGTGCGTCTGTCTAACCTTGCCTCCAATTTACCGGTACTTTGGGGAGGACCCGCTTTGACTAACTTTTTTAGTTATTCATCCTACATGGGGGTTGTGACATACCGAATTCAATGATTTTGAAGTGCTGATTACGAATTTGACATTGGTTTTATCTGTTACCGTTGAGTCACCAGTGGCGGAATTCGACTCCTTTTATGGGGATAAGGAATGTCGTGTGATGTTTACACCAGATTTTTATTATATGTCTTTGTGTCTAATAAAGCACTTAATAAAAATAATAATAATGACCTAGTTCGACGAATTAATGACCCATGCAGTACTTATAATTAATGACCCATATAGTGGAATACCTAACTTATATTAAGTTAATGTACTAAGGAATATTCATGACAGTATTTTTTTTTTTCTTCAAATAATGAGATGGTCTATATACCAGGACCCATTATAGCATTACCTGCTATATTGCTCTTTCTCTCTCTCTCTCTCTCTCTCTCTCCTCTCTCTCTCTCTCTCTCTCTCCTCTCTCTCTCTCTCTCTCTCTCTCTTTCTCACTCTCTCTTTCTCTCTCTATATTTTTACTTAATCTCGTCTTCAAAATCAATTTCGATAGATTTGAACAGAAAAGGAGATTTGACGAAGAGATGGAAAGAGAGAGAGTGTGAGATGAAGTGGTGTGATAGAGGGGGTAATGACATTTTTACGTTTAACATAAAATAACTAGTCTTAACTCTTACCTTCGATCTCTCTCTTTCTCTCTCCCTCCCTCCGTCTCTCTCTCTCTCTCTCTCTCTTTCTCTCTCTGTCTCTCTCTCTCTCTCTCCTCCTCCTCACTTTATGATTGCGAAATTGATTTTCACGGGGCAGAAAAGAAGAAAGAGTGAGAGAGAGAAATATTATAAATTCCAACCCCCCTCTCTTTCACACAATTTCTCTCTCTCTTCTACTACCAACATCTCTCTTCTTTATTTCTCTCTCTCTCTCTCCGTCCCTCTCTCTCTCTCTTTATCTCTCTCTCTCTCTCTCTATCTTTATCTCTATCCCTCTCTCTCTCTTTCTCTCTCTATCCTCTCTTTTCTCTTTCTATCTCTCTCTCTCTGTACCCTACTCTCTCTTCACTCTCTCTCTCTCTATCACTCACCCTCTCTCTCTCTCTCCCTCCCTCATGAGTATAATATCGCGGAGGCATTGGCTCGAAGTTCAACAGACTGGAAAGTGTGGCATTTGAGAGAGAAAAAAGAGGTCGATAAATGGAGAGCGGCAAGAAAGATAGATGAAGGGATAGCGAGAGAAAAAAATGGGGAGAAAGAAATTTCGAAAAACATTATTGAAGAAATTGTTATAGGAAAATAGAATGTGAGAGGGAGAGGAGCTGAGAAAGAGAGAGATAAAGAAAAAGATAGAGAGAGATAAAAGAGAAAGGGAGAAGAGAAAGAGAGAAGAGAAAAAGAGAAAGGAAGAATATTATTTGTTTTGCATATTATGCTATTTATATTTATTTTTTAATTAATTTAACTCAGATATTTAAGAAAAACCAAAATTTTGGACAAAAAAGTCAAAAAACAAGGTCCACCATGTGCCGATACAGATTTTTTTGTAGAATATAGAATGTAGGAAAAAATTGTATTATACCATATTAAACAAATTTGAAGAAAATCGGTTTAGCGGTTTTGGTTTAGCGGTTACAACCTCAACCGTGAAGAAGAGGTTGAAAATGCCAACCCCAGGTAGGTTTGAGAAAAGGCAAAGTGAAGATAAGTTTTTGATGGATTCAAGCATGGTTGGTTGGTTGGGTTAGCAAGAATCCAATTTTCAATACACATTAAGAATATTTATTGGAATCGGTCATACTTTTACCCCTGGCCACCTATTCAAAACGGAACCCCCCCCCCCCCCTCCCCTTTGTCAATGTGGTGTTGTCCTTACGGTTGCACATGCACACCTCCTTGAATGCTCTATCCTAGCTATTGCCCGTACCAATCTGTCAGCTATACCATCGTTATGTGACACTTATGAGATTGACGCCCTGATAGCATTTTATTTGTTTCAGGTATAGTATCCTGAAACAAATAAAATGCTATAGAAAAATTTAGTTTGAAACGGAAACGGTGCAAAAAACCATCTGTTGAAAGCACCTTACATGAAAACACTGCCAATTATGGACACAATACTTCCTCGTGCTTGATTCACATTATATGCACATGGCAATTTTGAAATTTTATACTAAATCACTTGTATCTCCAAAACCGCTAAACCGATTTTATTCAAATTTGTTTTATATGGTAGGATACTGTTTGTCTTACATTCTACATTCTACAATAAATTCTGTATCGGAAAGGAGTTTACCTTATTTTTTGACTTTTTTGTCCAAAATTTTGGATTTTCTTAAATATCAGAATTCAACTTTACTAAATTAAAAATAAATATAAAAAGCCTATGTAAAACAATAATATGCATATACTCGTACATACAAAAACTTATCAAAACTGGGTGTACCGTTCACAAGATATAAGCGTTTAAGCAAAAAGTTAGTGGTCAGGCGCATGGTCTCTTTCACCCAAAACCGATAGTACGAATTTGATGACTTTAAAATGGAACTATCTACTGTAGGTCTTCTATATGTGTAAAATTTTATCAAAATAGTAGTTTCCGAGATTTGCGCGTGTCAAGGAATATTTTCAATAGACCGACAGACGGACACAAAACCAAAATGCTCAGATGAAACGTCCAGAAATATGAAAAAAATTGAAATCGGGGCACAAAAATATTTTTTTTTTTTTTTTACAAAAACGAACACAATCCGATTTCTATTATTAGAAATTTCTCGGAAGTAAAAAGAATATTTATTTAAAAAGTGTAAGAATGCTTTTTTCAGAGTATCCAATTTACGTATCCATTTGCTGTTGCATTTTAGCATCAAGTGACTCTTTCGCATGTTTAAAAATAGCATAAATCGTGTTAAAGACTGATTTTCTATAGTAGAAAGGTAGCATATAAAATGCATTAAAAGATTTATTGAGCAGATGCATTCCAAGAAACATCTTGATCCTGTTTTTCCAAGGAAATTATTTCCTTAGTAGGGATCCTGTAGGTTGAGAAGGCGTTGGAAATTATCTTATATTTTATTTGTGACAAAAAATATTGCGGATTTGTGTGGATATCTGTCATGATTCTTGGAATTAAATTTCCGATGAGAGTTTTTTACGCCATTAGTGTCGATGGCACGTTGAAGTTAAGCATTTTAAGCAACGTGCAGCGTGATGAATATTTTAAGTGAATAATAATAATGATTCCTTTCCTTCGACTTCGTTAGTGGGCATTTTGTTTCCTAACTTCGGTTTGCTTCACAATGCTTCACATAGTTAAAACAAGGCCAGGAGGGATTCTCTAGCGTTAAGTTATCTTTCTAGGGTTAAATGGGCTTTTGCTTCCTAACTTGGTCTTGCTTCACATAGTTGAAACAAGGCTAGAAGGAAACTATCTAGGGTTAAGTTATCTTTCTAGGGTTAAGTGGACTTTTGCTTCGTAACATCGGCTTACTTCACAAAGTTGAAACAAGGCCAGGAGGGATCTCTCTAGTGTTAAGTAATCTTTCTAGGGTTAAATGGGCTTTTGCTTCCTAACTTGGTCTTGCTTCACATAGTTGAAACAAGGCTAGAAGGAAACTATCTAGCGTTAAGTTATCTTTCTAGGGTTAAGTGGGCATTTTGCTTCCTAACTTGGGCTTGCTTCACATAGTTGAAACAAGGCTAGGAGGGAACTATCTAGGGTTAAGTTTTCTTTCTAGGGTTAAGTGGGCATTTTGCTTCCTAACTTCGGCTTGCTACACATAGTTGAAACAACGCCAGGAGGGAACTCTCTAGGGTTAAGTTACACTGATGTGGGTCATAACAGTGTAACTCAATATGCGAGGCCCTGTAGGAACTAACTGTTCATTTCTTTTGATTGTTTTGAAATGTTTCTCGAGTTGAGAGCAAGACAAAGCTGTCGTTCTAGATAACAGAAGATGAGTTCTAGATAACAGAAGATGAGTTCTAGATAACAGAAGATGAATTCTGGATAACAGAAGATGAGTTCTGGATAACACAGAATGAGTTCTAGATAACAGAAGATGAGTTCTAGATAACAAAAGATGAGCTCCGGATAACAGAAGAAGAGTTCTAGATAACAGAAGAAGAGTTCTAGATAACAGAAGATGAGTTCTAGATAACATTAGATGAGTAGATTGAGGGTAATGTGAGGAAAATAAGTGAAAGTGAGGGAGAGAGAGAGAGATAGAGAAAGAGAATATGATTGAGAGGAGGTAAGAAGTGGGAAAGAGATTTAGTTAGACATATTATGAGATTTTATTTTCTTCTTTATTTATTTTTCATAAAAGTTTATCATTTATTTATTTTTTCTTAATTTTATATTGTAAATATTGAACTTTGTCCACCTAATAACTATTAGAGTAATAATGCACTTACAATGTGAATCTTTCACGAGGAAGTATTGCATCCATAAAAAGAAGTATATTAGTGTTTTGTTTTTCGGTATTTTTTTCTCTACTATCTTCTCTCTTTCTCTCTCTCTCTTTCTTTCTCTCTGCTCTCCTTCTATTTATCTCTTTTGCTCTTTTTACTACTAAATCTCGAGCATTTTATTTGTTAAAAGCTACTTACTCTCTTGATCTCTCTCTCTCTTTCTCTCTCTCTCTCTCTCTCTCTCTCTCTCTCTCTCTCTTTCTCTCTCTCTCTCTCTCTCTCTCTCTCTCTCTCTCTCACACACACACACACACACTCCACTTAGGTACTTCCTCATAATATTACCTTCTCATCTGCTCATCAGGCTTTCTCATTATCTCTCCCGTTCCTCTCCGTGCCATATATTTTCTTATTTTGCGTGCTTTTAAATCACTTGAGGTAATTTAGAAGAGGTAATTTACCTCCCTAATAGTTCCTTTCCATCCTCCCTTAAGTTTCCTTCTTTCTTCCCCTAAGTTTCCTAATTTTTTCCAGTAAGTTTCCTACTTTCCTCCTCTAAATTTCATTCTCACCTCCCCTAAGTTTTCTTCCTTCGTCCCCTAACTTTCTTACTTTCCTCCCCTAAGTTTCCTTCCTAACTCCCATAAGTTTCCTTCTTTCCGCCCCTAAGTTTCCTTCTTTCTTACCCTAAGTTTCCTTTTTTCCTTACCTAAGCTTTCTTCCCCTAAGTTTTCTTTTTTCGTCCCCTAAGTTTCCTACTTTCTTCCTCTAAGTTTCCTTCTTTCTTACCCTAATTTGCCTTTTTCCCCCCCCCTAAATTTACTTGTTTCCTTCTCTTTCCCTAAGTGTCCTTCTTACCTCCCCTAAATTTCTTTCTTTCCTCCCCTAAGTTTCCTTCTGTCCTCCCCTAAATTCCCTTCTATATCCCCTAAGTTCCCTTCCTAAGCATGATTTCCGTGATCTCTCACGTTTATATCTCATATAATACGAAAATTCCACCTTCGCCAGATGAAAGAGGTTGATGAAATCTCTCTTTCTCTCTTTCTCTCTCTCTCTCTCTCTTTCTCTCTATCTCTCTCTTTCTCTCTATCTCTCTCTTTCTCTCTCTCTGTCTCTCTTTCTCTTTCCCTCTCTCTCTCTTTCTCTCTCTTCCTCTCGCTCTCTCTCTCTCTTTTTCCTTCTGTTCTTTCTTTCTTTCTCTCTCTCTATCCCTCTCTCTTCCTCTTTCTCTTTTATTTCTCACTCACCATTTCATTCACTTGTGTTAACACTCTCAATGATTACTTTCTTCAACCCAAAGTTTGCTTTTCCAGTTTCATTATTATTTAAACTCTTTCTAACACTCTTTTTCCCTCTCCCTCTTTCTCTTTCTCTCTCTTACTCTGTCTCTCTCTCTGTCTCTCTTTCTCTCTCTCCCTTTGTCCCACCCTCTCTCACTCTCTCACTCTCTCATTCCCTCTCTCTCTCTCCACCTCTCTCTCCCTTTTTCTCTCTCTCCATCTCTCTCTATTTGATTATTTAACTCTTTTTATTATCCTCTCTCCCTGTCTTTTCTCTCTTCTCTCTCTTTCTCTCCCTCTCCATCTACTTCTCTCTCTATTTGATTATTTAACTCTTTCTTTTACTCTCCGCCAGCTATCTCTCTCTCTCTCTCTCTTGCTCTCTCCCTCTCTCTATTTAATTATTTAAGTTTTTACTGTTTCTTTTCCCTTAACCCTATCTCCCTCTCATTCTCTCTCTGATATATTTTCTTTCTTTTTTCTCTCCCCCCCCCCTATTTCTCCCTCTTTCTCTTTATATATTTTTCCCCTTTCTCTCTCTCTCTCTATATATCTCTAACAGTTTTATTCCCTTTTCTATTAAACAAGGAGCTGTTTGAATTCTTCTTTCCTCTTCTTTCATACATTTCGTTATTTTCCCTTTTTCTCTCTCTCCTCTCTCTCTCTCTTTCTGCCTTTCTCCTGTTCTCTCCCTCTCTATATCTCTTTCTCTCTCTTTGTATTTTCCGTGTACTTGTAATTACAAATAGCACAATGAGATGTCTCGCTCCAACTGTCCTCGGCTTCAAAATTAAGTTAAGTAAAATAAAATACCCGTCTAGCCATCAGGACGTAGACATTGCTAAAATGAATTGCTCTCAACAGAATCCAAATACAGGATGACTTAGTACCGAAATATGAATCAGTATTAATTTAAATTCATTTTATTATATATTTTTTTGCCAGCCTCCGTGGCGTTATGGTTGTGAGTACTGCCCGTAGTCCAGAGATCACAAGTTCGATCCCCGGTTGATGGAGCAGATTTTTCGAAGAAAATTCTGTTCCCTCCAAACACGTGAGGCTGGCATGTCCGGCCCTACCCAGGCTAGCTGAGGTTAGTGTTGGTAGCTGGTACGATTCCCAGCGAATGGAGGGTAAAACCCCCGTCTTGATTATCTATCGCAATCAGGACGTTAAAACCAAATAGAATGAACTGGTCACAATAGATCTAATCAGGTCGCAGTGTTAATTGTTAGGGTTTCACTGAAAACCCTGCAACCAGACCAGATAATAATAATTTTTATTTTATTATACATAATGTATTGTATTGATGGTTAATTTGATACCCTACTGTTTCTCACTTCATAATAATGACCATAAAATACACAAGACTATATTTCTATGCATTAAACTCAAATTCAGGGGCAAGGACTCTGATGAATGTTACAAACCTCTCTTTAAATAAATATTCATTTAAAAAAAAAAACAAACAAAATAACTCAAATTTCCAGCGTCACTTTGAGTTGAATGTACCTACTCTCGTAGGATCGCCGAAGTTAAGCAACATCCAGCGAAGTGAAGACTTCGTAAATCTCCTGCGTGAAGTTTTTTTTTAAGATATGCAACATTACAAATAAGAAAGGAATTAAATTTAACAATACTATTAAATGTAACAATAATATAACAATTAAATGTAACAATGTTAAGTGAAGACTCCTGCGGATGTAGAGTAAAACCCCCCATCGTGATATGACCATGCAGTTGAAAGCGACGTTAAAACAGTTAAAACACTAAAAAAAAAAAAAAAACTCAAATTTCTGTCTGTCTATAACACTATTATAAGTTGTTTGAGAACTGACTCTCCTCAACCCAAACCATTTGTAATGGTGAGTACCAATTCATCCAACAGTAAGCCCGTATTATAATGTGGTCACATTCCAAATGGGAGGATAACTTGTCATATCAGACCGGGCGTGATATGAAAAATAAAGAAAAGTAGTGAGATATATAGGAGGAGAAATAAAGGAGAGAGACAGATAGTGAGAGAGAAAAAGAGAGAGGGAGATGGGGGGAGAGAGACAGATAGTGAGTGAGAGAGAGAGAAAGAGAGAGAGATAGAGAGAGAGCGATATAGAGAGAGCGATATAGCGAGAGAGAGAGAGTGTGAGAAAGAGAGGGAGAGAAGAGAGAGAGAGAGAGAGAGAGAGAGAGAGAGAAAGACAGATAGTGAGTGAGAGTTGAAAAGAGAAAGAGAGAAACTGATAGAGAGGGATAGAGATAAAAAGATAGCGGGAGAGAGAGGGAAGGAGAGAGAGAGTGTGAAAGAGAGGGGAGAGAGGGAGAGAGAGAAAGAGAGAGAGAGAGAATGAGAGATAGAGTGAAAGAGAGAGTGAGAGAGCTAAAGAGAGAGGGGGACGGGGGGTAGAAATGTCACACTAGAAGATAAGAGAGAGAACGAAGACGAATGATACTACCTATGTACAAGTAGGTATATACAGGGTGTCCCGTATACAGATGCAAATATTTTGAGGTTAGGTTCAGCCCACCGTGGACTATCATATGAGCGAAACTTGCAGTGGGGCATTTTGCTTCGTTAAAGAGTTATGGCCAAATCCCTGTTTTTCCCACAGGTCTAGAGGTCACTTAGATCGATGCACGTTTTTAAAGAAATGGTAGCCAGTAAGTAATTTTTGACTTCATGTATGGATAGTCATGCATATTTCCCTTGAAATGCAGTTGGTTGCATGAAAAAGTATTGAAAGACCAGAGAGATATTTAATCATAAGTTCAATATTTTTCTAAAATTCGATTTTTCCCTGTTTTCCCTTTCGTGAATTTAGAGTACTTCTACAATTGCAATTCTGCGTATCACTAGGTAAAAAAATACCTTTTGCTATTTTGTTTCAATAAATACAAAGTTCTTTCAGACGCGTGAAGGAACGAATGAGATACGCCTTATCAAACGGCACCAGAAGGAGAGAAACACATCTTTCAAATTTTGAATCTGGGCGCTATTGCATTTTGAAGAACACTCGATGCCTGAAGCGGTCTGTGTGACTATTTTTGTGCCAACTGCAAGTTATAAATGAAAATTTTCTGAGTACAATTAGTTCTATTAACCAACTATATCAATCAAATCTAATAGTTAAAATAACAAGGCGATCAATTTGTTCGGTGGAAGAGAAAGCCACAAGCTTTAAACCTCGCCCTTGGTTCGCTACATATTCTTTTGGGTTCTTTTCATTTCATGTCCTGTGTTGCAGAATGTATCTTGTTTGTAGTTTATCAATAAACTACAAACATGTATCACTGTATCACCACCACCTTGATCAGTCTTTGTTTTTATTTATTTCACAAATTGTTACCATGTTCATTGTAAAAAAAAAAAAATGTAAATAAAGCTTGGTCCAATTGTTTATAAAATAAAAATAAAGTATTAATAATAATAATAGTAATAACCTTAAGGTTGGATGTTCGAGTTTTACCCAAGGTTAATTTTCGGCACTATTTGTTATGTTTTTGATATCATGATTGTGATAAACACAAAAATGATATTTTTAATTTTTCTTCTAAAAATAAAATCATAATTTTTGTTGATAGCGCAGAGTCTTTCTCCATGTGTATTCTTTTTCCATAATTACACCACTGGTTGCTGCTTTCGTTGCAGCCTCTCTCATTTTTCCTCATGATAACCCTGTGATTCCGTAACCCCATTCACATAAAAGTTCACACCGACCGACCACTGTGAATGATCAATTTCCCTCTGTTAAACATCCCAGAGCAGTGTATTTATACCCCAAATTACGCGCCAATTCTGTTAAAATTCAGCCAAGTTTGAATTTTCCAGCATGATTCAGAAGTGTTTTTTGAGCTTTGTGTGTACTGCGTTCCATGATCTTTAAAGTAATATAAATGAGCTTTCTTTTTTATAAAACTAAACATCATAGGGTATTTTTTTAACTAGTGATACGCAGAATTGCAATTGTAGAAGTACTCTAAATTCACGAAAGGGAAAACAGGGAAAAATCAAATTTTAGAAAAGTATTGAACTTATGATTAAATATCTCTCTGGTCTTTCAATATTTTTTTATGCAACCAACTGCATTTCAAGGGAAATATGCATGACTATCCATTCATGAAGTCAAAAATAACTTACTGGCTATCATTTCTTTAAAAACGTGCATCGATCCAAGTGACCTCTAGACCTGTGGGAAAAACAGGGATTTGGCCATAACTCTTTAACGAAGCAAAATGCCCCACTGCAAGTTTCGCTCATATGATAGTCCACGTTGGGCTGAACCTACCCTCAAAATATTTGCATCTGTATACGGGACACCCTGTATAATCTTTCTTTTCTTCATGTACGAGTCAGTAATCCTCTCGGATGGCACCTTGAATACACCAGTTCTCGTTCTGTCAACGAAGATAAGCAACCTCCAGCAAGGTTAGGACTTGGAAAGGGTGAACATTATCTCCAGCTCTGACAATCGAACAATTGATTGAATGATGTGAAAGAGAGAAACAGCGCAAGAGAGAAAGTAATACATGAATATTATTTACGTAATCATCATCATAGGGTGGCGTCATCGTGAACGATGGTAACCAGACAGTAGAAGAATGGTTCAGCACTTCTACCATTGTCTTTACAATGAGGCTTATATGTGTGTATGATTTTATTTGTGGTGAAGCACAAGGCCTCTTCACAATTTTGTGTGTAGCACAGCATTACTAAGAGCCTCCTTCACTTTTCTAATTCTATTACAATAATTTCTTTTTACTCTGGTAATGCCGTCACTCATACAAGTAACAACTCATTTTTCCTCACGAGGTATGAATGGACCCCGAACATACAAGTACAGAGCATAAAAATTCCTGTCCCGCTGGGGATCGAACCCAGGTCACCATGCGTGCAATACCTGACGCGCTAACTCACTCTGCCACCGTGATTATGATTACTAAGGAGCCTATTATAATTGACAAGGGCCCCCAGAACCAAACCAATGCTGGTCTACTCCCTGTTTATAGTCCCCCAGCCAGACTTCTGGTCTCTTCCCTGTTTATGTTTATAGTCCCCCAGCCAGACTGCTGGTCTACTCCATGTTTATAGTCCCCCAGCCAGACTGCTGGTCTACTTCCTGTTTATATTCCCCGAGCCAGACTGCTGGTCTACTCCCTGTTTATAGTCCCCTAGCCAGACTGCTGGTCTACTTCCTGTTTATATTCCCCCAGCCAGACTGCTGGTCTCCTCCCTGTTTATAGTCCCCCAGCCAGAATGCTGGTCTATTCCCTGTTTATAGTTTGTCCTGGTAGCTCAGTGGTAAAGGCGGCACTGTGTGAATCCAGAGATCTCGGATTCGTAACCCAGCCGGGACAAGAATTTTTCTGCTCTGTACTTGGATGTACAGGGTCCACTCATACCTCGTGAGGAAAAATGAGTAGTTACTAGTATAAGTAACGACCAGCGTAGATTAGAAAATCACGGGCTGAAAAGCTCATTTTTTCTACACATTGACTCGCTGCGCTGCACAAATTTTCCTGCAGAGCCTACTACTAAGTTATCCTCCCATTTGGGATTTTTATTACATAATAATACGTCTTGGGCTTACTGCTGAAATAATGGGACTTAATAGTCTTATTCGGGCAGTAAAAATAAGGGTGGAGGTCATTTTGTGTGAGGCCTTTCAAGACTTTTGCCGGTTTTTTCTTAACGTCATTTACGCTGTCAAATCTGGTACCTTTCAGGGTAGATTTAATTTTTAGGAATAAGTAAAAGTCGCACGGGGACAGGTCGGGTGATTAAAGAGGGTGTTCCAACACTGGGATGTTGTACTTGGATAAGAACGTCTTCACGGAGAAGGCACTGTGGACTGGCGCATGGCACCATTTTTGCGCAAACTTTTGTCATGTTGAAATTTTGTCTCACACATTATCTATTAATTTTAAGTGTATCAGCCATTAGTCCTAGAGTTAATCTACGGTCAGAACAAATCATAACACCAATTTTTTCAATGTTTTCGTCAGTTTTTGAGGTTTGGGGGCGACCAGGACGTGGATCGTCCTCAACAGCTTCCTGACCACCTTGAAACCGTTTAAACTACTTATAAAGCGTTGATCTTTTCAAAAATGACTCGTGGTACACTGTCTTTAACAAAGAAAAAGTTTTACCAGCAAGTTTTACGTAAAATTCAATAATCACTCGTTGCTCAACGTTTGTATCAATCATAATTCCGGCAAAATTAAAAAAGGTGTCTTGCGCGTCGGGCTATCACAACGGAACTAATTACAGTACAGGCATGTGACAGCTATCAATCGAAACACAAGACTTGAAGCTTTCTAAACATGTTCATCATATCTTCCTAGCATGGACAGCTTTTGCGTAGCGGCTCGCGTCTACGAACTTAATAGCCAAACCTCGTACAGGGTGGAGTTTGGAAGAAAGATGAATAAAATTATAAAATGAAAAAACGAAACTTATTATTAATGAAAAATTCTCAAACTTTTTTTTTCTCATGTAAGCATCGGAAATTTAGATTATATTTGGTTTTGAACAGCTATTTCTCAAATGGGCAACGTCACTCTGCATACACTGATCAAGTCGTTTTCTTTTATTATTAATATTATCTGATCTGGTTGCAGGCATTTCAATGACACCCTTAAAATTAACACTGCGACCTAATTAGATCTATTGTGACCAGTTGATTCTAAATGGTTTTAACGTCCTGACTGATGATAGTCAGGACAGGTGTTTTACCGTCTTTTCGCTGGGAATCGTACCAGCTATACCCACATTAACCTCACCCAGCCTGTGTAGGGCCGGAAATGCCAGCCTCACGTGTTTGGAGGGAACAGAATTTTCGTCAAAAAGTCTGCTCCAACCGGGAGTTGAACTCGGGAACTCTGGACTACGGGCAGTAGTCACAACCATTACGCCACGGAGGCTGGTAAGCCATTTCCTAATGTTTTCGTGAACTCTTCCGAGCATTTCCACAGGAATTTCGGCGATATTGGAGCTAATATTGTTCTCGAGGTCTTCTATGGTCCTGAGAAAATCTTTTTGAATCGAGTAAGTCCCAAAAGAAAAAAAAAAAAAAAAACACACGACTTTCCTAATCACTAATTTCGCCACTGGTGACTAAACCATTCAACGGTATAGGTTATATAAAAATTAATGTCAAATTCGTAATCAGCACCTCAAAATCATTAGGTCTCAACCCCACCTAGAATGAATAATAAAAAAGCTAGTCTAAGCGGGAACCTCAAAATACCGGTAAACTGGGGCCGACTTCCAAAAATTTCATTTAAAATTTAGAAGGTGTCAAGCTTCACCAGGAAAGGTGTCAACACTGTCAACTTTTTTTTATCCTTTTGGAGTAATTTTTTTTTTTTTCAAACAATACTCGTAAGCTTTGAACACTTCCCCTTAGAATCTATCTCTTTCTCTCTCTTTCCACTCTCTCCCTCTTTATTTCTCTGTCTCTCTCTCTCTTCTCTCTTTCTTTTTCTCTCTTTCCCCTCCCACTATAGCTGTTTCTTCTGCCCACAATTCCCCTACAACTTTCTCCTCCCCCCCCCCCCCTCATCCACTTATCGGTCCAATCATCTGAATGTCACGTGCTTGAGTATTTATAATGTCGTCTCCCACCCCTCTCTCCCCCATCTCATTCCTCCCTAACCTGATTTTCCCCAAGATCCCCCTTCTCTGCATCCTTCTCCTCCTTCCCTCCACTCTCCTCAATCACTCCACTTCTTCTTCCCCCACTCTCCCCCACTTTCTCCCCCTACTCTCTCCCCACTCTCCCCTCCCCTCCCCCCTCATTTCTCTCTCACCTAGTTTCCGCCAACAATATGATTCCCCCTCTCTGCATTCTTCTCCTCCTTCCCTCCACTCCCCTCAATCACTCCACTATTTAATTCCCCACTCTCCCCCACTTTCTCCCCCTACTCTTTCCCCACTCTCCGCCCCCCTCCCCCCTCATTCCTCTCTCACCTAGTTTCCTCCAACAAGATGATTCCCCCTCTCTGCATTCTTCTCCTCCTTCCCTCCACTCTCCTCAATCACTCCACTCACTCTCCACCCTTCCTCCCCCTTCCTCCCCCAATCTCCCCCACTTCCTTTCCCCACCCTTCCCCCACCCCCACCAACAGAGGAATGTCACATGCTCGGGTTTCCACTGTGTTGTCGTCACGAGGTGACTCATATTTCATTTCCATTTCCATGGCGGGAGGCGGCTCGAGTTACTCATCACATTTTTTTTTTTTTAAGATGAGTGTTTCACAGCCTATTTAATTTCGTAGCCATGAAACAGGAGCTACTATAGACGCTTGTGGTCTGTGTTGTAGCCTGCCCATGCCCATCCCATAGTGTGCCTCCCCTCTGATGGCCGAGAAGTGACACAATACTTCCCATTTAGGTGCTGGGTCAAAACGAGCGCACCGGAAGGATTCCCTTACAAACAATAATTGTAACCAAATTAAGAATACAATTTTTTGTCGGCACGGGGGATCGAACCCAGGACCTTCCGCAAGGCAAGCGAGTGCTTAACCACTGAGCTAATCGCGCACAGGGGTTCGAAATAATTAAAAGTTAATCTCACACAAGCCGCATAAGATAGAGTCAGGTACATCTTGACACGCTGGTTATGAAATAAAATATGAACTTCTCAACTGGTGTACACATAATCTTATATCATACAAATATACCTTCAAGAACAAAATATATAATAATATAATATAAATTCTAGTCGCTTTTTTTATAATTCAATGAACAATAATTTCAATTATTTTGTATTATAGTTTTAGCAAAATGACGTACTTTTTGGTACTTTCATACACCAGAGCTCTTAGGTCCATACTGTCTCTTTGCACATTTTTAGGACTACTTCTTCTTGCAAATCATTTTTTTTTTTTGAAGAAGAAGAAGAAGAAGAAGAAGAATGAAGAAAAAAAAAATGATTTATTTTCAGAACTCGAGTTTTGTTTGCGGGCCGAACAGTAGTATCACAAAATGTATACACTAAATTTCCCTAATATCACTTGGGTTACACACTTCTTTACCGACCTCAGTAGCTTGATCGGTAAAGCGGCGGACTTGTGACCTGGAGGTCGGTGGTTCAAGTCCCCCGGGGTATGAAAGAAAAGTAGGTAGATATGTAAATGGGTATGAAGATACTTAATGGATTTGGTTCTTTATTGAAACAAGAATACGAAAATAACGGTAAAAAATGATTGAATTAACCTACTGAACCACTCACTGATTAATGAGAAAGCTGCTCTTGTTTCCATCTGACCAGTTAATGAGCTAGTTTTCTTCTTCTTTTTTTAAATCCTGAAATGGCTTCGCGGACCCAGGTTGCCGACCGCTGACCTGGATTACACACTTTTCCCTTTGGCTAATTTGCCTTTCTTTACCTTTCTCTCTCTCTCTCTCTCTCTCTCTATTTCTGTCTCTTTCTCTCTCTCTCTCTTCTCTTTCTCTTTTCTCCCTCTCTATTTCTCTCTCTCTCTCTCTTTCTCTCTCTCTTTTTTTTCTCTCTCTCTTTTTTTCTCTCTCTCTCTTTATTTCTCTCTCTCTCTCCCTTTCTCTCTCTCTTTTCCCCCTCTCTCTCTTTTCTCTCTCTTTCTCTCTCTCTCTTTTGTCTCTCTCTCTTTCTCTCTCTCTCTCCCTTTCTCTCTCTCTCTCTCTCTTTCTCTCTCTCTCTCTCTCTCCCTCCCTCCCTCCCAGTCTCACTCCCTTTCTCTCTTTCTTTCTCTCTTTCTCTCTCTCCCTCTCTCACTCTCCCTCTCTCACTCTCCATCTCTCTCTTTTATCTCTCTCCCTTTCTCTCTCTGTCTCTTTAGCGAGTTGACACACTTTTCCCTTTGTCTAATAGTTTCCCTTTCTTCTCCACCCCACTACTCTGGACGTGTCTCTTCTTCACCATATCCTCCTTGAGCTTGTACAGGTGCTTATTTTTTGCCGCCCTCACTCTTGTCTTGTTCTTCTGCCTTTTGTCTCTCTTTATTTTTTTCTCTCTCTCTCTCTCCCTCTCTCTCTTTTTTCTCTCTCTCCCTTTCTCTCTCTCTCTCTTTCTCTCTCTCTCCCTCTCTCTCTCTTGCTCTTTCTCTCTCTCCCTTTCTCTCTCTCTTTTTTTCTCTCTCTCTTTTCTCTCTCTCTTTTATCTCTAACTCTTTCTCTCTCTCTCCCTCTCTCACTCTCCCTCTCTCTCTCCCTATCTCTCTCTCCTCTCTCTCTCTCCTCTCTCTCTCTTTTATCTCTCTCTCTTTCTCTCTCTCTCCCAGTCTCACTCCCTTTCTCTCTTTCTCTCTCTCTCTCTGTCTCTTTAGCGAGTTGACACACTCTTCCCTTTGTCTAATAGTTTCCCTTTCTTCTCCACCCCACTACTCTGGACTTGTCTCTTCTTCACCATATCCTCCTTCAGCTTGTACAGGTGCCTGTTGTTAGCCGCCCTCACTCTTGTCTTGTTCTTCTGCCTCTCAATCCCTCTCCCTCTCCCTCTCTCTCTCTCTCTCTCTTTTTCTCTATCTCTCTTTCTCCCTCTCTCTCTTTCTCTCTTTCTCCCTCTCTCTCTTTCCTCTCTCCTTATTTCTCTCTCTCTCTTTTCTCTCTCTCTATTTCTCTCTCTCTTTTCTCTCTCTCTCTCTTTCTCTCTCTCTCCCCTCTCTCTCTCCCTATCTCTATCCCTATCTCTCTCTCTTTCTCTCTCTCTCTCTCTCCCTATCACTCCCTCTCTCTCTGTCTCTTTAGCGAGTTGACACACTCTTCCCTTTGTCTAATAGTTTCCCTTTCTTCTCCACCCCACTACTCTGGACTTGTCTCTTCTTCACCATATCCTCCTTCAGCTTGTACAGGTGCCTGTTGTTGACCGCCCTCTCTCTTGTCTTGTTCTTCACCCTCTCAATCCCTCTCCCTCTCCCTCTCTCTCTCTCTCTTTCTCTCTCTCTTTCTTTCTCCCTCTCTCTCTTTCTCTCTCTCTCCCTCTCTATCTCTTTCCTCTCTCTTTATTTCTCTCTCTCTCTTTTCTCTCTCTCTATTTCTCTCTCTCTATCTCTTTAGCGAGTTGACACACTTTTCCCTTTGTCTAATAGTTTCCCTTTCTTCTCCCCCCCACTACTCTGAACTTGTCTCTTCTTCACCATATCCTCCTTGAGCTTGTACAGGTGCCTATTGTTGGCTGCCCTCTCTCTTGTCTTGTTCTGCACCCTCTCAATCCCCTCGCTGACCACCTGCAACGCTTTGAACCGAAGCTCCCCCAAGTCCGCCTCCCGTTTCTTCTCCCGCTCCTTGAACTCACTGAACGTCATCTGAGCTAATGGTTTGTTAGCTAATGGTTCATTAGCTAATGGTTTATTAGCTAATGGTTTGTTAGTTAATGGTTCATTAGCTAATGGTTCGTTAGCGATTGGTTTGTGGGAAAAGGCTGCACGGACGAGATCTTTCCTTATTTCGGCATCACCGAATTTCGGCTGTGCTTGATTCTGGTAGTCCCTGACCTGAAAAATAAAATCATCATAGGGTGGCGTCATGATCATAATTGTCAGTTGTTTGTTGATTTTATTAAAAGTGTAGTCACCGTGGCCGAGTGAGTTAGCGCGCTAGGTATATTCACATTCAATCCCCATCGGGCAATAATTTTGTTCCTCTATACTTGGCCAAACTCCACTCTTATACCTCGTCATACTATCTGATGATTTGTGTTAAGCAGCGATCAGTGGTGGAATTATACGCAAAATAATAATAATAACACTTTTTTATTGGAAGGTAACCACCATTCGAGGTTAATGCTCAAAGCATTTTCTACCACCTAATCTTATTATTATGTAGTCAACAAATTAAGTAGGGAAATTTGTTATTTGTTATTAGGTTCATACTAGAAATCCAAAGTAATATTATTCTACAGGGTGGACCAAAAAAAACGTTTACACCCGTTAATGGTAGATTACTGACGACATTTCTAGGACGGATCTGCTATCCGTTTTTTCGGATTCGCCTTTATAACTGCACAAAGTGATTTTTTGTAACTTTCTGAAAAAGTCCGACTTTGGCTTATTCTTCAGGTCAGAACTTTTTTCCTGTTTAAGATGAGTTGATTCTGAACATTTCTGCAGAAAGCCAACAAAATTTCGATGTTTCTAGCTACACTACTTTGTTTTTTACGGTTTGGTTTGGCATCTTTTTTGACACCTGAATAGAAAAAAAATTCTCATGTAAATTTTTTACACTTTGAAACACTCAAGATTTGCCCGAGCAAATTTTGGCACAGACATGGGCAAGTTTGATAAAAGTTGGCGGCCAACCCAAGGATGCTAAAAAATAATTTTACGATTTTTTATCACGTGATCTTCTGGGTAAACGAACCAGGTAAGTCTCAAAAAATGATGTTCAAAATCTTAAAAGTGTTGACCGTGTAGGGTCGTCTTGTACTCAAAGAGTAATTAGCTATTTATGTCTGATAATTATTTTCCTTGGAATTAATTAAAGGCCAGTCAAATGAATGATTGTTTGTTTCTCGATGATAGTTTTCAAGCATATTTTTCTGCATTCTATGAAATATTATCTTTAAACTTCTTGAGTTTTTTTAGTACAAGTTACATTATTATAATTCGGATGCTGAAATGGCAGATACGCATTTAGCATATGGAGTTGCCAACAGGAACATTTGGGATCACGTGAAAAACATAGTGTACGAAATCTGGTAGCAAGAATCCTGTTGGCATTCGATGACCTGACAGAAAAACCTGGAATCTTCCGCAACATTCGACGGAACATGATGAAGAGGTTCAACCTTTGCATCCAGGAAGGTGGACGCCACTTCCAACTGTCCAACAGTTCCTCTAAGGGAATTGAGAAGGGAGGAGAGAGAGAGAGAAAGAGAGAGAGAGAGAGAGAGAGCGAAAGAGAGAGAGAGAAAGGCAAGAAGGTAGAGGGACAGTTCTGAGTTAGAACTAAGGTACTAAAGTCACCATTGGTTTCAAAAATTTGTGTGAGGAGAATCCATAGTGTGTACTATGGCTAAATAAAAAATGGCAACAGTCTTTTTTATTTTGTAGTCATGAATTTTTTGCTAGCTCTGGCGTTCGGACCGGGTGGACTAGCTTACCACTGAGCTAATCGTGCGCGCCTAATCGTTTCTCATTGAACATACTAACACAAAATGTTTTTTTTTTTTAATACCTTTTTGTTTATATCAAAATAGTATAAAACATAATAAAGACTGCAAAAGTTTATTAATTTTACAAAATATTATCTTGTTTTTTTCAAGACTTCTATTAAGAGTTGGCAATCGGTAAATATTTGTTATTTAATTAGTATTGTTTATGATAGAAGAACCTACCTACATATTTACCTGGATTTATTTCATAAACTCTATTTTCGTTTGGAAAATTCGCTAGTTTTTTTTTTTTTTTTTTTTCTCTCGTAGGGAAGCATAAGAAAAACCATCCTTACATTATCAAGGCAGTCTCTCAGGGGCTTACATGAATAATAATTATGTGTATTGTGATACCAATAGTATCTGATATAACTCAATTTACAGATGGTATTACCCCCAAAAAACCCATAAGTTGTTGGTTTTACAACAGGTCAGATACAGGTATGAATAAAATATTCCATCAGATTTTTTTGATAATTAAAATAATATTGACCGCCGAGATTTGAACCTCGGTCATACGCCTACCACTCTTAGCACTACTACATCTAGCTAACATCACTGACAATCTGAGTAGCACGAAATTTATCATTTGAATTTTCCTAAACTGGCTGATGAAGGCATGTGAGACCGCGGTATTCAAAAAAAGCAATGTAAACAATTTTTGTAAACAATACAAGACGCCCTTACACAGTCTACAGCTAGAAAACTCTTAGGATTTTTGAAGAGTTTTTGGCAAACATCTAATAATTTTTCCCAGAAGATCACGAGATAAAAAATCGTAAAATTATTTTTTAGCATCCTCGGGGCGGCCGCCAACTTTTATCAAACTTGCCCGTGTCTGTGCCAAAATTTGTTCGGACAAATGTAGAGTGTTTTATTTAGTAAAAAAGTTTTTTTGAGTGTTTTTTTCTGTTCAGGTGTAAAAAAATATGACAAACCAAATCGTAAAAAACAAAGTAGTGTAGCTAAAAACATCGAAATTTTGTTGGCTTTCTGCAAAAGTGTTCAGAATCAACTCATCTTAAACAGGAAAAAAGTACTGACCTGAAGAATAAGCCAAAGTCGGACTTTTCCGGAAAGTTGCAAAAAAATCACTTTGTGCAGTTACGAAGGCGAATCCGAAAAAACGGATTGCAGATCGGGCCTGGAAATGTCGTCAGTAATCTACCATTAACGGGTGTAAACGTTTTTTTTGGTCCACCCTGTATATAAAATTACATAGGTATACCTAACCAACGGATCCCTACGCTACCTGGATTACCAAACTAGCGTGTTAACCACTTGACTACCAGTGCACTAGATCTTTCTAAATAAACGAGATCTCTTAATCTTTTGCACTCGAAAGCATGTGTGAGATGACAAAAAAAAAAAAAATCTCCTACAACTCGTCGCAAAAAAAAAGTTCGACCTCAGATAAGGTCGATTTTATCTCTCACATGACAAGAGTACACTGCATATAAGGTCGATGACATGTCTGAGATGACAACACTGTCTTTTTTGTTTAATAATTTCTTCCGCTTTTTTGGATTCACTTTTTGAAAAATGAATAATTTGGCTAGCTTCACAGACATGTTATCTATAAATCAATAGCCAACTTCACCATGGTATGCAAAACACTCATTTTTTTGACAACAGGCATCATTCCAAAAACCATCACGACCTTATAGGGTGTGGGAGCACGGTAAGGCCAAATTTTATCTGACTAAAACACTTATTATTATTTTGCTATGGAATTGTAAAATGTTTTCGAAACTGTTAAAAAGAACGGTAACACGGCTAGGTGGTCACTTACAGAGAGTACTGCAATCTTGTCGACTCCTCCGTGGCCACGGGTATTCTGCGCTGTGGTGAACTCGATGACACAATTTGACACAAGGGTTATTATTTATTAATTGGTTAAGGTTATAGTTGGTGAAGCTTAACTTGTATATTATTAAGTGGCAAAAAGGCTTATAATTTATTTATTTTGAGAGGCAACAAACGACTTGGTAATTGGCAACAAGAGACTTTAATTGGTTTGAAGGAACAATAGACTTTTAACTGATTGGTAGGCAATGAAATACTTTTTACTTTGTTGGAAGGCAACGAGATACTGAAGTTAGGTTTTAGTGGAAAGTTCTGTTAATTAGGTGATAAATGAGGGGAAAATTGTTGAATTTGAAAGCGGTATACAAAGTGTGGCCCCAACATTTCCCCCCACCAAAATGAACATTTTAGAAGTAGTTAAAAAACCCAATTTTTAGAACTAAAAAAGGTTAGGTTTGGCTTGTGAAAAAACAAAACAAAAGGTAGGCAAAATATTGACTATAGAATTCATATTCAAAACTCACAATCTTACGAACAACATACATCATGTTATCATAAGTCAATCATTCAGACAAGGTAAAAAAAGGAAATGGAAAATTAGTGGACTGTATTTGGCAAAGAAACTAATTAAATAAGGTAGCAACATTAGCACTATATTAAAGTTTGAAAAAATAAACAAAGTAATTAAATTTATTTACATGAAACTTCCAGAAGAAACTATTGGCAAAATGGCAAAATTAATAGTTTTCTTATAGGACGCGTAAGAGACCCGCTTGAGGTCTTGACATTGACAATTCTCACAACTCCATCACTGGCAGGTAACAGTTTGGTAATTTTACCGAGAGACCACTTCAGAGGAGGCTCTTGCTCGTTAACCAAAACAACAACATCACCTACTTTGACATTAGCAGGGTGGTCCAGACACTTCTGTCTTTGGATGAGGGTGTGGAGATATTCAGATCTCCATCTGGACCAAAGTTTTGGCAAACTTGGGTTAAAAAATCCCAACGTGGCAGACGACCTGGGTTGATATTGGTGAGATCTCTCTCTGGGCGACATAGCAAGGCAGCTCCTGTGATGAAGTGTCCTGGGGTAAGGCAGTCGATGGTATCAGGAGGTTGATTAGGAGGAACTCCTAGAGGTCGGGAGTTGAGGATTGCTTCAATTCGACAGAGAATCGTTCCAAATTCTTCTACATGAAGTGAACGATCCGACAGTATTCTCTTCAAATGGTGTTTCACGGACTTGACTCCTGCTTCCCAGAGGCCACCGGCGGAAGGGTTAGCTGGAGCGTTGAAGGTCCAATGAATTTCCTGTTTGCTGAGATGATCCTGTATATGGCTGGAGTTCTTTAAAAGAAAGTCATACGTTTCATCAAGGATGCGCGAAGCTCCTTTGAAATTGGTCCCCTGGTCACTAAAAACGTGACTGGGAGAGATCTTCTAGCTGAAAATCTATCAAAAGCTGCCAGGAAACAATTCGAAGATAGGGAGGTCAACAACTCTAGGTGGACAGCCTTTGTGGCAAAACAAACGAAAATGGCAAAATACCCTTTCATGAGTGGGGCATTTCGACGGTAACCATCCTTGAGAGTGAATGGTCCCGCAAGGTCAACTCCTACATGGATCCAAGGACGACCTTGAACAAATCTCGATAGGGGCAATTCCGCCATGAAAGGTTGATTAGGTTTGGCTGAATGGCGGTAACAAGGTACACATTGAAAAATAACTTTACGCAACGTGCTTCGTAATCCTGGAATGAAGAACTTGGACTGAATCAAATTCTGGACAATCTTAGGACCACCATGTAGCGAGGTAAGGTGATAATGACGAATAATCAGGAGTACTAAATGACTCTTGACGGGCAAGATGTAGGGGTGGCGTGAATCATAAGGGATTGGAGCCTTATCGATACGTCCCCCCACCCTAAGGCAATGTTTCAGGAGGAAGGGTGACAGACGCGAAAATATAACAGGTAACTTTTTATTATCTTGAATAGACTTTATTTCGTCAGAATAATATGCAGCTTGCGTGATTCGCACCATACAAACTTCAGCATGATCCAACTCTTCAACAGACAACGCACCTGATTGAAGTTGGTTGTCACGAGGACGGCAATTATTATAAAAGCGAAAAATCCAGGCGATAACTCGCTTGGCTCGAAGATATGAAGAAAATCTTTCCAAGATTTGATCACATTTTGAATCATTGGAGGCAACTGTAGCAACTAAATTCGTGGGTTTCAATTCAGGAATTTCTGACAATTTGGCAGTTGGGAAGAGAGGCCATCTATCAGGATGCTCTCGGAGAAAATCAGGTCCCTGCCACCAGAGCTCATTCGAAATAAGCTGGCTTGGAAAGCAGCCACGGCTAGACAAGTCAGCAGGATTCTTGTCGGTTGGTACATGTCGCCACTGATATGCAGGGGTGACTTCCAGAATTTTCTCAATTCGGTTGGCAACAAATATTTTCAAAAGATGTGTGGGGGTATTTAACCATGACAAGAAGACCATGGAATCAGAAAATAAATAAACATTTGTAATCCCTAGAGCGCGTTTGAGAGGCGCTAGAGACTCAATAACTTGGGATAATAAATAGGCGGCACATAATTCCAATCTAGGAATAGTGGTTGTTTTAAGAGGCGCTACGCGACTCTTGGCACGGACTAAATGGACCAATACACGTTGGTCGGAACAGACAACACGAAGGTATACACAGGCACCCATTGCGGCACTTGAAGCATCGGCAAACCCAATTAACTCAGGTGAAGAAACATAGGTGCTCAAAATGTATCGTGGGATTTTCACATTTTTCAAAACTGGTAGGTCGGCAACGAATGAATTCCATTCAGACAACAAATCGGCAGGTATAGGTTCATCCCAGTCAAATCCTTTTGACCAGAGTCGCTGCAATAGAATTTTCATCCAGACAGTGATCGGTGAGACGAAACCCGAGATATCATAGATGCGAGCAATCTGACTGAGAATTTGACGTTTGGTGTGACATTCACCAATAGAATCAACAACATAGATAAATGCATCTTTCTCCGGGTCCCATTGTAACCCCAGGACGCGGATGGTCTCTGTGTCACCCATGGGATGCGGCTTTTCGAGAAAATCTAATGGTAGATCTTGTAGAACTTCGGGATGAGAGCACGCCCACTTCCGGAGTTCAAACCCAGCGGAGGCAAGTAAATCTGTTAGGTCTGACCGCAACTGACGAGCTTCGGATAGAGACGAAACCGCGGTACATAAATCATCAATATAGGAATCGGTATCTAAAACTTGAGCAGCTTTGGGGAAACGATGTTTTTCATCGACAATCAGCTCTTTCAACACTCTCAGGGCGTGGAAAGGTGAACTGGTCACGCCAAAACAGACCTTTTGAATTTCAAACTGTTGAATAGGTTCATCTGGGTTCTTTCTCCAAAGTATTTGTTGAAAAGGCGAGTCACGTGGATCCAATTTGATTGACAGGTACATTTGCTTGACATCTGCTGTAAGGGCAATGGCATTTAAACGAAAATTCAACACAATGTCAGCAATATTATTTTGTAACTTTGGACCAGGAAGCAAAGCATCATTAAGGGACATAGGCAGGCCAGCTTTCTCACTAGCATTAAAAACAACACGGCACTTGGTAGTGCTACTACTTTCTTTAAGTACACCATGATGAGTAAGTAGGTATGGTGATTTGTTTGGAGCAGGTATCATGTGTCCGCGATCTAAATATTCCTGAAGATTCTCATTGTATAATTTTTTGAACTCAGGGTTCTTAGCAAGAGAGCGTTCCATTCGCAGCCATCGCTGTTCTGCCTGAGCACGGTTGTCACCTAGATCAGGAAAAACATCATTCCGGAAAGGCAGGCGAACAACATAACTTCCGGAAGGTTCTCGGCGAGTGGTACGAACAAAATGATCTTCAACGTGTTTGTCTTCAGGATTCTCAGGAATACGGACGACCACTTCCTCTAACTCCCAAAATTTCTTAATTTGGTTGTTTAGGTCACTATCTGCATCCGTGACAAAAAACGAATGCTGTGACGGCAATGAAGATACACTAGTGTCTGCGCAGCCCATAACTAAGTATCCAAACATGGAAGGCACAAGAGAGGGTTCGCCATGGATAACCGGCAGACAGGTATTAACAACATCAGCATAATATTGAGCTCCAATGAGAATATCAACTGACGAAGGATTAAAAAAGGATGGATCAGCTAAGTTCGCTTTCGGTAAGCGAGCTAGCACATCCGGAGATACAGGCAAGGCAGGAATACTAGGGGTAATTGTTGGCAACACTGCTGCGTCAATGTTTAGACGAAAAGAACTCTGACGCGACAGCAAAGTACAGGTGACGAGTCCCTTCACTGGCTGCGGGTCGCAGGATCCTATTCCTGAAACTCGCAGTTGTGAGCGTTGAGCAGGCAGACCTAACTTTTTAAAGAGAGATTGGCTCATAAGACTCAACATACTCCCGGAATCGATTAAAATTCGCACTTGGTGCACTTGACCAAAAACATCGGCAACATCAACCAGTGCAGTGCCCAACAGGACCTGCTGCAACTGACTCGGCTGGATAACATTGCAGGACAGGGTAGACGAGGTTGACGGCACAGCTGGTTGATTAACTTTTTCAACATGAAGAAGAGTGTGGTGACTTTTAGAATCACAGGTACGGCAAGAATATTTCGACTGGCAGGCAGAACGTGGATGTGGTCCTAAACAAGAAAAACACAATTTTTTATCCTTAAGAACATTATATTTCTGAGGGACAGGCATGGCACGAAACTTATTACACTCAACAATGCGGTGAGATCCATCACACGCAGGGCACTGATGAGTGGTGGCAGGTCTAGTCTCTGGTCTAGACAGTGTGGCGGCAAAGGAACGTTTCACTAGTTTGGAAGCGGCAGGTGGTTGTTGAATCATCCGGGGAATCCCTTTTGAGGACGAAGGAGCTATGAGCTCGGCGACGGAAACACGACTTCTGATGAACAGCAGTAAGTCGGCGTAGGCAGGAACTGACGTTTGATCAGGACGACTGGTTTCAAAGTCATGACGGGTGTCAGAGTCTAAAAGTTTCAGTCCCATAAACAAAAGGAAGAAATCGGCAAGGTCTGGAACGGAAACTGTTTTGAGACCCTCTACATATACATTAAAGGTGTCAAGAAATTGACGGAGATTCAACTCGGTAAATGGTTTTAAATTAAACAATTTGTTACAAAGGTTATTGGCAATTACACGTTTATTACTAAACTGCTGGACCAAAGTATCATAGGCAAGTTGGTAGCTGCCTTCGTTGAATGGAAATCCCTGAATGGCAGCTGAGGCAGAACCAGACAAAAGGGACTTTAAATAACTAAATTTCTCAATAGGAGTGAGACCTGAATGGGAATGAACTAAAGTGTCGTATAGAGACTTGAAGGACGCAAAGTTCTCGTAAGTTCCATCATAAACTGAAATATGGATATTAGGCAATTTCGGTCGGTCAATATGAGGAGTCTGGGAAGTGGCAGAAACAACAACTGGAGCTTCAGGAGCCAGGTCTAATTCCACTGCTTTAATTTTGAAATATAAATCTTCAAAAGATTTGGAAGAGTCAAGAACATCTATCCGCTCAGCTTCCTCAACCAATGGATTCAGTTCAGCGATACGATTTTGATACTGCTCAAATTCTTTAAAGGTTTCCTCCAAAGACTGACATCTGACAAGAAATTGAGAATTAACACTTGCAGTTCCCAAATCTTTTATAAGGTCAAAGGCTACTTGTACACGCTGAAAATATCTTTCTCGTCGCTCAACACACGACTTTAACTCAGCTACAAGTTTTTCCTCAGGTACAGGTTTAGGACCCATTATTTATTGTAATGAAAAATAAAAGGTAATTACACGAGAAAATGATAATCAAAGGTAGGTACTTACAAAGACAAAGTCCCAGAACAATAATAAAAAAAAGGAAAAAACACAAAAAAATAGAATATCTTGAACCTCACTATAAGGTACAAGAAAAGGCAGGCAGGCAGAATAAATTGATGGCAAAAAAAACAAAACCAAATAGATTATTTATTTTGTATGTAAAATGGCAAAACTCACCAATGGCAAAACACAATAATGATGAAATTAAATAAAATAGGTTAAACTCACTAATTGGCAAATAAATAAATATTATTTCCGAAATCAATCAGTACTTATGTAAACTCGGAAGTAATAAAATAAATGGAACTAGGTATGTAAAATTAAAAATACACCAACTGGCAAAAGAAACTAGGTAGGTAGGTTAAATTAAACTATCAAAACTTTAGTGAAAAAACTAAAATTTAAAATAATCTCCAAACTTGGAAGTAAATAACTGGTATGGTTCAAAAAAACAATAAGTCACTAAGATGTTAATAAACTTTAAAATTAATAATAACTGATAAATCTAAACAGTTAAATTAATTGAACTAAGGCAAGTAAAATAATTAATTCACTGATTAAAAAACTTTGAATAATTATGTTTGAAAAATATTGTTATTGTTTACTAAATCACAACACGAAAACTGGATTACAAAAGGTAAAGAAATCACTACTGAATAGATACCAATGCTACCACCTAACGGTAGAAACTTTTAACTTTAGAGAATGAAACACTTCATCGGTAGGAAATTAAATACATAGGTAGTTAGTTAAGTATATAGGATATCACAACTCAGTAGGTACCATCTACATTAGACAGATAAGTCAGATCGATACTTCACAAGCATTGATAAGGCATAATCATAAATAGATGGAGTACACGATAAGCAAATATGAACTTAAATAAACAAGCAATAATTAGCATAGAACATGTTTTAAGTTCAACTTGGGCGCATGACAATCATAAAGGAACATCAGCAGTCATCAGCACTGCATTGGAACATGAGAAGAGGGGAAATTTACCTATCAGTTCTGACACACAGCGTACCTCAAACTTAGTACCACGGGGAGAAGCCAAAACTAACTTTTTAAAGTTAAATTTTAATTTTAATATGGCAAGAAAGTAAAATAATAATATGTTTTAACACGGAAAAAGGGCTATGCTGTTAGCGTAATGGGACTTCTTGTCTCGAGCCGACAGTCTAAATAAAGCACTACTATACTATACTATACTATACTATACTATGCTGGGATCACGACATCCGCGGTAGAAGGACCAAAAATGTGGGGGCACGGTAAGGCCAAATTTTATCTGACTAAAACACTTATTATTATTTTGCTATGGAATTGTAAAATGTTTTCGAAACTGTTAAAAAGAACGGTAACACGGCTAGGTGGTCACTTACAGAGAGTACTGCAATCTTGTCGACTCCTCCGTGGCCACGGGTATTCTGCGCTGTGGTGAACTCGATGACACAATTTGACACAAGGGTTATTATTTATTAATTGGTTAAGGTTATAGTTGGTGAAGCTTAACTTGTATATTATTAAGTGGCAAAAAGGCTTATAATTTATTTATTTTGAGAGGCAACAAACGACTTGGTAATTGGCAACAAGAGACTTTAATTGGTTTGAAGGAACAATAGACTTTTAACTGATTGGTAGGCAATGAAATACTTTTTACTTTGTTGGAAGGCAACGAGATACTGAAGTTAGGTTTTAGTGGAAAGTTCTGTTAATTAGGTGATAAATGAGGGGAAAATTGTTGAATTTGAAAGCGGTATACAAAGTGTGGCCCCAACATAGGGGTTTGGACTTTCTAACCTTACGAGTTACAGCTGGTTTAACTGTTGTCATGTGAGACATGCCATTGACCTTATCTGAGGTCGTTGAAAACATTGCTGCAGAGTGCAAAAGGTTAACGTATGGTGTATTTCTTACATTGGGCTGGGATCGAACCGCAGGTCTCATGCTGTTGCTTCTGTTCACTGCTGAAGAAATATTGGCCTGAAAGAAGAAGAAGAGAGTGCACTGGTAGTGAAGTGGTTAACGCGCTAGTCTGGTAATCCAGGTAGCGTAGGGGTCCGTTGGTTCGAATCCCACCAAGTGCATGAATTTTTCCTCATTAATTTGAGTTTTTAACCATTAATAATAAGACTCTGAGGGTTAGGTAGTAGAAAATGCTTTAAGCATCAACCTCGCCTGGTGGTTTCCTTCCACTAAAGAGTGTTCTTATTATTATTAGTAAAAAAATCACAATTTTTTTTTACCAAATAATTATAGGCTTACTGCTGGAATAATAAAACATTATAGTCTCAATTGGACAGTATAAAAATTGCGATATCATTATTATAATTATGAATATTATTACAAAAAAGTCTTTTAATTTCGCCCTAAAACTACTTGAGTTTCAAATGACGGGATGCAATGTCCGTTGTTCATGTCTCAGCGTCAAAGCACATCTGACGGTCCTCAGAACATTTTTATTATTATCTGATCTGGTTGTAGGGTTTTCAGTGAAACCCTACCTTCTACCTTACATTATTCCTGGGGGTCTTTTCTAAAAAAAGAAGAATTTTTATCTGTGCTGCGTCCATTTAGATATATTACACCCTACCAAGTGAAACCCTAACAAAAAAAAATAGTCAGGATGGGGGTTTTACCCTCCATTTGCTGAGAATCGCACCATCTACCCACATTAACCTCACCCAGCCTTGGTAGGCCGAAAACGCCAGCCTCATGTGTTTGGAGGGAACAGAATTTTCTTCAAAAAGTCTGCACCAACCGGGGATCGAACTCTGGATCTCTGGACTACGGGCAGTAGTTTGAACCGTGACGCTACGGAGGCTGGCTTTCTCAAAACATAAACACTTTCAGAATTTGTTAAGAGTCGGAAATTTCACTCACAAGAATCATTACGAGGACAAAAATGGAAATTCTCTCTACCATGGTGATGTTTGGCTCAACTTGCTTTCCTCACTGACTCGATAATTAGCTAGTACAGTTACTCTGGAGTCTACACGTATACATAACCTCCTGAGACCTGGATGTACTTTTAAAAGTACATGAGGCAGGTACTGCTTGAGTCCTGAGATTTTTTTAAATTTTTTTTATTTTTTATTCCTGTTCATAATGATTAAGGAAGTCATTATAGGTGTGTAAGTACAAAGAAAATTACCAAATACGGCCTGAAATAAGAGAAATCAATGTACTTTATAAAGTACATAAGGACTCAATGCAGTTTTTTTTCTACTATTGCTCTCACAGCTGAGTAAAGAAAAACACAAATTTTCATATAAAAAAAGTGTTTGGTCTTTTATTTGAACTTAAGTTTTTGACAAGATTTAAACTTAAATGAACCTACTTACTGAAACAGTGAGAAACAATAAATTTTGATTTTTTTTGTAGATTTTTTTTTCATAGAAAATAGAAAAATTATAGATTTTTTTCCATACCTATTCTTAAAGTTTAAGAACTTTGTTAATAAACATATCAGTACTTAGAACTACAAAGAATAGAAGTAGTTTTCTAAATAATCATTAGGGGGAACTGACATCAATTTTGATGGAATGATAGAGAACAATTTGTGCTTTTTTGTTAAGCACAGAGTACATTTGATTTGATTTTTGTTCTTTGATTGCATTTTTCCCCACGGCACCTGTGTTGTTCGTCTACATGTCTACAACAATAGGCAAGTGTTTGGCTCCACTCTTTCTTTACAGATTACTAGATTGAATCCCAATGTACTTTAAAAAGTACACCCAACTTTGGTCGTTGTTATTGCAAAGGAAACAAATAGTAAACACCATGAGGTAACTTCAGGATAAGGTCCAAAGTAAAAGAAATATATATTTAATTTAAAACGTGTCAAAAAATTCAATAATATTCAATTACTGCTTTTCATAGGGGTTGACGTTTTCTGGCGATGTTTTTAGCTTCAAATCATAGCTACAAATGAAAAGATTTTTTCCACAAAATTGTTTTGTTTACAATTCAAAACAGCTGAATAAAATATTCCGACCAACTTCACACCACTATCTTCTCTCAAAAATCATCGAGAATTTTTGAAAATTCCATGTACTTTTAAAAGTACGCCAGGTCTTAATCAGTACTTTCGGGAAAACATGCCCAGGTCTCAGGAGGATAATTATATAGTTAGTCTGTGGAACAATTTGGATGCTGTCGTGATCAAGGATAAAATTATTACCATCTGTATGTTGGGTCTGTGCTTCTAATTATGTAGGTAACTACGTTGTTTTGTTTTTTCTTTTCTGCTCTGTATTTGGATGTTCGGGGTGCGCTCATATCTCGTGAGGAATAATGAGTAACAACCAGTGGCGGCATAACCAGAGTAAAAAGAAATTGATGTAATAGAATTCGAAATGTGAAGGAGGGTCTTAGCAATGCTGCGCTACCCACAAAAATGGTGAAAAAGCCTTGGGCTTCATCGTCATAGGGTGGCGTCATCGTAAACGATGGTAGCCATACAGCGAAGGAATGACTCAGCAGTTCTACCTCTGTCTTTACCAGGAGGCTAATAATTGACAAGGGCCCCCAGAACCAAGCAAGTGCTGGTCTTGTGCTTCGCCACAAGTAAAATCATACTTATATAAATTACACGTTAAAAGAATAATAATGCATTAGGCTAATTGGAAGCAATTTGTGTTTGTGGAGTGTTCAACAAAGTGATGTATATTTTTGTTGTTGTTTAATTTTGAGGTTCTCGTGTCATGTTTACACAAATTGTTTTTTTTTTTTTTTTTTAAATGTCAAAGACCAATTAGTATTAATAAGCTTGCGTGGTGAACACTGTCTGAATGCCTGATCATAATATTATACAGGCACGCGCCAGTACGCCGGTGGGTATGTCTGCAAGTCCTGATCTCCAATTTCTAAATTTTCAACGTTAATTTTTTTTTAAAGAACATAACATTGTTTCAATGTATGTTCTTCAATGAATAATAAATTGAAAAAACAATACCAGATATTATGCTTAATATTTTAAGCATAATACCTACCCGTAGTCCAGACATCCTGAGTTGACTTCCCGGTCGGAATAGATTTTTTACACAGAAACTTCTGTTCAGTCCATCGTACACATGAGGCTGAAAATTCCGGCGTATGAAAATTAATGTGGGAACAATTTCCTGGTAAAACTTACCTCTCATCAAAGTAATATAACTTCTTTATAAGAGAACCCTGGATATAAGAGAACAAATTTACGGTCCCTAGAGGACTCGCATATCCTGGTTTGAATGTACTACCTACAATTACATTACCTACATTATAAATCTGGGGGTCTTTTCTAAAAGAAATTCCTATATGCTGCGTCCATTATTTAGAACTATTGCACCCTATTCAGTTCACTCTCCGTCTGGCCAGGGGACGTTAAACAGGGAGAAGACCAGTGTCTCGCTAGAGGACAATATACAGAGAACAGACTAGCCAACCCTTACAAGCCAGGCTAGCTTGCAGTTTCCTAAGGGTTTAATGGTTTATAATAAAGAAAAGTCCAAGTCCTCATGATGGTAGATCGCACATTGAAATATGTGACTCAGGACGAGCCAACTTTGAAATGTAGTTGGCTGGAGACCATCACTCACCCCTCCAGCTGTAACTAATCTGGCTACAACAACAACAACCTAAGTAGTAATTACAATTGGCGAACTGTTAGCGACACCCTGTATCGAGCCGACAGTCTAAATAAAGCACTACTATACTATACAAATACCTGAGTCATGACTTATTAAAATATTGCACACTGGGTTGTGAAAAACAATCAACATTTGAAAATGAAAATAAACAATATGATGGACGAGAAGGTAATTAACATTTTTTTTTTCCTCATCCTATAGTAAGGAAAATCTATACATATAAATGCGAAAGTTAACACTCAGTCACTCACTCATTAATCTCGATTTCTCAGCACTGGCAAGTCCTTTAAAAAAAAAAAAAAAAAAATGAGTGTTTCACAGCCTTTTTTTTATTTCGTAGTCATGAAACAGGAGCTACTGTAGACGCTTGTGGTCTGTGTTGTAGCCTGCCCATTCCGTAGTATGCCTCCTCTCTGATGGGCGAGAAGTGATACGATACTTCCCACATAGGTGCTGGGTCAACACGAGCGCACCGGAAGGTATCCCTTTCAAACAATTGTAACGAAATGAAGAATATAAATTTTTGTCGGCACGGGTGATCGAACCCGGGAACTTTCGCATAGTAAGCGAGTGCTTAACCACTGAGTTAATCGCGCGCTATATGTCCTTGGAGGCATGTAGGTCACTTTTAGGTCTTAGATGCACACTAAGAAAGGATTTTGAAAAATTTCCCACTGGGGCGCCCGCCACGGAGGAAAAAGGGCGCATTTACATGAAAAAATGCACTTTTTCATATTTTCACCTTTTCATCACTGTTTCTCTGTACCGGTTAATTTCTGGTGGCTGAAAATTAATATATAGGTTGACTCTATACTGTAGATGTGCAGGTGTGTGTGTGATGTGTGAGTGTGGTGAGTGTGTGTGTGTGATGTGTGATTGTGTGGTTTCGGTGTGTTGTGGTGTGTGGTATGGTGTGGTGCGGGGTGTCTGTGTGTTGTGATGTGTGTCACTGTGTGTGTGTGTGTTAGTATGTGATGTTTGTGTGTGTTATGTTTGATATGTGTGTGTGTGTAGTGTGTGTGGTGGTGTGGTGTGGTTGTTTTGTGTATGTGTGTGTGATGGGCTAGCGAAGCGGCGGGTGTAACCCGCTAGTATTGTATAAGTAAAATATTTGACCTACCCAGTTTTCACATTTCTGGGCGAAACATAGCCTCAGAATACCAAAAAAAAAAAAAAAAAATGTTTGCGGCCATTGGTCCGTGCGTCCTTGTGTGTGCCCGTCTGTGTTTGAACACGATATATCGAAAACGACACGAGTTCATTTCACATACAACACGAACCAAGAATATTTTTGGAACCCCACCCCAAATTACTGGTATACTTTCGGTGGTCCCGCTTAACATCTGAAGGCGGGACCTCCTTTTCCCTTTCCTTATCCTATAGAAAGGAAAGCACCAGGCGAGGTTAATGCTCAAATATTTTCCTACCAACGAACCCTCAGTGTCTTATTATTATGTGGTCACAAGCTCAAATTAATGAGAAAAAAATCATGCACTGGGTGGGATTCCTACGCTACCTGGATTAGCAGACTACCGCGTTAACTGCTTGACTATAGTAAAATTAATAACACAAAATGGAATTCAGACAACAAATAGTTACACCCTGTATATTGAAGTATAAAAGTATTGTAAAAATAAATATCACGATCCCTTGACTACTAGGAATAATCGTGAAGAATTCTCCGCATTTACCATATCATGCTAATCTGAATACATACAGAGTGTCTCACTTAATACAAAAACTAGGCCGTAGTAGCGAAATTTGAGAGAGAGGAAAAGAGGGAGAGAGAAAGAAAGGAGAGATAAAATAAATAAAGATAGAAAGAGAGAGGGAGAGAGAAAAAATAAAGAAAGATAGAAACAGATAGAGAGAGAGAAAGAGAGAGGGAGAGAGATAAAATAAAGAAAGATAGAAACAGAGAGATTTGATTTGATAATAATATAAATTGTTTTATTTGTTTTTTCTACATCAATTATAATTCCCCTAATATGATAACTTTAATTCCCCTAAGCTAAGAGCTAACTTATAATGAAAGAGAGAAAGATATAAAGAAAGATAGAAACAAGAGAGAGAGAGAGAGAGAGGAGAGAGAGAGAGAGAGAGAGAGGGAGAGGGAGAGAGAGAGATAGAGATAAAATAAAGAAAGATATAACGAAATTTGCCTTCTTTTCGAGGTATACGGACAAATCACATAAGTTTATTATCACACCCAGTTTATTTTTGTAAGATGCAACACCCTGTAGAAAGCCACGTGATGTGACATTTACATCACGCACGTGAAGTAGAAAAGAATGAGGTGAAAAGAATATATTTTGAAATAGAGAGAGAGAGAGAAAGAGAGAGACAGAGAGAGAGAGAGAGAGAGGGGGGGGGAGAGAGAGAGAGAATGAGAAGGAGGGATAGAAAGAAAGAGAGAGAGAAAAAAAGAGATTGGAGAAGGAGAAGATAAAGGAGGTAGAAAACTTCGAGGAGCAAGAAAGAAAGAAAAATGAAAAAAACAGAAAGAGAAAAGGGAGAAATAGGCACAATTTGAGAGAAAGAGAGAGAGAGAGAGAGAGAGAGAGAGAGAGAGAGAGAGAGAGAGAGAGAGAGAGAGAGAGAGAGAGAGAGAGAGAGATAAACACATTTGTTACTTGTTGTGGAAATTTAATCTGAAAGAGAGGGAGAAAAGAGAAAAAGAAAAGACAAAGATACAAAGAGAGAGAGAGAAGGAGGGAGGTAAAGTGGGGGAAGCAGGGAGGGAGGTAAAGAGAGAGGGAGGGAGATAGAGAGAGGGAGAAAGAGAGAGAGGAGGGAGAGAGAGAGAGAGAGAGAGAGAGAGAGAGAGAGAGAGAGGGAGGGAGATAGAGAGAGAGCGAGGGAGAGAGAGAGAGAGGGAGGGAGATAGAGAATTGAATTGAATTGAATTGAATTGGGTACTTTATTGATTACAAAATAATTTTACATAGTTTACATCTCCTAAGCTAAGGCTAACTTTTAGGGAGATGGGGTTTAACCATCACAAATTTATTCTTGTTTGATACATTTAAAAAAATTAAACTAAATTATAAATTCTTTATTTTTTACAATTTTTTACATAATTAACTAAAAGTTGAACCAACCATACATGTTTTTACATTAGCTCTCATCTATTAAAAAAAAAAAAAATACAATATAATTACATCAATAATACAGAAAAATACAAAATTCTTTGTACAAACTTTTTTATCTACCTGAGCGACTAAATTTTACAACTAAACTAAATTTTTTAAAATACAAATATTAACAGAAAAACCTATTAAAGCATGATTAAAGTGAACAATACTATCAACATCACTGAATTCTTAGTTGATATTAAGGATACTTTTATTAGGGAGATGGGGTTTAACCATCACAAATTTATTTATTGGTTAATATATTTAAAAAAAAAACTAAATTATAAATTCTTTATTTTTTATATAATTAACTAATAAAAGTTGAACCATATATGTTTTTACATTAGCTCTCATCTATTTAAAAAAAATAAAAATAATAATAATAATAATATTACATCAATAATACAAATATACAAAACTCTTTGTACAAACATTTAAATCTACATGAGCGACTAAGTTTAACAACTAAACTAATTTTATTTAAAAACAAATATTAACAGAAAAAAAACTATTAAAGCATGATTAAAGTGGACAATACTATCAACATCACTGAATTCTTAGTTGATATTAAGAATACTTTTTTTGATCTTAGTCTTAATGACAATCTTGTTATCTTCGTGAATAAAGTCTCTGCAGTAGTAATCCAGTAGAGCAGGAATGATGTATTCCAACCTGCGGTTTCCGTACTGGATGGTGTAAACGTGAGGGCGGCGGAACCTCTGGACTCGGAGTTCGTACGGCTGTTCCGTCCTCTGGCGATATTTTTCTTCTTTGAAGTTGTTTATGAGAAGAATGAACTTACAAAGCTGGTCAGGCTTCATGTGGTCAATATTAATGTTCTTGAAAAGGAGCTTTATTATTTTCTTCTGCTGAGAAAGTAGGGGTTTGATGGCATACTGGGGAGCGTAGGTATATAGGGTTGCTCCGTAGCGGAGTATAGAATCTACTAGCGAAAAATACATTATTTTTCTGCAGGTCAAAGGTAAGTTGTCTGCGCAAATTTTGTTGAAGTTATAATTCAGAGCTCTTAGTTTTTTTGTAATATTATTGACATGTTCTGTCATTTTAAACTCACTATCAATGTAAATTCCCAAGTACTTTGATTCATTTTTGAATTCAATAGGGTTGCAAATACAAAAAGTTTTGTAAGTTTCTTGAGCCAGACACTTCCTCGTGTGGCAGTATATCCTGTGCTCGTCCAAATCTATACGTTTGCTTTGGAACCCCATGACCAACGCCTCAGTCTTCTTCTCGTTAAGAAAAATATGGTTTTTATAAAAATATTTCTGAAGATTGATAAAGTCTCGTTGCGCGTTAGCTATTGCTATCTTAGGATCTTTATGGATGGAAACGAGACAGCTATCATCGGCAAACATTTTCAGGCTGCCTATGATTCGCAAGTACTTGACGTCGTAGGTGTAGATAGAGTACCAAGTCGGGGAATTTATCCCGCCCTGCACCAGACCGTGCTCCACCGCTTCCTCGTCACTTAGCACCGCCCCTACCCGCGTCACCTGTCGCCTGTTGGCCAAGTATTGCTTGAAGATGGGGTGGGTGATGCCGACCTCCTGGAACTTGTTGAGCAGCACGGCGTGGTCCAGGGCGTCGAAGGCAAAGCTCAGATCCAGCAGCAGGACGACTACACATTTCCGCTCGTCCAGGGCAGTGTTGATTTCATTTGCGAATTCTTGAAGCAAAGTAATTGTACTTCTCCCTTTTTGGAAACCATGCTGAAATGGTGGAATTATTTTATTTATTTCTAGATATTTATTAGTTTGAATATGGATATGTTTTTCTAGAACTTTTTCAATAATTGGTAGCGATCCCACTGGCCTGTAATTCCCGAGCATGTCAGGCTTACCTTTTTTAAATAATGGTGTGATACAGGAGACTTTGAGACTATTGGGTATGGTAGCAGTTTCCAACATACAATTTACTATTTGAGTTATTATAGGGGTAAATAAATTAATGTTGCAAATAATATCTTTACTCCGGATGCCATCTATTCCTTTTCCATATTTTTTCAATTTTTTCAAAATTGTATTGATTTCTTTTTCTGTTGCTTTCCTAAGATACATTGAAGTTGTGTTATTATGAAGTTCAAAATTTATGTTCTCAACCTCCAAGAGGGGGCCTTGATTCATAATTTTTACGTCTTTAACTTGTGTGATAAAGTTACGATTAAAAGCATTAGCAAGAAATTTTGAATCCTGTGTTTGAAAATGTCGATGTAGTTTATTCTCAATAGGCTCTTTAATTTTTCTGTTCATTAAATCATTAATAATTTTCCAAGTCTTCAACATGTCTCCTTGTGCCTCTTGTAGCAGCTTGAAAATATAAATCCGTTTTTCTTTTTTAATCACGTTGGTGGTTATATTACGCTGTTTTTTATAATCTTCATACAATAAATAATTATTTTTGTTATTTCTCCATTTCTGTAAGAGATCTGATTTAATTTTTATTTCATGTTTTATTTTATTGTTGATCCAAGGTGATTTAAAATTATCTTTACTAGATTTTACTTGTTTTTTAGATAAACTATAGATTTTATTAAAGTTTTCTATTATTTTATCATAAAGTTCATTTGGATCTTTAATATTTTTGAAAGCATCCCAGTTAATTGTTTCAATATTATTTTGTACTTTTTTATTGTCTAATATTAATATGTATTCTAGATTTTTGCATACAGGAGCTGGGTCCTTTGTTTTTGAAATTGTCAGAGCTATGAAATAATGGTCTGCTAGTTTATCCATGATGATACTCGAGATGGCAGTGATATGGTTTTGTTTAAGTCGATAGTTGATATGATCAATGCACGAAGAGGTAGGCTTTCCATCCAACATCTCCTCTCTCGTAGGTTTGAGGATCGAGGGTAAGATGGTAAAGTTATTTAAAATGTTCAAATATTTGCTTCTGTTAGTGGACGTCTTTAGAGTGCAAATATTTATATCACCTACCATTATAATTTGTTCATCACGTCTACATGCATTCTGAAGCCAAAATTTCAAGTCATCTAAAAATCTGTCCACATTTAGTTTAGGAGGTCTGTAGATAGCAAGTAAAGTAAATTTAAACATATATTTTAAGTGAGTTATTTTCAAATTTATGTTCTCAGCTTCATCAAAACTATAATTTAAATTTTCAATACTCAAATGGTCTTTATAAAATACAATTAATCCACCGCCATTTCTCAGTGTTCTACATTTAAGAACCTGTGCAAAGTTTCTGAGTTGGTAGCAAATAGCTTCTTCTTCTTTCACATTAACCTCCGTCAAGACTAACAAATCAAGGTTTTGAATAAGTTGTTCAATTTTAATAACTAACAGGTCAAAGTTCAATCGAATGCTTCGTATATTAACATGTAATAGAGACAATAAGTTATTTTGATTAATTTTCTGGTTCCATTCATTAAGTTCTTCGTAAATCTCAAAATTAGGTTTACTATTCCTTACATTTTCCAAAAGAGCTATATTTTTATTTAAAAACATAAAATAAAATTTAACTTGGTGAATTTTCCAAAAGCGTACCATTGAGGACGCTTAAAGCTTACCAATATCGTCCATGCTGGTGAGTCGCAACGGTTTTCCCTCAACCGTTTTTTTTTAAGAAGATGTTGCCATCCTTTACCCAGAGAAACGGGTAATTCTTTTCCCATTTTACCTTATTAGCCTCGTAGAAGATCCTTCGATAATATGGGCAAAGAGGCTCATTGAAAAAGACATTAGTGCCATCCTTGTTGATTGTACGGTCCAGCTTGAGGTAGATCTTCTCCTTCTTGATTCGGGTGAGCACCTTGTTCCGCTCGTCCTGAGTCCTGAACCGAACCAGCAGTGCCGTCTTCTCCTTCTTGCCTCCCTCCCCACTCTGCCACGTCACCTTCCTGGTCTGAGTAGGGACCTCTTCTGCCACGAACCCTGCCCTCACCAGGATGTTAGCCACTGCAGCCTCGGGGTTGATCTCCTTATCGTGGATTCCGGAAATTTCTATTTGGTTGGAAAATTCCTTCTGCGCCATTTCGTTTGTCTGAATCTCCATCGTCCTCAGCCTTGTACGCAGCTCTTTATTCTCCGCCTCACTCTTGTTCAACCTCTGATCCATCATCGAGAGAGGGAGGGAGATAGAGAGAGGGAGGGAGGGGGAGAGAAAAAGAGAGACTGAGAGAAAGAGGGGCTAAACATGTGAAATATAAATAATATAGAATAAATTTACCGAGAAATATGAAACATGGCCAATAAGCAAACAACCAGGTGTTCAAATTTAATATTAAGATGAAAGAACATATTCAAAACATAACAGGTATTAGTTATCTTGATCCACATACCTTCATACAGGGAAGACACATGTCAAGAGATATGTTACATTTAAATAAAACGGGCAAGTTTATTTTAACCATTAAAATAAGTAGGCATATCCAGAACTTGCACCTAAGGAAGCCTCATGTAAGTTTTGAAAATTCCCGTCAAACAAAAACTATGTCACCCCATAAACAGTACATACCTTCACGCAACACATCAAACGCATATCCGCACTCAGCTTTTACACCATCACACTCAAAAACAATATCACAAGGTAATAAATAATAAATAAGTAATAAACAAGGTAATAATCTATTGTTGGACCATATTTATTGTAAATTAAATGAAGTTTTTATCCGCACTGTTCCTTTGTGTAAACCAGGTCAGCGGAGTCAGGCTTTTCCAGAGTGGTGGAGCGCAAGTACGAGACGTACTTTCAAAGCAAAAGAAAAACTTCGTAAAACAAAAAATAAAAAACCAGAAGAAATAGAAGAGTATAAAAAACTGAGAAAGTCAATTAGACAGTTGATAAAATCAGATCACAAATCCTATATTAACAGCCTAGCATCTAAATTTAAATCGAATAGTAAACACTTCTGGAAATATGTCAAACAAGAAAGGTCAAAGGGTAAAAATACAAATATGTCGTATAAAGGGCTGCAATTGAAGTCTCAAAAAGAAATAGCAGATGCTTTTGCTGACCATTTCTTGTGCTCATTTAAACCCAGCTCTCTTAATATCCAAGACACCTTTGATAATGACAACTCTGCTAGTTTAGAAATACCCGTATTCACAGAACAGCAGGTTTTGGATGAGGCTTTAAAGTTAGATAAAAGTAAACCAGCTGGTAGAGATGGAATACCTCCAAAAATAATCCGTGATTGCGCTTCGTCACTCGCTAAACCACTGACCTGCTTATTTAACCTAAGTTTAAAAACAAACATATTTCCCGATAGATTAAAAGACACAATAATAACTCCCGTGCCTAAGACTGAGTCGGGGTGTGTTGAAGACCACAGACCTGTGGCTAATTTAAATGCTTTTGCGAAGCTTTTTGATGCACTTTTATATAATTCCATATCGGGCCAAGTGTTCTCTACTATTGATCGTATCCAGCATGGCTTCGTGGAAGGACGCTCGACCACCTCCAACATTACTGAATTCTCACATTATGTATGTACAGCCTTACAGCAGGGCTATCAGACCGACGTTCTTCTAACCGATGTCATGAAAGGATTCGATCAAATTTCTCATGAGGCAATAGTAAACAAATTAAGAAGTGTAGGTTTACCTTCTACAAAATTCTTTCTCTCATACCTATTAAATAGAAACTTACAAGTAAAGTACATTGACGAAGCATCCAAAACTTTCACCCCTACTTCAGGAATTGCTCAAGGTTCAAAATTGAGTAGTTTACTATTTATTCTCACCTATGATGACGTCTGTAAAGATATCAGTGCGGATTCGAAAATACTATTATATGCCGATGATTTAAAGATTTTTAGAAAAATTACATGCATCAGTGATTGCTATCAACTACAGCAAGATCTCAATTTAATCAAAGAAAAACTTCACCTCATAGGGCTAAGTTTCCATCCTTTAAAATCAAAACAACTCACCATAAGCCGTAATAAATCTAATAATTTAGACTTCACCTACAAAATGGGAGACATAGATATTGAAAAAGTTAGTTATCACAAAGATTTGGGATTCATTATAGATGAGGATTTTATATTCAAAAAACATCGAGCCGATATGATAAAACGTGCATTTAAAAAGCTTGGCCTTATAATCAGATTTGGGAAGTATGTTGAGGATATTGATGTACTTAGGACTCTATTTCTATCTTTGGTGAGATCTACAGTGGAATATGGTTCTGTAGTCTGGGACCCTAGCTCAAAAGAAGCATCAAAATCAATTGAAAAAATCCAGTCAACTTTTATAAGATATCTATTTAAAAAAGAAAATGGGTTTTATCCCAAATATCCTGAAGCTATCTCTTATAAAACACTTCTTGAAATGATTAATTTAAGCTCCCTTGAAACAAGACGTAAACTAGATTCAATCATGTTGGTATATAAACTACTAAACAATCATATTCAATGCTCTAATTTACAAGAGATAATAGAAAAGAAAACGCCCAACCCTTTGCTTAGAAATAGGACTGTTGAGCCATTCACAGTGCCTCACCCAAGGTTTACAAAATTGCATGAATCTCCCCTCATTAAGGCAATGACACTGTGTAATTATCTTCACATTGACATCAGTGAATTCTCACTGCCAAAAGAAATGTTTAAGATGAAATGCTTAGACTACATACAACAAGAAAATTAGAGATATTTGTCACTCATATGGTAGAATATATGCATTAGATAGGTACCCTTTATATTTTGATAACTTGTAAAACTATTTATAAGTATAATAGTGAACATTAGTATTGTTGTTTTCAATTGTAATTTTTGTAAACAATGTTATGTTCTTAAAAAAAAAAAAAAAAAAAAAAAAAAAAAATAAGAATGGAAATATGTCTAAGTGAAGAGGGATAATATACAGAAAGAGACAGGTAGAGAGAGAGATAGAGAAATAAAATTCAGTTAGGTAGAAAAAACAGAAGAGAAATATTTCTTTCGCTCTTTAAATTCAGGATAGAGAGAGAGAATTGAACATAGGTATATTATGAAAGAATAAAAAAAAAGTGAGATAGAGGGAAAAGATTATAGAGGGGGATAAAACTAAAGTGGAAATTAGAGAGAAATATAGTGAGATTGTTTTAGATAGAAAGAGGGAAAAATAGAGATAAAGAGAGAGAGATATATATAGAGATAGAGGGGAGAGAGATAAATAGTGATGGAAGAGAGAGATATAAATATAGTGCATGAGATATAATATTATGGAAATGAGAGAGTTGTGTTCGGTAGAAATATTTCTATTTATAGTACCTAATACAAAAAGGGCTGGTATGAAAGAGAGAGAGAGAAAGAGATAGAGATAAAAACAAAGAAAGATAGAAAGAAATAGTACAAGAGAGAGGGAGAGAGAAAGAGATAGAGATACTATGGGGAAAAAACAATGAAAGATAAAGATAAAAAAAGAAAGAGATAGAGAGAGAGAGATAGAGATAAAATAAAGAAATATAGAAAGAGAGAGAGAATGAGATAGAGATAAAATAAAGAAAGAGTACAAGATAAATATACATAGAGAGAGAGAGAAAGATAAAGAGAGATATAGAGATAAAATAAAGAAAGATAGAAAGAGAGAGGGAGAGAGGAAACAACATCAATTATGAGGTCGTGTACACATTTTATTTTCTACAAAGGCCCTAACACGAGGTTTGAATATAAACGATCATTTATTCATTTTATGTATTAAACCTAGGTATATAATGTATATTCATATTTCATGTATTACACATACATTTATATTTCAACAGTTCAAGTACCTATTTACACTTAGGCTGCAGGAATGAGAGAACGATTAGGCCATATATTTTTTACTTTCCTTATCTTGTACCTAATAAGGAAAGTAATGGAATCACCCAAAATTTTGGATAGTGGGTTTTCAGTACCAAAACACGTTGATATCTTGAACATCTTGCGACCCGGCCCCAATTTACCGGTATTTTAGAAGGGTCCCTTAGGACTTACTTTTTTTTAATGTGCAATGCCTGGCGCTCTGCCACAGTGACTTCCGGACTAACTTTTTTACTATACGAGGGCGGATCAAGAAGTACCCGTGTTTGAAAAAAGAGTGCGAGATACTTACATTTTTGGGTTCTATTTTTCGACGTAGTCTCCTTTCAAGGCTACACACTTCTTCCAGCGATGCTGCCACTTTTTTAGCCCTTCCAAAAAGTAGCTCCCTTCGAACTCCTCAAAATAGCCCTTTGTCTGGCTTATGACGTCATCATTTGAGCTGAACCTCTTTCCACCGAGCCAAACTTTCGAGTTAGGAAACAAAAAATAATCGCAGGGGGCTAGGTCAGGTGAGTAAGGTGGGTGTGGCAATAATTCGTATCCAAGTTGATGGATTTTAGCAGCAACAATTCCAGATGAGTGAGCTGGTGCATTGTCATGGTGAAACAAGACTTTCTTTCTCGCCAAATGGGGGCGTGTCTCCTTCAATTTTGCATCAAATCGTGTCAATAACTCACTATAATATGCAGCAGTTATTGTTTTTCCTTTTTACAAGAAGTCAATAAGAATAATTCCCTTTGCATCCCAAAAAACGGTAGCCATGACTTTTCCGGCCGATTGGACCGATTTCGCCTTCTTTGGGGCAGATTCTCCAACCAAAGTCCATTCTTTTGACTGCTGTTTGGTTTCTGGGGTATAGAGATGTATCCAGGTTTCATGAACGGTCACAACTCGACGCAAAAAATCATCTGGATTGCGATTGAAGAGTTCTAAACTAGCCTTTGAACAATTCAGCCGAATTCGTTTGTTGTCAATTGTGAGCAATCGCGGCACCCATCGCGCCGATAGTTTTCTCATGCCCAGCTTATCATGAAGGATTTTAAAAACAGTTCCATATGAAATGCCCACACTTTCAGCTACTTCACGCACTTTTGTTCGGCGATCTTTGAGAATCATATCATGCACTTTTTCCACGACTTCCTCGGTACACACGTCTTCTGGGCGTCCTGGGCGGTCCTCGTCAAAAATGCTTGTGCGCCCTCGTTTAAATTCATTAAACCAAAAGCGAACATGGTCATAGAAGGTGAAGAGCTCCCGTACACAGTATCTAACTTTAATTTTATCTCATCACATTTTTTCCCGTCCAAAAAAAGGAATCGAATAACTGCTCGGTACTGTTCTTTTTCCATATCACTCAACTATACTCAACACAACAACTTCAAGTGACCGATAAATGAAAACTAAGAGAGTAATCAGTTTCAAACTTTGGATGTGGTCATTTGAGATGTCGTTCCATCAACAAGTATCAACAAGTTTCACCAATGAAGTAACATGTCCCTAAACACGGGTACTTATTGATCTACCTACGTACTAGATAAAGATTGTGACATGTCATAGATCTTAGCATCGGAGCCCCATTCTTTGTCTTGAATGAGTTAGAAGATTTTTACCTCCACTCCATAAAAAATAAATAAATGTCATATCAATGATTTTGAGATGCTAATTATGAATTTTACATTGATTTTTAGCTAACTGTTACCGTTGAATCACCATTGGCGGATATGGACCTAATTTTATGGGACTCCCTGTCTCGAGCTGACAGTCTAAATAAATAAATAAATAATTTTGATGGATAGGGATAAGTCGTGTAATGTCACAACAGATTTTTTTACTATTTCCTCTGGACCATTTCTTCTTATAACAGGATGGATTGAGCCGGAATGTCAGCATCGCAAAGTCTCCACCTTGCTGGACGTTGCTTAACTTTGATGCTTAATTGGTGTATTCAACGGCATCGACGCTCGCCTAAGCGTCAAACTCAAAGATAAAACATTTCTCAATGATATAAACATTTCGGTAACTCAATGATATACATTGAGTTCCCGAAATCATTGAGTTCCTGAAATGTTTACATCATTGAGTTCCCGAAATCATTGAGTTCCTGAAATGTTTACATCATTGAGTTCCCGAAATGTTTATATCATTGAGTTCCTGAAATGTTTATATCATTGAGTTCCTGAAATGTTTATATCATTGAGTTCCTGAAATGTTTACATCATTGAGTTCCTGAAATGTTTATATCATTGAGTTCCTGAAATGTTTATATCATTGAGTTCCTGAAATGTTTATATCATTGAGTTTCTGAAATGTTTATATCATTGAGTTCCCGAAATGAAATAACAGTTATCATTTACACACATTTTCGAGACTCATTGATAAAAATTTTTTCGGTAACTCAATGATATACATCGAGTTCCCGAAATCATTGAGTTCCTGAAATGTTTACATCATTGAGTTCCCGAAATGTTTATATCATTGAGTTCCTGAAATGTTTATATCATTGAGTTCCTGAAATGTTTATATCATTGTGTTCCCGAAATGTTTATATCATTGAGTTCCTGAAATGTTTATATCATTGAGTTCCTGAAATGTTTATATCATTGTGTTCCTGAAATGTTTATATCATTGAGTTA